>CM029639.1:9032225-9516175 GCA_017311315.1 Dendrocalamus latiflorus
TGTGTCATCTCCGACCAAATGAAAGCCTTGCGCAGTGACAAGACAAAATGAGACACCTTTTGTATGGCGTTCTGACCTGAGCAAACGAGATAGCCTTATGTAGTGATAAGACTAAACGAGACAGCCTTATACAGTGACAAGACAAATCGAGACAGCCTTGCGTAGTGACAACACCAAACGAGACAGCCTTATGCAGTGACAAGACAAATTGAGACAGCCTTACACAGTGACAATACAAATCGAGACAGTCTTGTATAGTGACAAGACCAAACGAGTCAGCCTTACGGAGTGATAAGACCAAATGGGACAGCTTTGTGTAGTGACGTGATGATACGTTGGTCCATGAATCGTCCAGCGTGCCGCTGCCTCGTGGACACGAATTTGCCTAAACTAAATTAGACTTGTCAAGCGTACGCCACGTCGGCTTAGCCTATAAGTAGTACCCCTTCCGTAGCTTGTTTTTCTACATCACAATTGTAACATTACATTGCTAGTATGGAGAAATAATGAGTGGAGATCACCCGATTTGCAAGGGCTACTGTAGCCCGCGACGAACAAGCGGAGCATGCCAGGATGTCACCCCCCTGAAACGAAGCCCCCTGTACCTCCAATCCCAACCCATACCTCAACGTTCCTGCTGAGCATTCACCACAAGACCCGCCGATGGGGGAGACGCCCTCCTCTGCTGGTGCAGGGATACATGTAAGTTATTCAAGTCTAAGGAGCGCTTGAGTTTGGGCATGCATTATTGGGGTTGCGGTAACTACGCTTGAGAATATCCCGACCGGCGTTGGGACATGTGTAAGATCGAGGAGGCCGACTAGAGGGGGGGTGAATAGGAGGTTTTAAAATTTTCGTCTAATTCTAATTAGCAATTTTAAACTTGATGGATTGATGAAGCAAGATAACACTAACACTAGCACAAGTAATCGACTAAGATCAATAACAAATGGTAGAGAACAACAATTGCTACTCTAACTAAGCAAGCAATCAAATAATATGAATGAAGAGCGTTGCTTGAATGAAAATGATCACAAGAGAGCAAACCACAATTGACACGATTACTTTTTACCATGGTGATCGGAGACTTGCCGGTCTCCCCTAGTCCACGTTGAGGTAAGCCCGAACGAATCGGACCGGCTCCACGAATGAGCCTAAGCACCTCGATCACTATTGGATGCCCTTTCCCTCTCCGGGTAGGCGAGCTCCAAGCCTTCACAATCTTCCGGGCCTTCTCACAATCTTCTTGAGAAGATCACCGAAACTCCGCCAAGCCGTCTAGGTGCCGGCAAGCACCAAGAGAATAGACCACTGCGGCTTGATCTCACCCAAGTGCTCAAAGGATCAACTAGAATGCAATGCACTTGAATTTTGGGTCAACTACCTCAAATGAATGCACAAGTGAGTGAATGAGGTGTGAGAGGTTGCACTAGGCTCAAATGTATTCAATGGATGTTCAACAACCTGTCCAAGTTCTGGTGGGGGTGTATTTATACCCTCACCAACCTCAAATAGCCGTTACAATAAACAATCCTGAGAATTCAGGAAATCCGGTACTACCGCAGGCAAAACCGCGGTACTACCGGACTCTAACTGACCGGTCAGAACGGCTATGTCAGAGAGTCAGAAGTAACCGTTGGTCAATGAGTGCGGTACTACCGCCATTAAAGACGCGGTACTTCCGGACATCCGGAAGTTCCGCTCCAAGACCCGGTACTTCCGATCTCAACGATTCTAAGTCTTATTCTCGGCGCTCTCTGGAAATAACGTTCCGCACAGGTATCCGGAACTTCCGCACATGCGGTAGTTCCGCAGGTAAAACCGCGGTACTTCCGTTTTCCGAGAGGCTAAGTTAAAGTCCGGGCGCTTTCTGGAAATAAAGTTCCGCTCGGGTGCCCGGTACTACCGGCAGTCCGGTAGTTCCGCAGGTCAAACCGCGGTACTTCCGTTTTCCGAGAGACTAAGTCTTAGTCCGGGCGCTCTCTGGAAAAAACGTTCCGCCCGGGCGCCCGGTACTACCGGACCTGCGGTAGTTCCGCCCAACACACGCCGGAACTACCAGATTTTCTGACAATGCACAGATTTGGTTTAATTTTAATTTCTAAGTGCATGCATGATCCTAAATTGATCCAAGGGGCACATTTGAACATGATCAAGCAATCACCATGATCCCTCTTAATAGTACGACGTCTATCCTATAATCCGGTCTTCCAACCTAACTCCAAGACCGGTAAAATAAAATAGATACCTAAACTATTTACCTTGTCGCCCTAGAGATCTTGAATCTTCATGGGATATTTTGTGAGCCTCTTTCTTTGCCATTTGAACTTATCCTTTCAAACACTTAATGCACACATTAGTCTCATATTCACATAAATTCATTAATTACCAAAACTAACATTTTTAGGGGCCTAGATGCTTTCAATCTCCCCCTTTTTGGTAATTGATGACAACAAGAGCAATTTATGAGAAGAATTTAAGATTTGGATATACTCCTAATTTGCAAGATGTATATCACAAGGACTTTGAAATTTTGGCAATTTTAGAACATGGGGAATTTTGCATTTTAGATACTAATAAGAAAGAGCTCCCCCTAAACATGTGCATCAAATTTTGCAGGAATTTATTAGGCATGATTACATCATAGCGTTTCAGCACATTTACCAAAAATTCAAGGATACGCAATAGACAAGTAAACAAGCATTGCATTAGGGACATGACATAGTTCATTACAATGCATCAGAAATTAAAATACTAAACATCCACAGAGTTTAAACCACACAATAAGTTAAACCACACAATAAGCATTACATGGTTCATTTCACCATACTTTATTACAACGATAGATAAGACTTAAAAACTTCTCCTACAATTTCTCCCCCTTTGGCATCGAAATACCAAAAAGAGGAGCTAGTCCTGAGCTGCACTGGGAGAAGGAGGACCACGGCGACGAGTGCGACGACCATAACGAACTGGAGAAGGCGGATGAACTGCACTCTCCAAGGCTGATACGCGATCACCAAGGGAAGACACAGTGGAGATCAAGACATCCTGGCGCTCCTCCAGCCTAAGTATGGCAGAGTAAATCTGGGAAAGCGACACGTCGCCCTCGCCCTGGGGAGGAGGATCAGCAGCTGCCTGATGCTGAGGCTGAGGCTGAGGCTGAGCCTGAGCACGGGTGCGAACAGGAGCAGGAACAGGAGGCTCTGCACGCGGCTTGTATGGTTTGTGCGGGGTGCAGAGTGCTCCTCGGTATCCAGTCTTCCTAATGATCACAGCCATGATGAATGGAGCAAAGTTGATCCTTTTCTGCTTGTCATTCTTATTGGCGTCGATCCCCCTGATGATAAGATCCACCACATCAAACTTTTGTCCGCGCATAATGTAATCAATTACATTCCACGCATGGCCACGAATAGCATCATAATTCCCACTCTTGGGAAGAATGGTGTGGTTGATGATCCTGTTGACAAGGCTGGGAATAGGAAGTAAGCCATTTGTCGTCCCCAGTGTCCGTTCAGCAGCCTGGTCATAGTACTCTGAATATGCAGCAATAGGAAGAGCTCGCTTGCTGAACACCTTCTCATATGCACTGGTTTCCGTCCCAAGTGCTAGCTCAAACTCATGCCTGGTGCACTCAATGAACTGGGTCCCTGTCATCCAACTCAGATGCTCAAAGTTGGGAGAGATGTACAGGGTAGCATAAAACTGCCTGATCATGTTGTCCATATAGTTGCATTTGAATGCAACAAGTTGATGGATATCAGCTCGCTGAAAAAGCTGATAAGCACCACTGAACTTGTCGATCTGCGACAAGTGATCCCAGTCCACATACTTATGTGCAGCAAATTTGCGAGCTGGACCATACATCTCCTGGTACACCTTCTCTTGAAACTTGGAATGAAATTGGGGGTTCATCGAGTTTCGAGGGCGTACATACTGACTGCGACGACGAAGAATAGCATAATCCTCATTTGTTATCTTGTCGAGGTCCACTTCTTCGTCTGCAATTACCTCAGGCATCTCCTCATCTGAGATTGCGTAATCCTCGCTCTCATGTGAGGCCTCAGATCCGCTCTCATGAGAATCCTCTGAGTCACTCTCAGGGTCGGAGGCGGGACCCTTGCCCTTGTGCTCCGCCGCCTGAGATGCAGGAGTCGAGGAGGATTGACCAGCATTGCCCCCATAGGTCTTGTGGGAGACATTTTTCATCCTCGGCATCTTCAATGACATAGAAGGATAATCAAGGTATGAAGTAGAATAAGCAAGAGTAGGTTTTAAATTGAAAGCAGTGAATTTTTACTGTTCCAGGAAAAACGGAAGTACCGGCGGCAAAACTGCGGAACTTCCGGGAAATCCGGTAGTTCCGGCATTAAACATGCGGTACTTCCGGAACCCCGGTAGTTCCGGCCGCTCGTCCGGTAGTTCCGGTTTTTCTGGACATTTCTAGGGCATGATAAAAATTGAATATTTTTGGGGTATTTCTTGGATTGAATCCAGTGCATGCATGTATAAACATTCTAATACCCCAAACAAACTACTTTGCCCAAGAATATTTCAGCAAAAATCATCACATTTCAAATTTAACCTAAACTCCACCTAGGGTTCCAAGAACAAGATAAAAAGTGGATTTTGATCCGATTTACCTTGTGAAGTCGAAGGAGGAGAACCCTGGGAGTGCAAGGAATCACCCAAAAACGAAGAACTCTCCTCGGATTCAAAGATCGGGAGAGGAGGTAGGTTCTTGGGAGAGAGAGAGGTTGGAGGAGAGGAAGAGGAGAGGAGTAGGCGGCTGCGGTTTGGGAGGAGTGAAGATGAGAGAGAAAAGAGTTAAAGGGGTAAGGAGTAACGGTTGGAGGAGTTGGCGATTTTTGGAAACCGCATTGAATCCCGCAAAAAGCGGTAGTACCGCGCGTAACACGCCGGTAGTACCGTGGTCACAGAAATTCCGGAAGTTCCGCGGATTACACTGCGGTAGTTCCGGTTTTTCTGTCAGGAGCGGAAGTACCGCACAATGAACTGCGGTAGTTCCGGTTTTTCTGGAACTTCTCAGGATTTGACTTTTAGATCTGGAAATTTTGCAAATGATCCCTAGTTTTGCATCCAACTAAAGTCATTCAGGATCATTATGCATCAATTGAGCTAATGCTATATTTTGAAACTAATTTTTATGAATTTAAACAAATTTTTGACCAAAATAGGGGAAAAACCAACAAAAATCCATATGAGTACAACAAAAGAGCAGAAATGGATGAAGTGAGATTTCAAGCTACATTTGAGTAGTCTATGACATTTAATTCATTCCTCAATTTGCAAAAGCGGCTTTCATCTAATGGTTTGGTGAAAATGTCCGCTAGTTGATTTTCGGTTCGGATGTGGCTAATCTCAATGTCTCCCTTGCTCACATGATCTCTCAAGAAATGGTGGCGTATATCTATATGCTTGGTTCTTGAGTGTTGGACGGGATTATTTGATATTTTGATAGCACTATCATTATCACACAAAAGAGGCATTTTATCAAAATTGATCCCATAATCCAACAATGTTTGCCTCATCCAAAGCAATTGAGCACAACAACTTCCCGCTGAAATATATTCGACTTCGGCGGTTGAAAGTGCTACGGAATTTTGTTTCTTGGATGACCAACACACTAGAGATCTTCCTAGAAATTGGCAACTATCCGAGGTGTTTTTTCTATCCACTTTGCATCCCGCATAATCAGAATCCGAATATCCAATTAATTCAAATTTTGCACCTTTGGGATACCAAAGCCCTATGCTTGAGGAATGCTTTAAATATCTTAGAATCCTCTTTACGGCCACTAAGTGGCACTCTTTTGGAGAAGCTTGAAAACGTGCACACATGCATACACTAAACATAATGTCGGGCCTAGATGCGGTAAGATAAAGCAAACTACCAATCATGGATCTATAAAGCTTTAAATCTACTGACTTACCTTCTTCGTTGAGGTCTAGATGCCCGTTTGTTGCCATGGGTGTTTTGATGGGTTTGGCTTCTTCCATTCTAAATCTTTTGAGTAGATCCTTCACATACTTTGTTTGGCTTATAAACGTCTCATCTTTAAGTTGTTTGATTTGAAGTCCAAGGAAGTAACTTAGCTCACCAATCATCAACATCTCGAATTCCCTAGACATCATCTCACCAAATTCTTTGCAAAAGTCTTGATTAGTAGAACCAAATATAATATCATCAACATATATTTGATATACAAAGAAATCATCTCCAATAATTTTTGTGAATAGAGTTGTATCTACTTTACCAATTTTAAAGCCTTTTGATACTAGAAAGTTACGAAGGCGCTCATACCAAGCTCTAGGAGCTTGCTTTAAACCATATAGTGCCTTTGACAATCTATACACATGATTAGAGTATTTAGCATCTTCAAATCCCGGGGGTTGTTCCACATATACTAATTCGGAAATTGTACCATTAAGAAATGCACTTTTGACATCCATTTGAAACAATTTAATGTCAAAGCATGATGCAAAAGCAAGCAAGATTCTAATTGATTCAAGTCTAGCAACGGGCGCAAAAGTCTCATCATAATCTAAGCCCTCGACTTGAGTATAACCTTGAGCTACTAACCTTGCTTTATTTCTTACCACAATTTCGTTCTCATCTTGTTTGTTCCGGAAGACCCATTTTGTGCCAATGACATTGTGCTCCTTGGGTCTCTCCACCAAAGTCCAAACATCGTTTTGAGCAAAGTTATTCATCTCTTCATGCATAGCATTTATCCAATCCGGGTCATCTAGTGCTTCTTCTACACGCTTAGGTTCAAGTGAAGATACAAAAGAATAGTGTTCACAAAATGAAGCTACTCTAGAGCGAGTTTGAACACCCTTACTTACGTCACCCAATATTTGGTCAATTGGATGATCCTTGGCTATTGCATTGTGAATCTTGAACATATTTTGCGGTTGATCCTTTTCTTCATCTTCAATAACTTGAACATCGTTTATTGTGGAAGAAGAGGGTGGTTCCACTTGTCTAGATGAGCTTGGTGATGTTGGATCCTCTTTTGGCTTGATGTCTCCTATTTGCATGTTCTCCATTGCCTTGCGAAGACTTTCATCTCCTACATCATCCAAGTTCTCATGCTCTTCTTGAGAGCCGTTAGTTTCATCAAATTGAACATCACATGATTCTTCCACTAAACCCGAATTTTTATTAAAGACCCTATAGGCTTTACTATTTGAGGAATACCCTAAAAGGAAGCCTTCATCACATCGACTTTAAAATTTTGAGAGCCGAACGCCTTTTCTTAGAATATAGCATTTGCAACCAAATACTCTAAAATAAGAGATGTTCGGTCTCCTTCCAACAAGAAGCTCATAGGAAGTCTTTTTCAAGAGTCGATGTAAATAGAGGCGATTTATGGCATGACATGCGGTGTTAATAGCTTCCGCCCAAAACTTGTCGGAAGTATCATATTCATCAAGCATTGTCCAAGCCATTTCAATTAATGTTCGATTTTTCCTCTCTACAACTTCATTTTGCTCCGGAGTGTAGGTTGTGGAAAGTTCGTGCTTTATTCCAAGTTCATCACAAAAGTCTTCAACTTTTGTATTTTTGAACTCGGAACCATTGTCACTCCTAATTTTCTTTATTTTAAAATCAAATTCATTTTGAGCCCTTTTTGAAAAACTTTTGAAAATCCCGGAGGTTTCACTTTTGTCATTTAGGAAGAAGACCCATGTATATCTAGAGTAATCATCAACAATGACTAAACAATAGCTATTACCTTCAATGCTCTTATAGGTTGTTGGCCCGAACAAATCCATATGTAAGAGCGCTAATGGTCTAGAGGTTGACATGATACTTTTGGAAGGATGAGAATTAGCGACTTGTTTTCCGGCTTGACAAGCACTACAAAGTCGATTTTTCTCAAACTTTACATCCTTCAAGCCAACCTCTAAGTCATGCTTAAAAAGCTTTTTAAGTTGAATCATTCCCACATGACCTAGCCTTCTATGCCACAACCAACCCAAAGAAGTTTTTGCAATTAAACAAGTTTTCAAACAAGACTCATTTGAAGAAAAATCTACCAAATAGAGATTCCCAAATCTAAAGCCTTTGAAGACTAGTTCATTATTATTATCTTTTGAGATTACAACATTTTCTTTTGAGAATGAGCATGTTAAGCCTAGATCACATATTTGAGCAACGGATAGCAAGTTGAAATTTAATGATTCAACTAAAGATACATTAGAAATTGAAAGGTCGTTTGAGATAGCGATTTTACCCAATCCTAATACCTTTCCTTTGCTATTGTCTCCAAATGTGATTTTGTCATTGCTTCCATTTTCAAATGTGGTGAACATCTTCCGGTCTCCAGTCATATGTTGGGTGCAACCGCTATCCAACAACAAATGCCTTCCACCGGTTTTGTAGTTCACCTACAAAAGAAGATCAAGTTCTTTTAGGTACCCAAATTTGTTTGGGTCCTTGGAGGTTAGTGACCAAGGTCTTGGGTACCCAAATGGATTTCTTTTTAACACCCAAAATCGAGGTGCCAATGAAATGAGCAATGACATTTCCATTTGTGGATTTTCTAAGCATATAACAAGAATCATATAAACCAATGGAATGCATGTTATTCTTAGAACAATCATTTTGCATATGTCCAATACACCGGCATTTTGTGCAATACTTACCATTTTCCTTTACAAACCTTGGAGGCTTGTATACCGGCTTCTTACCCTTTTGGGGGACATATCCAAGTCTCTCTTTGTTAAAAGAGCATCTTTGATCGCTTAGTAACTTATCAAGGGTTTCCTTTCCCTTGTAAGCCCTCTCTAAACTTTTGTTTAATTTTAGCACTTGTTCTTTTAAATTTTTGTTTTCATTAGCAATGATATCATCATGAACAAGATTTAGAGCATTTCTAGAATCTACACTTGATGAACAAGGTATGGCAAGTAAATCATCACAACAAGTAGATATGCTAGTCTTTGAAATTTCTATACTAGACATTTCATTCAAGATATTGCAAGTAACTCCAATGCTAGTACTAGATTTGTGATTTTCTTGGAGAAGCAAATCATGAGCTTCGTTTAGCTCCTCATAAGAGTCTTTGAGAGAGGTGAGTTCTCTCTTTAAGACCTTAAATTTTGAATTTTCTTTTCCAAGAAATTCATTCAATTCAACTAGCATATTCATTAAGTCATCATATGAAGGCTCATCATCATCAAGCAAGTTTACCTTTTCTCCTTTAGCCATAAGGCATGTAGGAGTGGAGAATAGTGATGGAGCCTCCTTGATTGCAATGCCCACAAGCGCTTTTTTCTTGGGAGATTCGTCCTCGCTTGAGTCGGAGTCCGAATACTCCTCTTCGGAGTTCCACTCACCAATATGGGCTTCATTCTTGCCATCCTTGTGGAGCTTCTTGAAAAGCTTCTTCTTGCCGTTGTAGTTCTTCTTCTTTGATGACTTCTCCTTGTCATCCTTCTTTATTGGACATTGAGAGACAATGTGCCCCTTCTCATCACATTCATAGAAACGAATGTTGCTAAACTTCTTGTTGGAGGAAGAATGCCATTTCTTGGTCTTCTCATGGCTTGTACTCCGAAATGGGCGTCTTCTCATGAAGTTCTTCATTCTTCTTACTAGAAGCGCAAATTCTTCTTCGGAGTCCTCCTCATCATCTTCTTCGGATTCTTCACTCATTACCGCTTTAGCCTTGAAAGCGGTGATCTTCTTATTTTTGGAAGAAGATTGCTCCAAGAGCTCTTCCTTGTCTTTCTTGTAGAGCTCGTTGGTGATGAGGTTGCCCAACAGTTGCGTTGGTGTCATTCTTGCCAACTCCGGTGAGTTGAGGAAGAGAGTCACCAACACTTCATATTTCTCCGGCAAGGTCCTAAGCATCTTTCGAACAATATCAAGATCGGAAAGGTTAGTTCCAATGCCCTTAAGCTCATTTACAATGTTGTTGAGCCTTGAGTACATCTCATTAATGTCTTCATGGGGCAACATTGTGAATGTCTCATATTTGATCCTAAGCCGATGCAATTTGGCCTCCTTGACCGTGGATGTCCCTTCGTGTATTTCCGAAAGGGTAGTCCAAATAGCATGAGCCGTCTCAAGATTGCTCACCCTATTGAACTCATCCGCGTTCAAGGCTCCAAATAGAGCATTCATAGCTTGGGCGTCTAAATGAGCATTACGCCCGTCTTGATCCGTTGGGTGATCCGGATCAAGAGCCATAACGTAACCCTCATTTACGACTTTCCAAATTTGAGGACTTATGGCCTTTAAATAAATAGACATTCTAATTTTCCAATAAGCATAATTTGAGCCATCAAATAGAGGTGCCTTTCCTATTGCTATACCCTCACTAGCCATCCTTTTCTCTCTAGACGGTTAAGTCTAAATTTGAGAGACCAAGCTCTGATACCACTTGTAAGATCGAGGAGGCCGACTAGAGGGGGGGTGAATAGGAGGTTTTAAAATTTTCGTCTAATTCTAATTAGCAATTTTAAACTTGATGGATTGATAAAGCAAGATAACACTAACACTAGCACAAGTAATCGACTAAGATCAATAACAAATGGTAGAGAACAACAATTGCTACTCTAACTAAGCAAGCAATCAAATAATATGAATGAAGAGCGTTGCTTGAATGAAAATGATCACAAGAGAGCAAACCACAATTGACACGATTACTTTTTACCGTGGTGATCGGAGACTTGCCGGTCTCCCCTAGTCCACGTTGAGGTAAGCCCGAACGAATCGGACCGGCTCCACGAATGAGCCTAAGCACCTCGATCACTATTGGATGCCCTTTCCCTCTCCGGGTAGGCGAGCTCCAAGCCTTCACAATCTTCCGGGCCTTCTCACAATCTTCTTGAGAAGATCACCGAAACTCCGCCAAGCCGTCTAGGTGCCGGCAAGCACCAAGAGAATAGACCACTGCGGCTTGATCTCACCCAAGTGCTCAAAGGATCAACTAGAATGCAATGCACTTGAATTTTGGGTCAACTACCTCAAATGAATGCACAAGTGAGTGAATGAGGTGTGAGAGGTTGCACTAGGCTCAAATGTATTCAATGGATGTTCAACAACCTGTCCAAGTTCTGGTGGGGGTGTATTTATACCCTCACCAACCTCAAATAGCCGTTACAATAAACAATCCTGAGAATTCAGGAAATCCGGTACTACCGCAGGCAAAACCGCGGTACTACCGGACTCTAACTGACCGGTCAGAACGGCTATGTCAGAGAGTCAGAAGTAACCGTTGGTCAATGAGTGCGGTACTACCGCCATTAAAGACGCGGTACTTCCGGACATCCGGAAGTTCCGCTCCAAGACCCGGTACTTCCGATCTCAACGAGTCTAAGTCTTATTCTCGGCGCTCTCTGGAAATAACGTTCCGCACAGGTATCCGGAACTTCCGCACATGCGGTAGTTCCGCAGGTAAAACCGCGGTACTTCCGTTTTCCGAGAGGCTAAGTTAAAGTCCGGGCGCTTTCTGGAAATAAAGTTCCGCTCGGGTGCCCGGTACTACCGGCAGTCCGGTAGTTCCGCAGGTCAAACCGCGGTACTTCCGTTTTCCGAGAGACTAAGTCTTAGTCCGGGCGCTCTCTGGAAAAAACGTTCCGCCCGGGCGCCCGGTACTACCGGACCTGCGGTAGTTCCGCCCAACACACGCCGGAACTACCAGATTTTCTGACAATGCACAGATTTGGTTTAATTTTAATTTCTAAGTGCATGCATGATCCTAAATTGATCCAATGGGCACATTTGAACATGATCAAGCAATCACCATGATCCCTCTTAATAGTACGGCGTCTATCCTATAATCCGGTCTTCCAACCTAACTCCAAGACCGGTAAAATAAAATAGATACCTAAACTATTTACCTTGTCGCCCTAGAGATCTTGAATCTTCATGGGATATTTTGTGAGCCTCTTTCTTTGCCATTTGAACTTATCCTTTCAAACACTTAATGCACACATTAGTCTCATATTCACATAAATTCATTAATTACCAAAACTAACATTTTTAGGGGCCTAGATGCTTTCAACATGGCCTACTACCGACAGTCGGTAAGGACGGGTTACAGTACATTCCTCTACTAGTTCTCCTCTATGGCATGCACAAACAGGCTCTCGCCTTTTCCCGTAGTCTCCAGATCCGCTATGCGCGTAACGCAAATGGATCGACCGGGAGATCCACCTGCAGGACCAGTGGACTCTAAACTGAGAGGAGTGGGGTGCTTAGATGACACGCGAGAGGATATAGGAGCGACGGCGCAGCGAAGATCGAAGCAAGTATATTTGGCGGAATACACAAGCTCATCTAAAGGCGTGCAGGCACAAGAAGTGTGAGACTCGCAAGGAAGAGCGCGAATTGGCGGGCAAGACGGCTAACGAGGACTATAACGCCGGCTTCGAGAGGAAGAGCAAATGGCCACATTCCACACGGTAGTTCGACCTTCTCTGTCCATATGTCCCATGTATTTCTAATTCTCTAAAAGCATACGTGTATTGTTCTTGGTTCGTTAGCCTACGTGCCATGTAACACAGTGTCAGATCAATTGTCATGTTGTTATCGTTACGCTATTTATCCAAAGTTCTTCGTATATGAATTACCTGTTGCATCGCAATATTACTTACCTTTCTACTTACGAATCATTGCTAGCTCAATCGTCCTCATAAAATTCTTTAGAAATTTACCGCACTACAACAACATACGACGATCACAAAATAGTATTGTGAGTCTAACTGGTTTCTTACCATTCAGAATCTATAAAAATCACAAACGGACCAACCAACATTGTTTGCCCTTTTATTTTAAAAAAATAACAACCTACAAATAAGAATTGCTAAATGTATTACATACAAAAATTATCATTTACTCATCCATAATTATTTCCATCAGATTAGTAAAATAAAAATATTATTATTTTAAATCGCCTAACTGATGAGCAACTACTAAGACTAAGTCACTCAACCAAATTAAGCGACTATGTACTAATAGCCCTATAATTTTATTTTACAAAAATAGCTATCTATGGCTTTACGGTTGAGCTCAACTTTTGGCCCGACCAGCTGCGCCGCCGCCGCCGAGTTCTGCTGTAGTGCTGTGCCAAACCCAACCCAATCCTTTTCGGTGCGGTGCGACCGTGGGAGTGCGACCGTGCGGCGGTTGATGCCGAGCACTACACCCAAATTCTGGGCGTGGATCGAGCCCGCGTGCTGCCCCATCTTTCCACCTGTAGCGACAGCGCCCGATCCATGGAATGAACTACTCCTGCGTGCATTTCAAAAAAAAAAAACTACTCCTGCGTGGCCGGTGGCGATGGCGTCTCTACTCTAGTGTCTTCCACTACGCTCCGCTCCACCGCCTCCACCACCTTCGCTGCGCGGCGCTGCGGCTCCCTGCGCGGCCGGCGTGATTGAGGGAAATTCGGGGGGAAAGGGGGGAATCGGCGATGAGCTTCGCGGATCTGGAGTCCGGGGCGCTGCGGGCGCCCAGGAAGGCGAGGGGCCCCGACGCCACGCGCGCGCTCGTCTTCCAGATCACCACCGCGGTGGCCTCCTACCGCCGTCTCCTCAACTCGCTCGGCACGCCCAAGGACACCCCCACCCTTCGTGATCAACTGTCTCTCCTCACCCCCCCCCCCCACCCCCTCTCTCCCTCGCTTGTGTTATTCGCTTGCACATACCATACACCCGTACTACGCATCGTGTGCTAGATATCGGGGCAAATTTGCCCTATTGAAGTTAGGAGCAATTGGTTTGTGCTTTAATTTGTAGGATCGGAAGCTCATGGCTTCACAGCATGTCGTGTACCTCGCACTTTTGTCGCTTTCTGAAGTACTTTGTGGTCTCTCTTTTTTTTCCCCGGAATATTTTGTGCTCTAATAAGATGGTTTCCTCACAGGCAGAAGACTAGTCATAACATTCTTCAGTTGGCAAAGGATGCGAAAGATAAGCTCAGGAGAGCTTCTGAAGCAGACAAGAGCATCGAGACTAGTGTCAGTAGTTACTCATTACCTATCTAGCCCCTTCTTTTAGATCGCTGAAACATTTGGCATGAATGAGGCTGTTTAAACGAACAATTCTAGTCGAGATAAATGTCAGTCACAATTGTTTCCAACTATAAATGTATGCAACCTTCATCTTTTGACTACTTTGGCTGTCACAGTGCTAAGAAATTTGGGTGTGGTGTACAGGCAGACAAGAGGATTGCTGACATGAAGCTTGCCAAAGATTTTGCTGCGACGATGGAGGAGTTCAGGAAACTTCAGAATCTTGCGATTCAGAGGGAGATGGCATACAAACCGGTTGTTCCCCAGAATGCTCAGCCAAAGTAATGTTTGTTCACGTTGAAATCAATTCATCTGATGTTTTATCTGTTGTGTTTCATTCTCCTGTCGTGACAGGGCTTCAATTTAAAATGGTATACACATGAATACCCACGTTTATAAGTTAAATTAGATTCACAGTTTACATTTATTGGGATGCATATGAATTCTAACAACTACAGATTGCTAGTATTTACTGATGATCAATTACCTTCCCACTATTGGAGAAAAGAGCGAGGACAAATTTGGAATAATAGGATGCTGTTGCGTATGTGAACCATTCTGAGTTCTGACCAGGCCGGACCACCTAGAACAATATTACGTCATTCAACTATAACTTGAGAATCCTTTGTCACAATGTTCATCGCAAACCATTCCTCACAACCTCCTCCAAGGATGCTGCCTGACTTATATTGGCAGTTTTTCTCTGACTAGGTGATGTAGCTTTGCATATATAATCAAGCACTTGTTGTCTATTCTTGACTGTAGGCTGTAGCATTTAAATAGAGCAACTATTCTTCCTTTTGGTGCATGGAGAAAATGCTTGATGCATATTGTGTTACATTGGAGAAGCCTCCCAGTTAACTAATCTAAATAGGCGCATAGTCATTTCTTTTTCACTGTAATGGCCCTACTTTTTACTTTAATTTATTTGATCGCTTCAGTTAGCGCCACAGTTTCTCTGGCAACTCAAGCTGTTAGTTGTGCAGATTTGACTGGGTTATCTTTTAGTATCCATGAATTTTGTTGTTGTTGTGATGCAGCAATACTACAGATGATAGAAGTGCTGATTCTGGTAAAATGCATGAACAGCGTGTATTGCCTGCAGAATCAAAGAGGTCAGTGTTCTCATGGTTCATTTTTCTTCCTTTTTCTTTTTGCGATTTGGTATTGTACTATTGTTTGGTGCCTGGCGGAAGCTCAGCTTTAATTGCTTAGCACTATGTTTTCCATTAAGACATCACAAAATATTCAACTATTTGAGTTGTATTTCTTTTTTTTCTTTTATATTGAACCACGACTGTGATATAGCAGGGATTAGGAACTTTTCAAAAAATCATGAAAAAATATGGGTGCTCTTTATAGTAATTCATTTTTCTTCTAGGCAGTACATTGCTTCATGAATTCTAGCTGGCCTGCATCCTATTTTATCTTTTCGAGAATCCTCGTACCTAAATTCTATAACACTGCTCGTGCATTCTTTTGACCGAGTCCAGATTGTGTGGTAACTATCGTGTTTGCAATGTTGACAGTTTATACAAGTGGGTTGCCATATGAATAGAGAGATTTGCTTCATTACAGAGAGATAGAGAGAGATTTTAAACTAGCAACAGCTATCTTTGATGAGAATGGAGCAAAGATAAAAGTTGCATCTGATGAAGCACATGGTGTTGAAATATGGGTTTCAAGACTTTGAACTAGAAACTAAATCCTGATGATCTGTCATGTTACTCTGCAGGCAAGAGGTGCTGCAATTGGATAATGAAATTGTTTTCAATGAGGCTATCATTGAGGAAAGGGAGCAGGCCATTCAAGAGATCCAACAGCAGATTGGTGAAGTACATGAAGTGTTTAAGGATCTTGCTACACTCGTGCATGCCCAAGGAGTTATAATCGGCAAGTTGTACAATGCATTTTACATAGTCCTGTTCTTTGACCTGCTAGCTAACGTGTACATCTTTTGTTACAGAGGAAATCGACACGAACATTGATAATTCTGCAGCAGCGACCAAAGAGGCAAAGACAGAAATTGTGAAAGCGTCCAATACTCAGAAATCAAATTCATCCCTGGTATGTTCAGAGTAATACAAATTACTGAAGCCTCGTGTTTCTAGTTATTTCTCTACCGTGACAGATCATTTCGTGTGCAGCTTTGCTTGCTTCTGGTGATCTTTGGGGTCGTATTGCTTATCGTGATAATAATTTTGGCAACCTGAGACACAAAAATTTAGAGGCTTAGTGGTGCACTCGAAGGAGTTGGGGTTTGACCTAGTAATATATGAAAGATTAATCTGCATCTCTGGAAGGCTTTGATCTTAGCTTCTGCTTTTCTGTCAAAAACTGCCTCCGACGGAATTGTAAAAGCTTCTTGTTTCTTTTAGGTTTTGTGAGTTGTGAGTGCATGTTCTTATTGTCATGCGTGCGTGAGTCTCCTTTTTTCATGGCTTGCGTTGAGTGAACATTGATGCTCTTTTGCTCCTTTGAAGGTTTATTTGCTTGAGTGAGAACCTTGACTTTCTATAACTGTGCGATTGTATGACACAATATGAGGGGTGAATAATTGTCTCTGGTTTTTAGAAATTGAAACCAAGACTAAAAACAAAAGAAAAACAATCTAAATTACCGGATGTAGATTGCGACCGCAAGACGCTGGTTCGCTCGCAAGTGCTCGGTGAACGCTTCGATCTTCCTACCGCTGTCTTCAATCGCTCATTATGACCGCTCGCTACGACTGTCGATGCACATAGTTGTAATCTCTCTTCACTCGAAGACTTCAGCTGCTCGAACGAATACACGCCGGAGACAGAAGAAATACGATGCTCAAAAAACATGTCATCGATGCCAGCAAATTTTTCTTGGAATTGATCTGATCTATTATGTATGTATTATGGATGTAGCTACAAAGTGCCCTCATGGTATCTCTAAAAGCTCTCTCGATGAAAGCCCTCTAAAAACTACATGTTAACTCTTAGCCTCTCCCTACTTTTATAGGCTAATGTCTAAGTCGTGTCCGCCTCAAATATGAACACACAACTCTATCTTTTACTCAAATCAAGAAACACAAAATTCTTTCTAACACGGGTTTACCATATCTCTAAACATTCTCGTTAGGGACTCCTTCCATAACGTCTTCAATTTCACAACGTGACGAAGCGTTCAGGACGCACCTCCTGTATCTCCATCACGTATCACCAACTCTCATGTCGAAGCCACCAGGACCGCACCTCCTGTAACTTCTCTACGCATTATCACGTGCTCTAGCGTCAGTCCAATCACCTCACGTGACATCTCGACTACCTGGATCTCAGATTACCCCTCCTAGTCTCGATCCTCCTCGTCACTAACCGTAACCGTTACCATGCCTCCACGCATCATCCACATTCGATCTCCACGTGTTCTAGCATAAGTCCGACCACCTCACATGACATCCCGACCGCCTGGACCTCATATTACTCTCTCCTAGTCCCAGTCCGTCTCGTCACCGACCATGATCATCTCTACACTTATGCAAAGACCAAAGGAACTTTCTCGCATCACAAGTTCTCCATAATTTGACCGTCATCAGCACACACACTCACACTACCCTTGTCCATCTATAGACAAGAACAAAACATCTACGACCATCAACCAGATCGTTCATGACCATACATTCTATCACTTTCCACAAAACAGCTCTAGATAACTCATTACGACCGCTAGCTCAACGAGTACTCGAAAACCATAAGTACTCAGGAAATACTATTGCTCCGCACAACACTCGGAAACAACAAGCATCGCTACTAACTATCGAGAATTAAGTGCTTCCAACTACTGAGTACTCCCATCTTCCGAGTACCGAAACCTTCGAGTACTGTTCTTCAGAACACTGTTCACCGATCACCGATTACTTACCTAGTATTGTAGCACCAACCACCAATCACTGACCATCGTGCACAGACTAGTCAACCACTGGCCCAACACGAGTACTTGAGATACTCGAAGATCATAAGAATTAAAGTACTCGTACCAAAAAATTTATGAGTACCGATCATAAAGCCTACGGCAACCGATCACAAAGCGTTCGATTACCAAATACAACGACAGTAGACTGCAAAGTCTATGATTATGAAAATAAGACTACGAAATCTACGACTATAAAAGTAGTCTGCAAAGTATACGACCATCGACTACAAAGTCTTTAACTATCGACCAGTAACATCTATGACTATCGATCATAAAATCTATGACTATCGATCATAAAATCTATGACTATCGATCATAAAGTCTACGACTATCGGCTACAAAGTCATCAACCAATAAAATCTATGACTATCGAGTAATAACTAGGTACTGTAGCTATGACCATAAAAAGTACTATAGCTACGACCATAAAAGTACTATAGCTATGATTACCTTTAGTGGTCATTCTGTTGTGGTCGAAGTCGAACGTGTCAAAGCCGGATGTGGTCAAAGTTTGTCGTGGTCAAACTGGCGTGGTTGAATCTTGACGTAGTCGAAGTACCATAGTTGAATTGCCATAATCGAAGCTTGATGTGGTCGAAATCGGACTTGGTCGAAGTTGGACGTGGTCGTAAAACCGTGTTCTACTACAATACTTTTTCGAGTAATAGTTGAATAATTGTTCACCTCTGAGTACTGTTCATGCGATCGAACAGTTTTGACTAGATCACTATAGCTTCGGTCGTACAAAGAACCCTTGTAGCTTTGACTAGTCCGTGCTCTGAATCTTTGATCACGCCGCTCGAAGGTCGTCTAATCTTCCGTTGATATTTGAACGCCGTCTGATGCATCTGTGCCACTCGAACATCGTCCGATGCTTCGATTCTACTCGATCGTCGTCCGTTACGCCAATACCACTCGGACACCGTCGGATACTCCGCTGCCACTCGAATTATGTCCGATCTTTCGATGGCACTCGAATGTCGTCTGATGCTCTGATGCTACTCGAAAATCGTCCGATGCTACTCAGACTCGATTGGTCTGATTCGAAACTATTCGAAGCAGACCAAAACCGCTCAGAGTAGAACCAAACCACCCGGAGCAAATCGAAACCATTTAGACCTGAGCAAAACCACTTATACGCGACCGAAACCATTTGAACTTGAAATCTTCGACTGCGATCGACCGAAACATTCACAAACGTAAATTCCAAATCAATCTAAATATCAATTATTCATCATTACTTTTAATCACGACCATCCATATAGTCTAACAGTAACTGTTTCCAATAAATAAAACAGAACAGTGATTCTGCAGTCTTAAACTTGTTTTGTCGTCTTGAAAAACTGCCTTAAAGCTTGTTTTATATGAGCTAAATGCCAGAAAATTATCTGACCAGGTGCCGAACGAGCAATATTTGAGAGCAGTCCGCATACTGTGAAGAAAGTATCGGTCTTCCTATAAATTTCCAGGCACAGAATCAAAACACACATCGTTTTTCTTAGGGAAAGGCAAACATGTCAATTGGACTGGCCTGATTTGAGGGGTTCTCCCGAAACTTGTACTAGGCCTGTGCGGCGAGCAGGCGCCGACGGTGGAGCCGTTAAGACCGTAAGAATTATTCTTACGAAGCCCGTGCAAAATGCGCAGGCTTTGAGCGGCTCACTTCACTTCTTCTCTGCCTCCGTTGCCGTTAGGCCCATGAGTCGGCCGGCTAAAAACCCTTAACCTCCTTGTCCTCCCCAACGCTCTCTGGTAACACCTACGAATAACAACAAGCTACAGCCTTGCAGGCCCTAAGCGAGGAAACATCTTCTACAGACCACAGGGACCCGCGCGGCGTGGCCCGAAAGGACGCATATCGGCACATGCCCACCGGCTGGCGCCGAAGGTCGTTGGCGACCAGCACGGCGTGGCCCAAACCCGTGTTCCGCGGACTGCCGTCCTGCGCCGCGGTCGGTGCGGCACGGTGGGGGCGCGCGCGTGCAGCGCTGCCGAGAGAGCACCCACCGCCGGCGTCCGGTTCGTGATTAAACGCATGTGAGCTGTCCGAAAACCTATGTCACGTAAGATTTTAAGCGTCAGAGCATCTCCAATAGTATGATCTAGTTACTAGCTCTAAGATAACTTCTCTAAGGTCATCCATAGTGTATATAACCTAAAAGGCCTTAAGGTGGGTCTCATCTAAACCTTAAGGCCGACTTCATAGTATATATAACCCAAAGGGCCTTAAGACGGTCCCACTCGGCAGATAAAGAAAAATTGTATTTTAATGCTTGTGGCCAGGTCTTTAGCTTGAGGACCAGCCTTAAGCCTTTTTTGCTTATAGCCTGCTTAAGGTCACCCCTGTAATGTATAAGGTTGACCATAAGATGGCTTAAGACCCTCTATTTTCATACACTACAGATGCTCTAATGGTACTAACTTTTAGCACATAGCTCATAACATAAATAGCCCCACACGACACTCTCACATAATCTTGGAATGCGTGTATGAGACTAGCTCTTGATCAAGAGATAGATTTTCTCTCTCTTCTATTAAAATATGAAATAATATGCTTAGAGCTAGCTCATAAGGCACTATTGGAGATGCTCTGAGAAAAGAAAAGATAGATATTATATAGTATTTAATAAACGGTCTTATAAACAGCTTTCACAACCACTAATTATGGATCTGTTCTTTTCAGCTTTCAAAAACTGTTTTTCTTCTTTTCTGCAGTAACTAACTTTTAAACGGAGTATCTTTTCAAGATACGGTCTACTGGTTAATTGTAGTACGTACTATACCGACTTCATTTATATCGGTAAAAACCGCACGTGAGTTTCTATTACTTTGTAATCTCTCACACGAATAGCCCAAAAGTCACAAGCCGTAACTAAAAGCCATAAACTTCAACAAAAAAGAATAGGATCTTTATGATGTCATTACATACTACTATATAGATAATATGTTGTATGGATTATCTTTAATTATATCTATAAATAGTATAAGGTGTATTACAAATAATCGCCTATATTATTGTGTATATTCTAATTGGAAATATGCAAATGAGCGAATGATTGCGTGATGACTAAAGAGCAGCAGGGAAAATAGTTACGTTAGTTGAATTTTGGACGCTTTTGGCACTGTAGTACCCGGAAATTCCAAAAATAGCACCGGTGGAAACGAAATTCCAATTGTAGCCCCCCGCCGACCGCACCATTAAACCAGAAAATGACACGTGTCAATGGTGCGGCCGGGGAGCGCACACTGCAGGCGACGGGACGGCGAAATGGTGCGGCACGAGACCGCACCACTCGGGTGGGCCCCGCTCCTCACATGCCCGCTCGGTCGCTGGCTCGCTGCCGTCCCGTCATCCCGCCGAAAGCCGCCTGTGGTGGCCTCCTTTTATTGCCTGAATGTGAGATTCTTTCCCCTGTGCTGCATTTGTTGATTTCGTGTCAAGACATGAGAACCGGCCCCTACATTCTTTCTTGCATGTGGCCGTTGTATGTTGTGCACTAAAAGGAGGACCTGCGTTTGGAACGCTCCAGCAACGCTTGCATTTGCGCTCCAGCCAAAGAAGCAGCAAGAGAGGGAGCAAGAGAGGCAGCAAGTGAAGGAAAGAAGAACGCATTTTTGCAGTAATTTTTGAAGGGATTTGAAGTTCTCGTAATTGTGAAAGTTGTAGATTGTCTCGTGAGCCTCAAGAAAAGGTAAATATCATCTCCATGCATTTAAGATGCTATTATAGTGATTAGCCTGTAATTAGCGTAAACGATCTCTATATGTAGGGCTGTAAACGAGCCGAACTCGAGCGAGCTTGGCCTTCCAGGCTCGAGCTCGGTAGAAGCTCGAGCCGGGCTCAAGTTGGGGTCCGAGCCTGGACCCGGGCTCGAGCTCGGCTCGGCCTAAGCTCGAGTAGGCTCGAGCTCGGCTCGTTGAAGCTCGATAACAATTAAAATAATTTATTATGCACTATTTTTCAATAATAAGAAAATTTTAAGCTCGAGCTCGGCTCTAGTAAACTCGATAACAGTCAAAATAATTCAAATACACACTAATTTTCAATAATAAGATAAGCTCGAGCTCGAGTTCGGCTCGAGTAAGCTCGGTAAGAATTAATATGTATTACTATTTAAGCTCGAATCGGGGCTCGCGAACTATTCGAGCTCGGCTCGGTGAAGCTCGCGAGCTCGAGATCAAGCTCGAGTTCGGCTCGTTTAAAGTTCGAACCGAGCTCGAACCGAGCCTAGAGCGAGCCGAACACGAGTAGCTCGCGAGCTTCGAGCTTTTTTTACAGCCCTATCTATATGTCTATATTTTATGTAATTATCGTGTTGTATTCTATATTTTATGTGAAGAAATGAAGTAATGTTGTTGTAATATAAAATATTTGAAGTTATTTGTGGTCGTAGTATATTGCAAATTTTTTTGATAAAATGTTTGCAGTTGTAGAGTACTGTAATTTATATTTTATGTGAATAGTTTTTGTACTGATGTTGTAGCTGGTAATCTTGCTGTTTGTTAAGTGGATTATAACAACATTTAAATGATGTCATTGTACTGTTTGTATTAACATGTACTCATTCTTGTAACCAAAATCACTGAATAATATTAGATCTTGCTGTGCATGTTCGTTAAAAAAATATATATTAAAGTGTAACGCTGCATATATGAAGCATGGCACATTGTTGGGGTAGTACTAGAAATGTAGAGGAAGTAGTACTAGAAATGTAGAGGATGTAACAGATTGGCAAAAAATGTAGTTATTTGATCGATGTAAGAAATCATAAGTAAGAAATGATGAAAAATGAGTTGGTCGATTAGTGATTTAATTAGTAAAATTATAATACAAAATAGGAGGGAAATTACAAAAAAATGTAATTTGATTTGCAGTAAAATTTGAATTTAATGTGTTAGCGCGCTCTGCAAATAAAGTAAAAAAATACAATGAGAAATTAAAAATAAAATAGACTCTATGAAGTTGAAAAAATTGTAACATATGTAGCACAGAAGTAAGACTTGTAGAATAGAAATTAGAAAAAAGTACATTACATTAGTAATTTGATTTATATAGAAATTTGTTAGCGCACTCCATAAATGGTACGCTTGTATGTGGTACGCAGTAGGTTATGTATGATGGTACAGTTGTTGCCTGTTATATTTACTAAGAGGGTTCAGTTTGGGCTTATATTAGGTACGCCATGGGTGACATCCAAGACTTATTCGTGTTCTATGGAAGTGGTCTCGTACAGGACGGGCCGTACGGGGCAGACCTGAATAATTGTGACCGGACTGTGATCCGGGCACGCAATCTGAACACCATGAGCCTGTTGGAGCTACGGAGATGCGTGCGTTCCGCATTCGATCGGGACACCGCAAGGAACAAATTACGGATCGAGGCAGTGTATGCCACAGTTGGAGGTGCTGCAGGGGAGACAGTGTGGCAACTTATAAAGGTGACGAGCGACGCTTCATGGGCGAACTACATGGAGGTCGTGTGCAACCCAGACGCATTGATATATGCCAGGCCAATGGTGTATGTTCAATTCGTGGAGATGACAGAATCATCCGCCATGGGTGGCTCTGCTGGTGCCGGCAGAGATGCAGATCCTGCATTACTCTCCGGCGGTCATGAAGATGCTGGTGAAGGAGAAGGAGGCAATGAGTCAATGGGAGATGGGGACCTGCAAAGGCGCGCGAAGAATTTTCAGCCGAATGAAGGTGCAGAGAGGTGGTGGGCCACGCGGGTTGACTGTCACGAGTACCTTGAGAACCAGGTGCAGGAAAGCGAGGAGGATGAGGATGTGGAATCAGCCAATTTAGGAGAGGAGGAAGAAGGGGAACGTACAACGGGAGGTGTGTTAGGTGGTATTGTAACCACGGAGGGTGCGTACGTGCCGTCCAGATTGGACGACATCGCAGTCGAATCCCTAGTTCTGCCACGGGCGGAGGAGGCAGAGTGGGGATTCAATGAAGGCACCCTGTTTGTAGGGAGGAGCTTCCGTAACAAGAGTGCTGCACAGCAAGCTATTGCCACATACGCCGTCAACATCAGCCGGACATATCGGGTGCACAGGTCCAACCCTGACACCAACATTGTGAAGTGTGTCGACGGCTCCTGCACTGGCAAGGTCCGTGCGCAGCGGTTCAGAGGCGCTGCCACGGACTTCCGGATAACGGTGCTGAATGATCACACTTGTGAGCTTGCGGCGCCACTACAGAGGCACCGCAACATGACGTCGTCATATGTTGCGGAGCTGATAAGGCATCTTGTGGCTGCAATGTATCCATTTCTCCCAAGGTTCTCATGGCGGAGGTAGCGAACACGGTGGGCTTTGCTGTGAGCTACAAGAAGGTGTGGCGGGGGAAACAGAAGGTCCTACGGAGTATGTTCGGGACGTATGAGGAGGCATATGATCTGGTGCCGAGAATGTTGAGTCAGATTGCAGCAGCAAACCCAGGCACGTACATTAACAAGTACGAGCGGGTTCATGAGACAGAAGGGTCGAATTGTTTTGTGCTTGACAGAGTCTTCTGGGCCTTCCATCAGGCAATAGAAGGCTTCAAGTGGTGCCGTCCAGTGCTAACGATGGACGGCACATTCCTATATGGCAAGTACAAGGGTACAATCCTGACCGCGGTTGCAGCAGACGCAAATGACCAGTTACTCCCAGTGGCATTTGCAATTGTAGAGAATGAGAATACAGATAGCTGGCTGTGGTTCCTTGTCAATGTGAAGCAGGCCGTAGTACAAGATCGGCCCGATGTGTGTGTTATCTCAGACCGCAATGCAGGCTTGCTGTCTGCAATGCGAACGATGCAGAACGGGAGACAGCCTCCGTTCCAGTGGAATGACATGAAGAACCGGTGGTGCATGAGGCATCTTGCGGCAAACTTCCACAGAAGGTTCCATAGCAAGGTTCCACAACTACCACCTGAGGGGGAGACACCTCCCCTTTGTTGGTGCGGGGACGTGTGCAAGTTTTTCAATTCTAAAGACTGCATCAGCCTAGGTATGCGTTACTGGGGTTGCGCAAACTACTCCAGTGACTACCCCAACCGCCGTTTTGACACCGCAACCTATCGGCAGCCGGTAACGACCACATGCACCATTTTCCCCTACCTTTTCTCCTTCACAGCACGCACTAACAATATCTCCCATGTATTTACAGTCTCCGGAGCCCCTGTGTGGCTACCGCAAATGGATCGATCTTGAGATCCACCCTGAGGACCAATGGACACTCGACTTCGAGGAGTGGAATGTCACACGGGACAAGGAGTTGCTGGAAGAGGAGCGCCGCAAGCACGAGCACACCCTGCGTATACAGCGCGAGACACAAACTCATCTTGAAGCGTGCACGCGTAGGGAGCGGGAGGCTCGCGAGAGGGAGCGCGAGAGAAAGAGGGAAATTGCGGCTAAGGCAAAAGAGGCCGCGGAGGAGTTCAACGCCGAGCGGGCAAGGAAGGGAAAGTGGCCCCGGTCCACATAGTAGGTCGTACGAGCAGTTGGGTGGGTTAGTCGCATATCATGCTATATGTTATGCATGTAATAAAAATCTACGCGGCATGTTACTCCCAACTGTATTACGAAGTTTAATATCTCGTATTTTCGCATTCCATGATTCACGTAGCACCTCATTTAACAATATTAACATAGCGGTCCTCACCGTACAGGAATTCTCACTAACCTTCAAAATATCACTTACCACTTTATGTATCGACCGTTCTACGGTCAATCTTTCCTAAAAAAAATTTGCCAAAATTTTTTATGCATCTACAACTTACAATGAACATAATCTTTTATTACAACTTTATCTGATTTTTACCCAGTTTATAACTACAAAATTGCCAAAACTGAAAACAATCACGGAGATTGCAAACCCTAACAACAGACCAAACCCTAAAATTCACTTATCACTTTATGTATCGACCGTTCTACGGTCAATCGTTCCTAAAAAAAATTTACCAAATTTTTTTATGCATCTACAACTTACATTGAACATAAACTTCTATTGCAACTTTATCTGATTTTTACGCAGTTTATAACTACAAAATTGACAAAGCATACAAACATCACGCGGATTGCAAACCCTTAAAACATACCAAACCCTAAAAGTCACTTACCACTTTATATATCGATCGTTCTACGCACAATCGTTTCTAAAAAAAATTACCATATTTTTTTATGCATCTACAACGAGCCAATCAACATAAACTTGTTTTACAATTTTATCATATTTTTTTTCTGTTTCACAACTATAAAATTAACAAAACTCATAATCATTACAGTTCCTGCACTCATTCCCACGTGTTCAATATCACTTTTGTTCATTTCGTCCAATTGTTCATATCACATTTGTGCTAAAAAAATTTCATTAAATTGTTTCCAATAAAACAACATTCCATGATCGAAATTTGTTATTGTCACTTCAACACATTTTTCACGGTCAGCAATATATGAAAATCACAAATACGCTAATCGTTACTTCACACAAATTTCGTTCATACTCCACCAAACAATATTTTAAATTTTCAAAATTGCACAAAAAATTACAAAAGCAGTACAGTGGACTCCACTTCAAATTCATATTTTTCCACTCATTTTATATATACACATAATTTTTTTTAAAATAATAACTTTATATATGCATAAATATATATACACAGTAAATATATATATGCGCGGTCGGGAATTGCAAACCCGCGGTCGGAGGGGCAGTCGTGCGCTCGGTTGGCGCATCTTACGGCAAATGGTGCGGTCGGAGACCACACCATTTGCTCTGACAGTACGACGGCGGAGTGGTGCGGTCGGGGAGTGCACCACTCCGTGTGGTGCGGTTCCCAACCGCACCATTGACACGTGTCGCTCTCCCGCTAAATGGTGCGGTCAACAAGGTGTTAGAATTGAAATTTTATTCTTCCTAACACTATTTTTGGAATTTTCAGAAACTACAGTGTCAAAAGCGTCCAAATTTCACGTTAGTTCGCCGTTGTCTTGTCCCCGTTTTAATTCCGGACACTTGATGTACCGCCACGCAACTCCCCGGCTTTTCGCCACAACTTTTTATGCCTTTGGCAACTAAATTTGCCCAGTTTTTCTGTCTACTGCACATCTCTCTGTGACGATGATACAGTACTAGTCTACACAGTCACTGGGCGCAATTTCGAGGACCATTTGTACAGAGATTGGCGGTTTGTTGTCTACTCCATGAAGCCAGACGAGACACATATAATCGCTCGCCTCCGTCTCCAAATCATTGTACCCGTCACGTGTAACCAGAAACCATCATCGTTTAGCCGTGTGTTGGTCTGGTCAGTCCCCTATCCCAGTCTCCGTCTATGAGGCTGGCTTCTTGTCATCATCGTTCTAAATGCCGTCACCGCCTTAATAGCGTCTGGTCGTAGTCGTTCGTCTCGTCCTCTCGCTCGATCTTAGGCGATCCTGGTCGTGCTCGTACGCCGCGGTAAAGTTCCGGTCCGGAACCGGCACGAAGCCGCCACGCATGATTCGCGTCTGCCGATGAATGAATTCTCTCGTTTTAACGAGGTTCACTTTTCCCCCACCGCACTTGTCTGCAGATTGCTTGCTTCAGCCGGATGCAAAGCAGTGACGGACGCTGAAAATTTTCGATTGGAGCGTGAATTTAAGGTGTATTTGAACACTATAGTAATATTGTTATTATATGTTAATTTTTTAGAATTAAATTTTCAAATTTTATATTCAAATTTTATTAATCTACTGTTGAAAATCTCTCTAAAAAATTATTATTCCGAATAAATACTCTTGTTATATGTAAACATATATTCTCTATATAAAGAAACTAAAGAGAACTTAAATTAGTCATAAAAACAAGGATAGAGCTAAAGAGATGGCAAAATGAACAAATAGCTCAGGGGAACCTAAAAAGAAATTGGAGAAGTTAGCTAATGATATACTATTAGAAGCACTTTTCAATGGTATAGGGTGATTTCATACTAGTTTCATGGAGGAAGAGGAAGAGTACCTCATGACCGGCTGCTGTCGCTGCATCGCCCCGATCAGCTCCGCGCGTCTCCTCCGCCGCCCCCCCCCCCCCCGCCCCTTCGACACCACCCCCAGCCAGTGGCGTTGTCGCCGCTTCGCCATGTAGTCCCCCGACCCCTCCCCACAGTGCCACCCTTCCCAACCTAAATGCCATAGATGTCGCTGCTCTCTGGATCTGCCCACCACCCTTCTACCCTGCCCCATCGCCCCCCGTTGCCACCTACCGCTAGGCCACCGCCTCCCCCCGACCTCCTTCTATGGCCCGGAGGGAAGGGTGAACATGTAGTAGGGGAGCCCGATTTCCCTCCTCCGACGCCAAATCCAGCGGCAGCGCCCCTCCAGGGCGCTGGATCCGGCAGTAGAGAAGAGTGAGGGGATGATGGCGGCGAGGATGGAGGGAGAATGAGAGGGAGCGGGAAGAAAGGAGTTGGGTCGCCTCCTCCGTGCGTGTGTGGCTACAGGAGTGAAGTGGAGTTATTCTGTTGAAATAGAAACTGACAGTATAGGGTTTTTTAGCTTTTCCCAAAAGAAATATACATATCTGTTATGATTTACTGCCCTGCAAGTTTGAGTATAGGAAATCTTAATAGACACTGGCATAGCAGTTGCCTGCTATGCCTTGATTTTTGACATTTGAATATTGTTTTGCAGTATCTTCAAATGTGGTTTATAATTCAAGGGAAGAGCAGAAGTTAGATTCATCGATGACAGGTAGATGACTTGAATCTAAATAATATGCAAAAGTACCATTTCATTACATTGTAAGTTTGAGTATATAAAAGTTAACACAAAAACTTACATGGCAGTTGCTCCTGGGATGGTTACAATGAATAAAAGAGCATGTAATTGGTATGAAAAGCTGGTAATTTTGTGGAGGAACCACTGCATCATCCACAGCCTGTGGTGCTGTGTACTGAAAAAGTCATTGTCAATCCCAGTGTTCGTACTAGAAAGGGTAGAGTACCTTCAGATGAAAAGATGGACCTAGCAACTACTATCAAATACTTCTCTATTGTATCCCTTCAATAATATACCAACAGTTTTAGTGAAGAAAATTTGATAAGAGATAACATGTTTGGTAAGATATATCTGACATAGCTTCTTGATAGCAGGTTAATATATACCTTGTGTATTAAAGGTGTATATACCAAGTATTTTAGCAAAAATTTTGGGGGGTACAACTGTACCCCTATGCACCTTCATCAGCTCTGCCACTGATGCGAGCTGTATGTGTTTGTCCGAGCCAAAAAAAGTAGGGGAAAAGCCATTACTCTACTTTTGAACATTACTCTCATAACCATCTCATAACATTGCTCCATGAACATTACTCTGCTTTTGACATATTGGCCATCACAAATGAAAAATTGTGCAAATGGACTCCTTCTGCACCCATTTGTAAAACTCCTTCTCTATAGTATAATTTGAAAGCTACTCGTTCAGTCATACATGTCGATTATTTCGACAACTAATATGATGTCAACGACAACTACTTATTCGATTAAATAAACATGGAATAGACCTAATAACAAATCCGCTACTCACAAATAAACTTGTATAGGTGGGATTTCACTAATGTGCAACACCCTAAAGAAAGACTGCTCATTTGATTAAATAAACGCGAAATGGACCTAATAACAAATTTGTTACTCACAAATAAACTAGTATAGGTGTGATTTCACTAATGTGCAACACCCTAAAGAAAGACAAGCAATCATATATATCTTGTAAAAATCTAACTTGCCATGCATGTTTCATTTATGTAGCACACATAGTTAACAATGGATACTACACACATTCTACTCTCTATGTTCCAAATAGAGCTAACTAATGAATATAATATTCTAGTACTATTCAGTGCACTGCAATTAATAATTACGAGAAATTAATAGTTCTACAAGAATTTGTTTTACACAAACTATTATAAATAACTACATATTTACAACCATACTATTTACACTCTACCCGCTACCCAATACGACTACACATTTAATCATTTTATTTGCTAACCTAACATGGTTTAAAAATAAAATCTACAAAGAAACAAAAAACTCACTTCTAGGATGTAGAAACCCACTCATTCTTCCACTCTCTTGCCCTCTCCTCTCCTCCCCCCTCTTTTTTTTATCGAATTACAATGAATTTCAAACGGTTTTTTGGCCTGGCTTTTGTCGCCATTTTAAATGGTGATAGAGAGTGCAGGACCTTTGTTGCCATTTGAAATGATGATTGAAGCTATTGGGGCTTTTGCTGTCATTTCTATTGCCGATAGATAGACTGTCGTTAATTGTAATGGCGACAGATATCGTGACGCCAACATGGCACTCTATCGTCCATTCATTTGATGACAGAGCTTATACTTTGTCACCATTTTAAATGGCAATAGAAGGTTATTTATGTAATTTTTTTCAACGATGGCATATTAATGTAATATTGATAAAAATGTATTATTAAAAAATGTATTTTGACCTCTAGCCTGCAACATGGAATCGAGAGGCTAGCCAAAGGGGTGTTCTTTTGTGTCGTAGCTAATGAGTTTTGGCTACGGTTGATGATTTTTAGCTGCACGTTTCGACATGGCAACGGACGGTGGAGACGTCAATACGAATGACGCACACAATTTTGAATTCGATAAGTTATTTGAAGAATCTGTTTTAAGAGACCATTCTATTTTAATATTTATCTTTTTAACTTCAATTGACGTAAAAATCAAAAGTAGGAGATAAAACTTGAGAAGAACGTGGCCAAAGTGAGATCAGGTGCCAAGAAAAGAATGGGGGGAGTGGGATAGATGGATCGGCCTGTCTGTGCTGCCCTTGTTGAGTAGTGCGGGGGATTGAAGTGGGGCTGCGTTGGCGTTAGAGCGTTAGCCTTTGCGGTACGGATTGGTGATCATTTGGGCTTATTTTTGGTGGCTTATGGCTGAAAAGCACTGTAGCTGGCTGAAAAAACACTGTAGCTGACAGAGGTTTATTTAGCATAATTAAATTTAAAAAAATTAAAAATATAAAAAATATGTTATCCCATTACATATAATACAAACAAATACGGGAAAAAAACCGGAAAAAAGCTTAACAAAAAAACCAAAAGTTCAGAAAAAAAACGAAATTTATAAATAGTGAAAAATAAATCAGAAGTTAAAAACTGAATCCCAACCGATCAGACCGTGCGGTATAGAGTAGGGTATTTTATCCACGCTCATGCGTCTGCAGCGTGTCTTCCTTCCTCGGTTTCCACTCTTCACTTGCTTTCTGTTCTCTCTTCCTGCAGCATTTATAGTGAGTGAAGGTAGGTGTTATTCCAGCCCCTCTCCACACACACACACACTCTCGGTCTCTACCCTTCTATACTCTTCTCCTCTGCTGTTCGCATCTCTTCACGCCCAACTGCTCAAGCGCCTGCCTCTGCCGCCTCACTACAGTGGTAAGCCCATGCCCATGTATTTCCATTTGTTTTTCTCGGGTGGTTTGATTTGCTCCTTCGCTGAGTCTCTCTTCACTTTGCTTTGCATCCTCTTTCCTTCGCCGCAGATCCATGTCGGAGCGCTCCGGCCGCTGACTTCTTGGCTCCAACGCCGCAGAGGTACTACTGCACTTCTCCCCCCTCTGCATTTCTTCGCAAAGAACCTCCTCCCCCCTCTGAAATGAAATGCCGGTGCGATTCGAGCTCGAACCCTCCCCATGCTTTCTCCTCCAGTCCTGCTGCTCTTTCCAATCTCCTTCCTGACCACTAAGCAGAATCAAAAGGGAAAACGAGACGCATTTCCCAGGCAGAAAAAGTGTCCCGGCACCATCCAGCGCAGAGTAGACCAGTGAGCTCCCACTCTCGGCTTAGTAAACGGCGTCCTTGCGAGGTCGTCGTCATCGCCGCTGCATCAAAGCTTTGTGAAAGAAAACAAGGAACAATCCCCGCTCTTTTCACCTCGCAGTTTCAGACTTTCAGTGTTTCACCTTCACCCCCCATCTTTTTCAGGAGGAGGTCACCACTCTCCGGTTCTCCCTTTGGGAAAACAGCCAAAGTGGCAGCGCACTAAAAGCGGCCCAACGAAAGCCTACGCCTATCCATGTCCTGTTCCTTTCCTCCTCCCACCAACCGGTTCAAAAATTCGAAGTTCAAACGCTTCCGCACCGCACCGCTCTGCACGTCTGCACGGCCGCGCGGCCTCGACCAGCGAATCACTGAGCGGTCAGGGTCACCGCCCAGTAGCAGCCGTAGCACTAGGTCTAGCCCATAGATCCCCTTCCGGACGGGCGGATTAGCGGAGTAATCTAATTAGCCGTATCTAAGTGCTGGATTAGCTCCCTCCCCTGCCTTTTGCCTTGATGGGTCAATCATTAGCATCTGAAAAGGCGCGTTGCAAGCCGCAGTGCGGGTGCTTGTGGCTGTCTGGTGGTGCGTCGCCGTAAGCAGGGGGGAAGAGGAGAAAGATCAAATTTTTTGGGTCGTACGAACATAAAGCCTCGTCTTTTTTCTTGGTCGTCTCTCACGGCTCGCCTCGCCACCGATCGCCGGTGTGTACGGCTCCCCGTGTTTATTGCGATTTGCGAGTACTATGTTTGAGCTTTGCAGCGGCATTTATTGCAAGAGGTGTTGTGGTCTGCGTCGTATAACCTGCTCATTCAAGCCGGGGAAAATTGAGTATATAGGACTGAGTTGAGTGTGATTTTGTGAAATAGGATCAAGTTTTTTGGACTTGTAAATATAGGACTGAGTTCACCACCTTCTTGCAAATATAGGATTTTTCCCATTTTAATTTCATTTCCATTTTTCAGGCATTTTTCTCCACGCGAAATGACCCTTTTACCCTTCTTCTTCCTCCTCACTGGCCGCGCCGCCCCCTCGCTGGCCGCGCCGCCGCCTGGCCTCGCCGCCCCCTCGCCCGGCCGCGCCGCCCCCTCGCCCGCCCCGCGCCCGGCCGCGCCGCCCCCTCGCCCGCCCCGCGCCGCCGCCGCTCCCTCGCCTGCCCCACGCCGCGCCGCCGCCGCTCCCTCGCCCGCCCCGCGCCGCGCCGCCGCTCCCTCCCCAGTCCTATATTTATAAGTCCAAAAAACTTGATCCTATTTCACAAAATCACACTCAACTCAGTCCTATATACTCAATTTTCCCTTCAAGCCGTGATGTTGGGTTTCAGTTACTGCTGCAGGTGCCCGTGCGTTCTTGGAGAGGATTAGGAGAGGGAGATGAGGATGAAGACACTGGCGTGCTGCCGGCGGCGGCCGCAGGACTTCAGCATCGATATGGACCAGGAGCCGGACAGTAAGCCTAAGATCCCCCCCCCCCCACCCACCCCTTCTTCCTGCCATTTTCAGTTACAATTTTGATTTCCTTTTTTTGTTCTTGTGTCCGGTGCCGTGCCTGCTGCCACCGCATTGGTTAGTTATGCAGCTTGTGTTTTTGTTTTGGTTGCCATTCTCCCGTGGTTTAGGAGTTGGTTGGTACACGCACTACGAGTTGTTAATTGTTGTATGCTGCTGCGGTGCTGCCTACCTGCAAACCCCGGACATATTGCCGCATCCAGATTCCAGAGTCCCAAATCTGCCCAAAGTTAGGAGCTAACCAACTTCTTTTTACATAAAATGTTTAAGAGACGGTAGTACTCACTCGTAATAGATTCGGAACTGAGAGGTCACTCACGGCCAAGGCAACTGTTCATAGGCCTTCCTGCGTGCTTTGTTTCAGAATTCAGAGGCTGCAGCACAGTGCAGTGGGTTGGGAACGTGGGAGTAAACGGGGGTCACGAAAGGTACGGGAACTGAAGGAGTAAGAGGGTGCAACGAGTTATGTCCTCCGCGAACACATCCACAGTTCCACTGCTCACCTAGCTGCAGCCAGTACTAGTACCCCTATCAGTACAACTCGCTACTACTTCAAATCATTTTTCCCATTGAATCTCTCACCTACGCTTGTGTTTGACTTCACCTGGATCGCACCATCGAACCCGTAAAGTGTACCTTTTTTTTGCTGTACTTTTTGAACTTTTTACCTTTGTGTTCATTTGTTTTCTATAGCTTCACCTTCACATATATTACTTCCACAGTGGAGCGGCTTGTGTGCATGTGTTGTGTGGGGCCCGGCTACTTTCTTTCAGCAGGGTCTAGTGCCGTAGTGCGGCATAACTTTGGGGGCTAAAGAACTAACGTGGTGGTACGCTGCTGCGCTGCGCGGAGAGGGAGAGAGGAACGGCGAGACCCAGGGCTACGACTTACACGTGCCTAACGGCCGAATAATGTGCCTGTGCCATGTGGGTATCTGCTGGACGTGTGTGCTTCTCGTGACACAGCCCATTGTTTTCTATACGCAGACCGCTTGGGGCTTACATAGCATTGATATTTTTCTTGTCCTATAAGCAAATCTGACTGACTGGCCTCAAAGACGAAGGCTTAATTTTTTTTTCTGTTTATGACTATGTCTTTTTCCGAAGAAAATAAATGTGACGGCTTCTCCATGTTTGATTTGTTTATACAAGCGATGTCATTCGCAGCCGAAAGGAACTCATCCGATGTATAGACACACACTAAGCTTATCTTCTTTCGCTTTGGGTTACAATAAAACCAGCGATTGAAGTTAATCGGTAGTAAAAAGGTTTTGAATATATTCAGACCTGATAGTGTCTAGAATCGAGCATAGTGAGTCTACATATTAGTATGATACTTTATCAAGAGTTGCAATGTCATTTTTGGTTAACCAGTAGAGGACCTAGAGGTAGATGATCGTTTATATATTCATAGGGACTAGGTCTGATCAATTCACCATGGGACTTGTTTGTTGATTTTTTTACTTTTTAGTGGAAGTACAACTGAAGGGTGATTTGATCTGAGCTAAGTTTGTCGTATACCAAATTATAGTTTCAGGTCTACAAGACTACAACCATAAGTCAAGGTGAATGAGTTAGCACAAAATCCATTGTGGCAGAGGGATGTGTGATAGATGTCACTATATACAATTGTATGGTGATAATCAATAGCCTACTTATTTTGTAATTCTAATCAAACCATGGAAAAATTTTAGTCATCAAATTACAGTATACAGTGCATTATTGCTGCTGTATTTCTTTGGTTGATTGGGGCTCCTCTTTAAACCATTTGGAACTGCAATAGCTTACTTAAATTGTTGCTCTAATGAAAACATGTATGCGGATGCATAAGCTCGGTGAACCAAAAAGTCTCATGGCTGTAATCTGTAAATGGGCTATTGTACAACCTTTCCTAATTCATTATTTGCAATGTCCTAAGCTCAGGTGCCATGGCATCTGACCAAACATACATAGCATATTTTCTGAATACCTTTCTAAGCTGTTCATGATGAAATGAATAAATTAAAAAAATAATTAATGTAGGGGCGACGACATACAATGGCCTTGAGAGCTGCATTCTCAACAATTCCTCCTATGATGATGATAGTGGTATTAATGTAACAACTGGGGCAGATGGCTGCGTTACCACTGAATCCCCTGACGATGAAGTCTCAAGTTGCTCCTCAGCTAAAGATGTACATGGCTCTTCCTTCCCTTCCCAATGCCTTTCATTGAGCAAGCAGGAGGAGCATTCACTTTATGAGTTGGATACACTCAATGCTGTCCATCTACTTCCTGTCAAAGGGAAGAATACAATTACATATACCTTGAGTGCTTCAGATATTGAAACCATGAAGGAAAAGTTTGCAAAACTACTGCTTGGTGATGATGTTTCTGGAGGAGCTAGAGGCGTTTGTGCTGCTCTGGCCTTGTCCAATGCCATAACCAATCTCTCAGGTATACTGTACCATTTACGAGCAAACTATGTTTTTGCCCATAGTAGTTTTTTTGTGTACTACCGTCATCATGACTAAAATAAGCATTTGCCATGACAGCCACTATTTTTGGAGAACTGTGGAAGCTGGAACCACTGTGTGAAGAGAAAAAGATCAGGTGGCGGAAGGAAATGGACTGGCTGCTTTCTCCTACAACTTACATGGTCGAGATGGTTCCCTCAAAGCAAAATGGAGCAGATGGATGCATGTTAGAGGTAATGAGCCATGAATTAAATTTTCTACATTTGCCTAACAGTTTGTTGAGAAGTACAAACATCTCAGATTCTTCTGTCCGATTGCTTCATGCAGATTATGACTCCAAAAGCTCGTTCAGATGTTCATGTGAACCTTCCTGCTCTTCAGAAGCTTGATTCCATGCTCATTGTATGTTGTCATTTGTCATTGTGTCACTCTTGTTATATATGCCTTTCTAACCGAGTTCTCATCTCTGTTCAGTTTTTATTGTATATTTCAGAAAATGTACATGTAACATCGTTTCAATGCCGTAGTTTGGATTTACTAAGTATGCAACAAAATATGCAGGAAGTACTGGACTCAATGGTGGACACTGAGTATTGGTATGTGGAGAGTGGTAGCCGTGCTGATGGTCGGGGCAAAAATAATGGTCCAAGGCAGACGAAAAAGTGGTGGCTCCCATCCCCTCGTGTCCCTGAGCTAGGGCTATCTCAATTTCAGAGAAAAAGGCTTGTTTTTCAGGCTAAGCTTGTTCATCAAATCCTCAAAGCTACAAAATCCATCAACGAACAAGTTCTGCTTCAGATGCCTATTCCCACAGCTGTTATGGATGCCCTTCCAAAGGCAAGTACTAATTCGATTTACTCATTTGTTTCTGACAATCTTTTCGTAAGCTGCATGCTTCATATTTTCCTGTTCTTGACGGTCGTTTACTGAATACACTTGTATATTTGACTGAACTTTGCAGTCTGGCAGAGCTAGCTTGGGTGAAGACATGTACCATGCGATAACCACGGAGTATAATCCTATAGAGGATATATTCCTTTCTCTCAGTTTAAAATCTGAGCATAGCGTGCTGGAGACTATGAACCGGTTGGAGGGTGCAGTGTTTGCATGGAATCAAAGGATCTTAGAGGAAAGAAGCAAGAGGTCTCCAGGACGGCATTCCTGGAATTTCATGAAGGATAATTCATCAGAAGTAGAGAAGATGTCTGCCTGCATAGCAAGAGTTGAAACTCTCATGCAGCTTCTGAAATCCAGATTCCCCAACCTCCCTCCAACTTTTATGGATGTTGTAAAGGTCCAGTACAACGTGGTAAGTTTGCCATCACATAGCAATGGTACAAATATGTCTTCATAGCCCTAAATGGATCCTTATGAAATTCCGAATGTGTTTTTTTACTTTGTATTGAATTTTGTTTTGTGTGGAACAACTACTATATGCAGGACGTTGGGCATGCCATTGTGGAGGCCTACTCAAGGGTTCTTGTTGGGGTAGCATTCAGCATATTGTCGCGGGTAGCAGAGATACTGCTGGAGGATGACCTGATCAAGAAGCCCAACACGCCCATGTCCACTCTGAAGTTCGACATCTCATCCGACGTGTACCTGGCCGGCATCACCGAGACGCCACCGGGCCACATCCGACGGTCCCTCATGGACCAGATCAGCATGGTCGACGGTCGCTTCGACGCGGTTATGAAGAAGAAAGGGGTGAAGCAGCTAACGTGGTGAGGATAGGATGTTTGGTAACGATCGATGTTGTGTAGTTTTTGGCAGTGGGGGTATTTTGTACAGGGTGATGCAGGGCTGCGTGCGGGCTACATAAGTTTACCTTACTAATTGTGTACTGTATTTTGAGACGAACTAATAGCATCTTGTAACAGCAGCATTGGCCGAATCTTGCTGATGGCAATCCCAAATGCTGCTACTGCATCGATCAAAGCAACATAATGTTCTTGATTAGTTCGCCTATCTGGCACCAGTTGATGCCTACCTATGTGAGCACAGCTGATGAGGGCACGTAAGCACGTGTGTGGTACAAAAACTAGAGTACAAGCTTGCTTGACGGGTTCACGATGACGCGTATCTCGTTCTGGAACTAGGCGTGTGGGGTCATCCAGAAAAAGGAGGAAGGGAACGTGTCGACGACTGTTTTAAGTCAGATTTGGAGTCTGGAACGGGAGCAAGAGACTGGAGATTGGGACTGGAGCCCGTCGTCTGAAGCTTTTCTCAGCCTTGAGAAAGAGAAAGCGACCAAAGCCTCCCACGTACGTGAGCTCGCGCATCACCCCTCTTTTCCGCGGGAAATCATCCGGTGTGGCAGCGCGGGGCAGTGGAAGCTGGCAACCTGTCCTGGTTGCTGGCTGACTGTGTGTCGCGCGCGCTTGCCGTCCTCGCAAGGTTGCATTGCATGGCATTTCTCCGTCAAATTGGGGCACAACGGTGGTGTGCTACTGCCCCATGGAGTAAGGAGTTTTTACGAGTAGAATACATTGCCATGGGCTGCGTGTGTGCTAGTGTACAGTTGGCCATGAGCTGCCGATGACTCGCTTTCATCTTGACATTCTTCTCGAAAATCAAAAGTCAAAGCGACGTGTCAAATTGCTAACTTCACATGCTGCGGTTTGGTTGGGGAGGCCTGCCCAATCCGGCTGCCGGCTTCTGGCTGAAATCGTACTATAGCGATTGAAATTATATTATAGCAGTTAAAATTAAACTGTAGTGGTTGAAAGAAGCTAATTTTGATAGCGCTGTTTTGTTACACATTTTCGATAGATTACATGCATTGCTTCCCATTTTTTGACATACCGCTACGAGCTTTTTTTAAACATCATGTATGCCTCGATTACACCTATATATTACATACGCGCGTGATTTGTCGTTGGCAATGCCGAACCTAAGTCGTTATCACCAACAATGTTGCTATCTAATCACATGTCATGTCCATCAATAAGGACACCGTGCCATGTGGAAGGCCGAACACCACGCCCCCAACCACGTTCGAAGGTTCCGCGTGCTGCCCCAATGGGTTTACGAAGTTGTGAAACACCATTGTTGCAACAATTATCGCCTTTTACCTACGACTCTTGTAGCTAGGAACCTTGTTGAGTATGTGCCATTTTCATCTTACACATGCCGAATGCATGCTTGACAGACTTCCATAGCGAGGAGTGCAAGAAGTTGAAAAGCTCTTACATCCCCATGGTTGGGTGCCGTTCTCAAACTCCGAAAGGTGGTACCTCTGGTTGCGATATGGGGCTAGGTATCCTAGCTTATTGGGATACCCAGAGTCGACGAGGTAATACTTGCCTACATGGATACCATGCATGAAGGGAAATATCGGTAGGTAGTACTCGTGCCATGCATGGTACAAATGAAATTTGTTCAAACATATTACCTTCTGGTGGATGCAGGAAGCGGTCGCCGTACTCCGCCATTGTCTCGTATAGGACACGCGTGTCGTGCACCGATCTGAACCATCTCACACACACAAAAGTGAACCTACAATTGAAGTCACATATCGCGAGCACACTCTGACTGGTGTACCCCATACCTGTTGAAATGTCGCGCCCTCTCGTCATTTGGAATTGTGACTCATACGTGCATGCCATCAATCAATCCTATATAGTTCACAAAGTGGGGATAGAACTTTCGCTGCATAAGCCTCAGATGCACACTCTGGTACAAAGGATCAGATGGTGCGATGATGTCACCTGCTAATTAGTACACACACTTCAACACATGATTTAACTTCGTGCATATTGTACGAGCCGAATGCTCGAATCAGTTCATGCCTTGTCTTTTGTGATTACGGTGCACCACACGTCCACAAAAATGAGGCGAGTGCTTCTTTTGAACAAAGTTCTAGAAATGACCACATGGCATAGTTTGCCACTAGAGTGTCATGAAGCGCGTCAAACACATCCAACAACATCCTAAACATGTCACGACAATGCTGCGGCAAGGCGGGAGCGGGATAGCGTCGAGCGTTGTGGGGAGAATGGCGGCATCGGTTGAGTCACTCGGGAGAGGGAGCCAAAGGGGAAAAGAAAATATAGTGGGAAGGAGGAAAAAGGAGAAAAAAAAGGAAAGGATTTGGAGTTATATATGAATGGGACTTGGTAGGTAATTTTAGCGAACTTGAGTAGCAAAGGGATATTTCATTCCACAAAAGCCAAAAAAGCACCTCTCCTATGGCTTTTGGCTTAAGTTTTTCATAAGCTAGATGAAAAATCACCTCTTTATTTAGGCTTTGAGTTTTTTTTGCTTATAAGCCAAATAAAAAGCCTGAATAAACAGAGCTTATATCTAGAAGCGTGGTCATGAATGGACATTAGTGAATATCCATTGGGAAGATCACTCAACCATTCTATATTTATGTTTGTGGAGGATGTGCAAAATTCAATTCCAAGCACTGCGTGATGATGTGAGGATGGTCCTCTTCTTTTCAATTTATGTCTTCTTCAAACAAATAAACGGAATGACTTTTTCATCATCTTTTCGAAACACTTTATCGGGACAACATTATCAAATTGGCTTATCAGTATTCCTTACGTTCGCACAAGCGCTCGCGCTAGCGCTAAAAGCCATCAATCATAGTTGAAAAAAACCCACCTGATATCTTGAGACTCGATCGTTAATGGAGCCTAGCGACTAACTATCAATCTAGAAGACTCGGCCATCTCATATCTTGTAATGCATTATGCCTTATTTAAAAGTGTTGTGACTTTTGGCTAAAAACAGTATTGTAGCAGCTGTTAGTTTTTTGAGGTATTTAATTAAAAAATAAATGAAAAATAAAAACACCGTTATATCTCCACGAATAATACAAAAAAAGAAAAAAAGAAAAAAAGAGAGGAGAAATTGAATAGAAAACCATGCTAAGAAGCGTGTTTTTGAAATAAGGCCTTAATCCCAATCACATGCATCTTTTCTCTTTCCCACCCTTGTTCGCCCGCCGTTTACCTCTTTATATTGGTAGCAACCAACGTAGTCTAACACCACGTACCTATGGATATGTACTGTAGCACAAGCATCAAATCTAAGATCTCATCCTAAACAGTAATGATGGCATCTAATTTTTAGAATCTAAAGGACGTTTAAAATATATTGCTTTTTAACACGATTTTTTCTTCTTATCATGGTTTTTTGTACATTATCCGTAAGAGTTGTGGTTCGGTCCACCTTTTCATTCTCAACCGTCCAATAGAACAGATTCTACGGTTGGGATGATCTAATACTTTAATACCTCCAATATCTCCTGCACATGCAGCACCTCCATAGAAGGGTGGTGCTGAAAAAAAAGGGCATTTAGGTAGTTTCATCTTAGATAGCGAACGTTTAACAGATTAATGGAACCGTTACATCTTTTACTCGTGTGATTACACAATGAACACCTTAAGATCATCCAACAATTAAGCAAGGAGACCTATGAGCGGCAATTACATTCACAGTGCCATGAATCGAAGCAAGATAACATATCGCTGGCCAGCTGATCGCTTGGGTGCAGAGAGAGCGTCCAGGTTAGTCTGGGAGAGAGCAGGCACGCCGGACGTGAGGGATAAATCCTGGAGATTATGGCCGCATCCACGTAGACGAGAGGGTCGACGAGGATGGCGCTGAACTAATCGATCATGAGTCATGGAGAAGATAAGAGGAGGGGCGGTTTTTTCTTCAGTTAACTCTCTGTATGAAAGTGATTACGTGGGTTCCTAATACTTCCTAAAAAATGAAAGTACGAGTTCACCCCTATTGCATGGATGGTCAGATGTGGAGGAGGTGTTAGCACCTCCTACACCTTTGGATGGACTGGACCAAGACTCTATCCGTAAAGATATAACGATATTTTTATTTTTTTTATTCATCTTTAATTTTTTTTAATTAAATACATCAGAAAAACATACAGTACCATTTCACCAAACACCACACCTCCTTGAATAGAGACTAAAACCTAATAGAGCCCGTTTATCGCAGAGACAATAAAATTGAGATTAATTTCTGATCATTTTGACGTAGATCCCGCATTATCCGTAGATCATACGGTCGTGCTAGCAGCCTAGCATCCGGACATGCTCTATTGCCTACGGCGCTCTGGCAGCCGTGCTTAGCATGGGACCAGAGCACGTGACGCCGTCGATAATTAGCGTCCGTTGCCGTTGAGAGCACATCACCATTTTACCATTCCACTAACTAATTAATTAAATTCCAGCCGTATATATATATATATATATATATATATATATATATATATATATATATATATATATATATATATATTCGCTGAAAGGAAAGCGAGCGAAAAAAACCGGGAGGGGGAGAGAGAGAGAGAGAGAAGGGGAGGGGTGTAGGGGACGGAGACGAAGGAAAGGGAGAAAAGAGACGAAAGAGGGAGGAGCGAGGGGTCGGGACTCGCCGCCCCCCTCCAAATTCCGCACTCCGCCGCCACCACCACCACTTATCCCTCGCCTCCGCCCGTGCAAATCCGGCGTCCGAGAGCAGCTCGCTCTCCTCGTCCTCTCCCCAAAACCCGACACGCGCAATCCACTCGGCTCCGAGCTGTTGGCTTCGCCTCGGGAGCCACGCGGAGGAGAGGAAGCGGAGGGCGGGGGAGATCGGATCGGCGGGGCCCGCGGGCCGGAGGAGCATCGGGCGATGGCCGACGCCTAGGATGCAGCTGGACTCCGCCGGCGGCCGCTTAGCTGCTGCTGCTGCTGCTGCTGCTGCTGCTGCTTCGGAGTGCGTTGCTGTGATCCCGATAGGATCCGAGGGTAGGGTGGATTGGGCTGAAGTGGTGGTGGCCACTTGATGTCCGCGGGCGCCGGCCCCTGCGTGCTGGGAGGTGGTTGCGTGAGGCGTAATATGGAGGAGTCTGGGAGAGGGGAGGACGCGGCGGGGCCGCCGTGGGCGCCGAGCGAGTCGATGGCGTTCCGTTCGTTCGCTGCGACGGCGGGGGACCTGGCGGAGGCGTCGCCGTCCACCCGGGGCAATGGGGTTGCCGCCCGCTCGAGCAACCTCCGCGCCGTCAGGAAGAGGCCTGTACGTTTCCTACACCCTCCCCTCTCACGGGGCTACCTAGAGATGCTTGCTTTCTGCAGGTGCTGTCCGGCCTCACCGTGCTGAATATTCTATGGCAATTCGCGCACGGTGGCGTAGCTGGAATGTAAACAGAATGAAGTGCTCGTAAGAAACCAAAATAGCTTAAACTTTGGTGGCTTGAACTATTCAAATAAACACCGTTGCCGCCGCCGCCATTTTTTTCTCGTTCCTTGCACTCACAGTTCAAGCAACTGTAGTTTGACCAGTTGGAGTAGTGGATTTACTCAAGTTGTCTTGTAATTCTTTGTATGCATACTTCGTTTCTGACTGCCCTCAGTATTGCCAACCACTTAAGTGCCTCCATGTTTTGTGCAAAATTCGTTTGCAGTGTTGAATTTAGTATATACTTGCTTTGTTTGCCTGACTTGCTATTCCAGTTCATCACTTGTACACATAGATCCTAGTTGTTGTGAAGCTGAAAATGTTCTTTAAATTGTCATGGATCCTTAGACATCATAACCTCGCCTATACCATCCAATGGGGATGGAATGCGAGAGCATCCTTTAACTTTGTTGCTGGTCTGTAGTAGTATGTTATATTCCAAAAAGATGAGAGGCATCTATAATTCATTTTGTTACCACTGTTCTCATGTATGATACGCACCTCATGTTCATATACCTGTGATGTTCCACTCTGAATTACAGCTGTTTATTCCTGCAGTTCGTTGCAAGATTAACCACAGACATCGTCCAAACTTTTGAAAAATGCAATCCTGAGTTTAAGTACTCAGTGTCACTAAACCCCAAGCGCTTTCTCACCAATCCTGCAGTTCCAGTTCACAATGATGGCCTTGACAATGCAAATTCCGATCTCATCTTGTATGTCAACTTGGAATTGGTTAATAAAAAGTCAGACCGGAGGTTAGTTTTCTTCTCTAAGTTGTTTTCCCATGTACTAGCTTCATTTTTTTTCATTTCAGGGTTCAGGTTGTTAAACTATGGACAACATTAGATTATACTATACTTATTTTATTATTTTTGGTAACTAGGTACATTGTCAAAGAAATGCTTGGCCAAGGTACCTTTGGACAGGTTGCTAAATGCTGGGATGCAGAAACCAACAATTATGTTGCAGTGAAGGTTATAAAAAACCAGCCTGCCTTTTATCAGCAGGCTATCATGGAGGTTTCACTGTTGAGCATGGTATAGTAGTCTATCTAACATTTACTTATTTGGCTGGATGTATATAAAAATTGGCATCACAACTATGGTTACATGTACTTGCAGCTAAATGAGAAATTTGATCCTGATGATCAACACCACATTGTCCGGATGCTGGATTTTTTTCTATGCCAAAATCATTTGTGTATAGCATTTGAAATGCTTGGTCATAACCTGTAAGAAAACTTTCATCGATCTTGCTTTCAGTAATATTATAACTGTTCCCTGTGTTAGTTTTGATTCATGTGGTAACGTAAACTCCCACTTTTATAGGTATGAGCTGTTAAAAAGGAACAGCTTAAGAGGTTTGCAACTGAAATATGTCCGAACTTTCTCAAGACAGGTGAGGTGTCATTTTCATATGTTTCATGAATTTTATATGTATTTGTAGCCTTGTTATATATGCTTTATTCTTTGCAGATATTGGATGCACTGGTAGTCATGAAAGATGCCGGCATTATTCATTGTGATCTAAAACCGGAAAATATCCTCATAACTCCAAAGTGAGTTGCTTCCTCTCAAAATAAGTGCTTTCTCTGTTTACCTTTTATGTGCTATATATTTCATCCATGCTTTAGTTTGATGACTATGAGATGACCGTTGCAGTGTAAAAACAGCAGCTGGAGTTAAAGTGATTGATTTTGGATCAGCGTGCATGGAGGGTAAAACCATTTACTCGTATATTCAGGTTTTCTTTGAACTCACTCATCAGTCTGAAAATCCTGTTCTAGCAATATGGATTGTTTTGAAGTCAAGCTTCTATCTTTTCCTTTTCCAGAGCCGTTATTACAGATCTCCGGAAGTACTTCTTGGCTATCCGTATCCTATGTGACATCTCTACTAGCAAATGTTTAAGAATAGTCACACAAACATCTTATAATGCAATAATTTGTTGTGCTTTGTTTTTTTTGGTAACATTTCATTATGATGTACATCTTTTGCGAATTTTAACTTGTGGGTTTGTAAGTTGTACATTTAACAAGTGCTAGATATACTACTGCCATTGATATGTGGTCATTTGGATGCATAGTTGCTGAACTGTATATAGGGTTGCCTTTATTTCCTGGAGCATCAGAATACGATGTCCTTTGCCGGATGATTGAGATTCTCGGGTAAGTACTTATTGAAAAACTTGTATCTCTGGTTTCTTCTCATTTTAATCAGCAGTTTGCAGGTGAATTGCTTATACTGGATTAGGTGGTAACTGTTTTGAGTTCTTTTGCCTAAGTTAAGAATTTTTTTTAACAATGTTAAAATGGTTGGTTTATGGAAATTCAACACTGTACAGTGAGCAACCACCAGATGATCTGCTACGGGAGGCTAAAAACACTGGGAGATTTTTTAAACATGTTGGAAGTATTTATCCTGGTAATGAAGCACGAGATGGTCTTGGCCATGCTTACAAAATGTTAACTGAAGATGAGGTTGAAGCAGTAAGTTTTCTGTGGTTTTCCAGGTTATTCTAAAGGCTTCTTTTATGTCCTGTCTTATACTCCCCCCATTCTTTTTTATTTGATGTCCTAGAATCCGTGCCGTCAAACTTTCTAAAGTTTGGCCACCAATTGTGTTATAGGCGTGGGCCTTGGGCCTAGCCGGGTTATTATTAGGAATTAGAGATTGGTTTCTATTTGAGTTAGAGATTGGTTTCCTTGTATTAGAGATATAATTAGAGATATGATATCAGTTAGAGATATAATTGAGATTAGATTCTATCTGTTAGGGGAAGCCATCTATATAAGGAGGCTACCACATGCTATTGTGAAGAATCAGAGAATTATCATAGTCTTCCTCATTGAGTCTCTCTCTCTCTACGCCGACGCCATCCGGCCATCTTCTTGGTGGTGTTTACCCGTTATGAACTAAGGTTCATAACAACTTGGTATCAGAGCAATCGATCCCTTCCCACGACTTCTGCTACCATGGTTTCCGGCGAGGAGGCTAGTTCTGTGAGTGCAATGCTTAAGGCGATCCAGGAGCAGATGGCCGATATGAACTCCCAGATTGCAGATTTGACACGGCAGAGCATCGCAAATAACGCCAGGATTGCAACACTTAAATCTGGGGGGAGTTTAGCCGCCCGCTACGTCCCACCGGCCGCATCAACTCCAAGCCAAGAGGATTCCACCGTCGCAGCGTCTTCCGCAGCGTTTTCTCCGCCGCCGGCGTCTCGTCAAGCTTCCACGCAGGCGCCGAGGAGTTCTGGGTCGTCCCCGTCGCCGCCTTCCGCAGCGTCCTCTCCACTTCCGCCACAGCCGCTCCTCCGGCCGGCTGCTCCAACCCCGCTCGAGCCGCTGCTGCCGCCCGACGGCCACCGCTCCGGATCCGGGCGTCCCGGACCTGGGTCTCCACCGCCCCGCTCGTTCCAACCCGTGCCGCTCCAACCGCCCTCGGGGACGCCGCCTTCCTGCGCCGCCTGGACCACGACGGCCTCAAGATGGAGGTCGCCGCCGGCTGCCGCGCTCCGAAGCCGCCCGAGCCGCCGCCGCCGAGAGCGATGTCGCCCGGGCCGCCGAGCCGCCGCCAGATCCGAGCGTCGCGGGATTCGCCGCCGCTGGCCGGCCCGCCCCCACCTCCGCCCGAGCCGCCTCCACCAGATCCGTACAGGCCGCCGCCCCCATCGCTCGGGTTGCCTCTGCCGCGCGCAGGCCGCCGGTCCAGCGGCCGAAGCCGCGTTGCTTCCGCCGGGTCCGACCTCCGACCGGCGGATCTGCTGCCCGGATCCACCATCGCCGACGCTGGCCGCCACCCGAGCTCCTGCGCCTGGGAGCCGCCGCCAGACCAGCCGTCGCCGCTGTCCAGGCCGTCTCCGGCCGAGCCACAGTGGGCCGATCCGCCTCTGCCCGAGCCGCCTCCGCCAGATCCGTGCAGGCTGCCGCCCCCATCGCTCGGGGTGCCTCTGCCGCGCGGAGACCGCCGCCAGACTCGGCGGTTGCCAGATCTGCAGGCCGCTCCGCAAGCCGTCGATCCTCCGGCCGCTGCTCCGTTTCCGCAGGCCGCCGTGGGGACGCCCGGAACCGCCACCCCCGCCGCTCCTTCGAGTTTCGACCGATACGCCGTGGGCTCGTGGGTGTCGGTCGGTTTTAAAACCGACTGGTTAAGTTAAGGCGCAAAAAAATAAAAAAATAAAAATAAAAAAATAAAAATAAATAGATAGTAAATAAAACAAGTATTTTTGCAGGCATTATATAATCGAAGGCGTTACACTTCGTCTAGCCTTGTTCCGCGTGGATCTGGCCACCCGTATCCATCCGCTGCAGCACCCTGCTACCGTTCGTCTTCTTCATCGGCGTCGAAGGTCTTCCATTGGCCGCCGTCTAGCAGCTCGAGGACGAGCTGCATGTCCGGGAGGGGTGTAGTGTTATAGGCGTGGGCCTTGGGCCTAGCCGGGTTATTATTAGGAATTAGAGATTGGTTTCTATTTGAGTTAGAGATTGGTTTCCTTGTATTAGAGATATAATTAGAGATATGATATCAGTTAGAGATATAATTGAGATTAGATTCTATCTTTTAGGGGAAGCCATCTATATAAGGAGGCTACCACATGCTATTGTGAGGAATCAGAGAATTATCATAGTCTTCCTCATTGAGTCTCTCTCTCTACGCCGACGCCATCCGGCCATCTTCTTGGTGGTGTTTACCCGTTATGAACTAAGGTTCATAACAAATTGATTTAAAACTATTTAGATTTGATATATGGAAATTATATCATTAGATTTATCGTTAAATATATGTTCATGATATTATAATTTTATTAGTATATCTTAATGTGGATTTACAAAAAAGTAGTGGTCAAAGTCGCATCTCGGAGACTGTGAAAAGTCAAAAACATCAAGTAAAAAAGAACGGAGGGAGTACATTTACTGTATTGTTTATACCCTGTCTGCATCCTATGACACAGAGGGAGTCCAAAAAGCCAAAAGTAGGGAGATGGTATTTCCCTCGTGGAAGGCTTGACAGACTCATATTTACATACCCTTGGAAGAATTTGAATGAGGAAAATTTGCCAGGTTTGTTCTCTGGCACTTCTGTTTAATGATGGAGCTATGTGGGCTTTGCCCCTGTTTATGAAATTCGGGGTAGTTCTACCGCAGTCTTGTGTTTGTAAGGTTCAATAAGGTACCAGTAGCTAGTTTTGCTTCATCGCTATGTTTGTGGTTCATTTAATGTTATTTGAACATCAGGTGGCTGTCTGAAGCATGCATAATCTTGTGTGGTGTCCTAAGGGTATTTGCCTTTATTACTCTGTTGTAAGGATGACCTGCAAGTCACTCGATATAGAAAATGATTATCATAATGTATTAGAACTATTTGCTTCAATCCCCAAGCTGGTATCTATATTTAATACTGGTTGTATAATGAGAACCAAAACCAGCTAGGCGTCTCACAAGCTGTATGCTTTCCACCATTGGATGCAATTTAGGTGGTTTGGGTCCAGTACCTTTTGGGAAATGATCAACCGAGTTAACAGTTCCCTTTACTATTGTCCATATTTCGTGTTGCAGTTGATACATCGTTAAATTAGAAAATTTGGATAATAGACTACTAATTGTGGCATGGGCTGGAATCATGCAAAGTATACAGTGCTTTAATTATGAGGCACTTGGGGGTTTATTGCATAGATGAGCGCTTGCAAGTTCAACAATATGTTCTCACTTGTGATTTTGATGCAGAGACAGAAAAAGCAGATTGCTTAGCATTGGTTGATTTCTTGAGAGGACTTGTTGAGTTTGATCCTAATAAGCGGTGGTCACCATTGCAGGTATTTACTGATGATAGTGTTAGGTTTTGATTTGGCTTTACCCCTCTGATTGTGAAGTGGAAGTTACATTAATCCTCGTCTGGAATTTGTTGGGTATTCTTGCCTTGCAACATTTAAAAACAATCTGTTGGGTATTCTTGCTTTGCAACATTTAAAAACAATTTTAAGACATGCCAGTTTGGTACGTAGGAAAACATTTAACTTGATTTTCTATGGGCACTAATTTATCCCCTTGAAGAATCAATGGAGGTACTTCACAATCATGAAAACCTATTTCAGGCTTCATATCATCCATTCATAACTGGCGAAGCCTTCACTGGTCCTTATGAACCTGTCCAAGAGACCCCAAGAATTGTAAGTATGGTCTCCAGACAACTTGCTGCATATTTTCTTCTTAACTACGGTGATGTGAAACCACCATTAGCCATAGCAATCATCTTTGGCTTCGCTGCCATGGGCTCATCAACTGGATGGAGACATTTAGATATCTCCTTTTCACATGATAAATACACATATTTCAACAGTGTTTCTTGCCACTAATCTTGAAAAATATATTTTATTTTATGTCTTTACACCCTTTAGTCTTCATAAGGGGGTAATACTATAATGTGGAAAAATCCATGAAATATTTGGACCCTAAGAGCTGGCCTTTTCATACAGTTATAGTTTATGAGTCATGCACTTATGCCTTTTGTGTTCTAGCCTGTTGGTTGCGCTGCAGCAGTTGATCACAATCCTGGTGGAGGTCACTGGCTAGCTCTTGGCCTTTCCCCTCAGGTTGTAAGTACGTTCCCTTATGCTTCTATTAAGTTGGCAAGTTGTAAGATATTCTCATAATATGTTGTTTGTAACTTTTCTAGGTTGGAAGCATTAACAGATGCCTACCATTTAATAACGCTTTTCCACCAAATATGCCCTTTTCATATGGAAGTAGCTATGGCAGCTTCAGTAGCCATGGTAGCTTCAATGATAATGGAGGTCTTGCAAGCAGCTACGGAAGCTACGATGTCAACAATGTCAACATGTATCATTCACCGCTAGGTCCTTCTGGATTCAATTTACATTCACAAGCTGGCGGATCATTTCTAGGATCTAGTCCAGATATTAGACGGAGACCTCATCTCTCTCATGGTGGTGGCATTCGATTAAGTCCTGGGGGCCTGGGGCCTATGTCTCTTGGGGCCAGTCCATCACAATTTACTCCACCAAATTCCCAGATGCAAATCCCAACTACTGCTGCTGGAAAGTATGGTCCCAACTCTCCTGCAAGGGGCAGTCATGGCTCCTCGTTGGGAAAAGCTGCTGCCGTAGGCCAATACAATAGGAGAAGGAATCTGGGTCACCCACCTACGCCAACGCCACCACATGAATACGCATCTCAGCTAATCCAGGGACATCATGGAGATGGCGCCAGTGCTAGTCACTTTGATGCCTATGCTCGAGGACTTTCTGGGTACCCACACAGTGCACTCCCTAATTCTGGTCATTTTAATTGGAGGCCGCAAATAGGCATCGGCAGTGGTTTATCTGCAGACCATTCTTCTAGTCATGGTTCTTTTCCACCATCCCGTTACAATGATTTCCCCCCTTTGCACTCATCCAATGTATCAGCAGATACATTGGCCTCCACTCCATCGATACCAGATCCAGCTGATTGGGATCCCAACTATAGGTAATAATGCATAATGAAGTTGCTTACTTGTAATGCAGCCTATAAGTTAACTTTTTCATTCTGTTTGATATGAAGCGACGAGTCACTCCTGCAAGAGGATAATTCGCTGTCAGCTGAGTTAAGCAGTCTTCACCTGAGAGATGCAAGTGGTCAAACGGTCCGATCTAGCAGATTGGCCCATATCCAAAGCCATGCTATTGCAAACTCAAACCCTTTCTCCATGAATCAAAGGTATTGTACTGTTTTCTTGTTGTGTTGAGATTGCATAAATACCCTCATCTGATAGATTGCTTCCGATCGACAACCATTGGGGATGCATTAGTTTCCTTTAGATGTTACATAATGCCACATTTATATAGTTTGTGCACATCTTTAGGGAAATGCACATTTCGATTTTTCACCTTGTGCTGTGCTGCTGGTTTCTGTTTCATTTCATCACACCTTACACACATTCACCATTTTTCCACAAGCTCCACATATAACTGTGCAAATTGCAAGGACCTATCACCATTGAAACAAATGGAATTGATGTTTCACATATGGAGGTAAGGACATGATTTGTCTAGTCTCATTTTAGATGGCATGCCCTCAGAGTTGAAAATATACAGATGCACGTTAACCTTGCACATCCCACTGTCCTTTGGATGGTTTTGTTGATTGTGCTGCTTGTGAATATCATACTTGGAAACACCTTTTGTGCTCTAGGTTATCAGACACTGTTGGGTTTTAATGCCTTTCATGCACCCCAACAATTTTATGCTTCATTATTTAATTTTCTGATTTGTCAGCCAATTTAAGATAATTGATACCATGGGCAAAGGTTTTTTTTAATAAATTGTACCATGGGTCACTAAACTTGTGTGGGTAGCTCAAATATGTCACCGAACTGAGAAATTTACACCATGGGTCACCAAACTTGTTTTAATGGGTCACCGTAGGTCACTTCCACACCAGCTAGGCTACACTGCTGACATGGCCCCCTGGCCCTTCCCACCATGGCAATTGGTGCATCTGAGAGGTGCGTGATGGGTGGGAAGGCCTGGGTATTTTGCATTTAGCCCATTGGTAGTTTGTATTTAACAGACTTATCTCCTCCTGTTCCTAACGATGCGCAAGGGCAGCGGCGCGCACCGGTGGCCGGTTCACTCAATGGCGACCTTTGCCAGTAGCCAGGTTGGATGAAGATGACGGCCGCGCTAATAGTACTTCCATTTACACAATGCCACAAGGACAAGACGCACAAGAACTAGTAGAACTACGACACACAAGAACTAGTAGAACTAAAACTAGAATAACCAATGTTGCCTTCAGTAATCCCAGCAGCTCTTCTCTCAAAAAGAAAACAAAATCCCAGCAGTTCTTTTCCCAAGCCTACTAGTGCCATCACCAACCCAAAAAGCTTCACAATGTTCTCATCTATTGGCTCAACCATGGGACCTTCTCCATCCTTCTTGCCCTTGTCCATGAAGGCATCTGCAGCCGGTTCCATCACGCTGAACACAACTGAGCAAAAAATTGAATCAAAATCCGAAAAAACACTATCAATCCCACTTGAAAATCAAACAAAAACCAATTCAACACCAACACAACAATCTTACCTTGTGATTTGGGCATTTGAAGAAGTCATGGTGCGGGTTGTCCTCTATTGCTCTGTGTTAGAGGTGACCCTAATAACCCACCTCCAGCTGTAGCACATGCACGCTACCAGTGGGATTTGGCATTTCACCTTCATCCATCTAGTAGTACCAGACGAGCTCGATGCTCCAGCCATGGCGTCAGATTGAGGCTGAGGAGCATCTGTGGAGAGATGGGGAAGACACATAGGGATTTTGAAATGGGGAATATGAGCAGGAGGGGAAAAAGAGGATAGGTTAATACACAGATTCCCCACCCGCCAATTTAAATTTGCATGAGGACTTTCCTGCAAAAAGTCCCTCCACGCCAGGAAAATTGTTGCCAACTGCCACGGTGGCGAGGATCAGGGGGCCATGTCAGCAGTTGTAGCCCAGCTGGTGTGGAAGTGACCTACAGGCTACAATGACCCACTATAACAAGTTTGGTGACTCATGGTGCAAATTTCTCAGTTTGGTGACCTACTTGAACCACCTAGAGAAGTTTGGTGACCCACAGTGCAATTTACTCTTTTTTTTTTAACTTTCTGGATGCTGCTGCACCTCTCTAAAGTGTATTCACTGATTATTGTTCATGTTTTTGCTGTAGAAGTGACCGCCTATTTCATGCATCATCTCTGGGAGAGAGTAGCCATTCTACAGGTCATATCACCTATGAGAGCTACAACCATGCAAATTATTCTCAGCGAAATTTCCCAAGTCGTCATGGACAACCATTTCAGCAGTACAACCACATGACTTCCAGCTATATACGCCCGATGGGGAGTCACCACAATGGTCAGGCTGTCTGGCCTAATTATAGCATGGCAGAACCTCCACCCGCTACTATGGGTGATGGAATGCCTTGGGGTAATGTTTCCACGCGTTATGCACCTATGTTTTGTTTTATTGATGTTGATATAGCTGTTGACATTGCCATGGCTATTATGTTCCTGCCGTTTGCAGTCCCTCTTTCTCTTATCTAATACTAGGGAAGGCAAGTATCTTGTTCGTGTCCAATGTTAACTGATCTCATTGTTTCAAACTTGCAATATCTTGTAGTCCTGCTATTAATTTTCAGGATAGGAATATTGCAGTAGACATAATTGATCGAGTTGTTTACAAATGTCATTTAATAATATACTAAAATATATGGTTTTGTCTAGGTCTGTCGATGGACATGGATGAAAAATTGCATTGTTAAATATCATCAAACCTTGTGTGACAGCACATGAGATACTGACTGATGGTCTGTCGATCAGTTTACCTTGTAGTTGGATCTTTTCAAGAAACGCCTTTTGTTAACTATTATATCCTAAAAGTTATTACTATTATTTATGTTTGTGTTCCAATTGGCACGCATTTTGATTTGTAGAAAGAGGCTTGTGTACATCTATGTCTTCAAGCATAATACTGATGAAAATAAACCATTGCTGTGCAGGAGGAAGGGCTGATCGCTCTTTTGCAACAAGCGGACTGCCATCTTCCTTCGCACGAAAGGATTTTGGGAGGATCTTTTAGTCCTGGTCCTGGATCTGGAGGAATGCCATCCAATTGATGGCATAAGATGTTTGTATTTGCAGCTCTTGGTTGCATTTGCTCACGCGCTGTTGATTTTGCGATTTGCTGCATTCCTCCTATTCTTGTCCCCTTGAGATACTCCGATTCATAAAATCATGTGGTATGGGCTATAATTATAGCATTCTTTGTTCTCTCTTATGCGTGCAGTGGAGGTTTCTACCTGCAAAGACCCAGCGCGAAAAGCAATTGTGCACCCTTTTTGGAATGCCATGTTTTTCCATGTGATTTTGAGTAATGGCTCAGTGGGTGCTTACTGCTAGATACCATCTTATTTTGCCGTGGACATGGTTTAACAAGACCGTCTGTGGTCATGTGAGTGGTGTTGTCATCTTATTTATTAAAAAAACATTCTGGGCCTTACCAATTGCATCAGTGCAAAAAATGAAATATTTTAGGGTCTTGAAGGCCCATTCTAAACACAATGTGCGGGCTGCATATCATGGACCAGAGCCCGAAAAATGTGCTGCAGGGGTCTAATCTAAATGGGCCAGACGCCTCGTCGCAGGCGGCCCACCCTCACGCCGGCAGAAAGTAGGCCCCCCTCTTGCGCGCACCGCGGCGCGGCAGCGATGCAGCCGTGCGAGGCGTGGGTGGCGTTGCCTGGCGGCAGCATCGCTTGCGCACGGTCGAAGTGGCGCGTGGACGCGTGGTGCAGCCGGTTGGAGTCGCGGCGCGAGGAGAGGCAGGGGTACGGGGTAGTGGCGCGGCTGCTACTTGCTTGGTCAGGCCGCGGCCGCGAAGCCGACCCAGGCAGCAGCGGCTCGGGTGCATGTCGGCAAGGCCGTGGTCATTCACTTCCGGTGCCAGGCGTGGTGACTTGCCGTCGAGGGTCAAAACTTGGCTCGGGTGTCGAGGTTAGGTGAATACTCCTACGTGCGTGTTAGCGCGCACCACTCAATACATTGGGGGTTTAAAGTACGAGACCACGAGTCTCAACACTTGCGATCTGGCATCACACTATTAAGCCACAAGGCGGACCCTTTTTTTCTTTGGTTCCGGTTTCTTTAAAAATCGAATCAAATGAGACCGTTTCTTTAAACGGTTTTCTAAACCCGCTGATATGTGCGTTATTCATATTAGTATCTCTTAGAGATCAACTGAGAGCTCGGCAAGTCTGGGCGGTATTGTAGCGAGTCCGGCATGTACCGTATTCGGGACTGTTGGCTTACATCCCCCACAGTGGCAATGTGCAGAACGTTGAGATTGTCTGGAAGGCTTTCCATAAAATTACACAATTAGATTGACTATGTTGGAAGGTTTTTCATAAAATTTCGTAATTTTTGGAACTCGTCTGGTATATGTAACAACTCCTACAAATGTTAAAATCATGCGAATTTTTTAGCAACATTCAGAGCGGATAAAATTGTCAAAAATTGCATAGTCAAGTACGTTGTGTCGGAAGACTGTACATAAAATTTCATAATTTTTTGAGCTCATTTACTATATTTAAAAATTCAAACAAACAGTATACAAAAAATTAGGGCAGGTAATTAAGCTGGCTAATCAGCTGGCTTAATTACATGCCATTTGGCCATGGGGCGGTAGGCAGTTGCTGTTCGGTGGTAGGGTAGTAGGCTGCCTGTCGTCCGATGACGAGGCGGCAAGCAGCTTGCCGTCTGCTGGCGGGTGGCAAAAATGTTGTTTTTGTCAACACGGAAGGTATACGACCATTTTTTATAATTAGGGTTGCAAACAGTGCCAAATGTGCCAAAATGTTGGTTTCGTAAAGTAATCCATTCTTGACGAGACCATTTAGCTCGACACGATTAATGTCTCACGGACCATCACACAAGTCCACTCCAAAGAGCTTAAGTTTCTGACTTATAACTTTGGTGGTTGGTTTTTGGCTGAAATTGTATTGTAATGGCTATAATTTATTTCTGAATCATTCAATTAAAAGAAAATAAGAAAAAAGAAAAACTTTTTATATAGTCCCTGACAATGTAAAGAAATAAGAAAAAAGGGATAAAAGCCAAATAAATTAAAATAGAAGCTGACATATTTAAATGGCTTAAATATAAAAAAAATAAAAAAATTAAAGCTGAAACTGTTTGGAGCAGCCGAAAGCTACTACATCTGGTTGTGGGCCACGAAGTTCTAGACTGGTGTACTTTCTGTGGGCTGGGCCCGAGAAAATCGGGCCACATGTTACGGTTCGTCTACTGCGGAACTCCGCCTAGCTTTGCCAAATAGAGCGAAATCTGCAAACAAACGGAGGGAAACATCACGGCAGTAGCCGCGGCACAGAAGGCCCCCGCAAAGCTTCCAAGAGCACAGTAGTGCCGGGCCCAACTGATGCAAAGCCCACAGAGTCACGGCCGAAAGCGCACCATGCAGTAAGTCAATGCTGATCCGCCCATGCTTGAGGGATTCGGGTGGCTCCACGGGCCGAGGCGAGCTGCAGAAAGCGCGCGATGCCTCTGCCCTTCTGCAGAATTCAGCTGCTCTGTACAGCCAGGCATGTGCGCACCGGCAGGACCGCAGGAACAGGATAGAGACGAACGTGACCGGTCGATGTTTACATTATCCTGCGAGCGAGGAGACCCTTGCTTGAGACGGGGGTAATTCCCAAGAACGGCCGAGCGGCGCATTCCCTGGCAACGGCCCCCTTCTTTTAGATTTATGATTTACAGTAATTAACTATTAAAATCAGTGTTTTTTAAAACTTTACAAATTGATTGTAGTAGACACTGTTTTATATTTATCTATATTAACCAAAATCATATGTTAATACCTTTCTTCGTACACTCTTATGAACAATCAGAATTTAAAATTTTAAATAAAAAGCTATAAACTATAGCTTAAAAAATCTTACTCACGATGCTGGTCCAGGTCGCGAGCGTACGTGCGTGCACGTCATCGATGTCGTGCGAAGCATTCGACGAACGGGTGATCCGTGCCGTGGAAGAGGAAGAGAGACGGTCAATGTTGCAAGCTGCAGCTGGAAAAAACTACCGAGATTTCTCGCCACATTCGATGCGTCACGAAGTCGGCATGGGGTGGGTGGGTCTCCAGTTCGGAAGCCCGTCAGGATGACGTGGCGTCGCCAGTGTGGACAGGAGCAAAGCCATTCACACCAGCCCGGGCGGACGGTGTGAATGGAGAGACGACGACAGAATGGAGGGAGATCGACGAGGAGATGGAGAAGCGTCGGAAAGAAAGCGAAGGGGCGAAAAACCAACGGCTGCTGACTCCGGCCCTGTACAGACGCAGCCCCGGGTCTCTCTCCTTCCACACTCACCAGCACGCACGCGTTTCCTTTATGAACTCACGCCACCTGGGCTTCTCAAGCTGATGCTACGCGGCGTGCGGGAGGAGAGCGTGCCGCGGTGGAGCGCGCAGGAGACGAGGGAGCCCATCGCCGCCGGTGGGCAGCAGGAGCACGCCCGCAGCGCCAAGCCGCCGCGGGAGCAGGGCTAGCTAGTGCAAGTGCAAGTGCAAGTGGAAGAGCCCCGTCGACGTCTACAAGGTCGGCCTTCTCTTATTCCTCCTCGTTCACGTACTCGTTACTGAAACATCTTTAACGTCGTGGTTTTGCTTCAGACTGTCGTGAATTAATCGTAATGAGAGTTAACGACTCGTTGTTTGTCTTGTAACAAACGCGTCATTTTCATCAGGGGAAAGAAGCCTCTGTCCCAGAGAACGGCAACCGCGGCTTACCCTTCTTCGAAGAGCTCCACATCGCGTCTTCACAGAACGCGGCATGCAACGCCAGCTCATCGGGTCTGAACCAGGACGCACCAGTGCTCCGGCTAAAAAGAAGCTCAAGAGACGGGCAGGGTCGTCCGGTCAGGAGGAAAGGAGCAGCCCCCACGAGGCCACAAAGCAGAAAGATGAGGGGTGCGCAAAAGCCGAGGACGAGCGGCACGTCGACCGGCATCCGTGGCCTGCTGCGGGATTTCCTGGAGCAGCAGCATCGCCAGGACGTGCAGCGGCAGGAGGCGATGGAGAGGCAAGCGCAGGAGCGGCTGGTCTTTGAGCGGCAGTGGCGGCAGACGATGCAGATGCTGGAGCGGGAGCGGCTGATGCTGGAGCAGGCGTGGATGGAGCGCGAGGAGCAGAGGAGAATCAGGGAAGAGGCAAGGGCAGAGAGGAGGGACGCGCTCCTAACTACCTTGTTGAATAGGCTCTTACAAGATGATTTGTAGGGAAGGGGCGTTGCGTGCCCAATGCAAAGTGAAACTAGGATAGACTAAAGTGAAACTAGAATAGACTATGGCATTTGTGTTAGGTTTGATAGGAGTTATTTGTTTACTTACCTTTACAATTTACATGGAAACAATGTAGGAATGTTAAGCCTTCTCAGTATGTCAGTTTGCATACCCATGTAGTAGCTACTGAAAGACATGTCATATGCTGTGATGGATGTCTTTCTGAAAGAAAAAAAAATCTGCTGGAAATCATAGAACCCAAAAATGAATTGACAGTAAACAGGGCTGAAAAGGAAATAAATATACATTTACAATATCTCATGTACAAATACAAACGGTGAGTAACCTGCGAATCCATCAGGTCCTTGTCAATCTTGTAGCCTAGGACTGTCTAGTGTACAAGTCTCACGCAGATGGCCAGATAGGTTGCTCAATCTGGGAAACCTGTTGTTAGCACTTGGTAGGAAAGTTTGCAGCAAAGCAAAAATATACATTACAAAACTCTGATCAAATGTGTAGGCATGTGCTCCTTTTGATGTACTTTCAGATTGTAATACGCTACTCCGTGAACATTGTGTTCTATTGTGGACTTTTATCGGGGGAAACATTATCAAAGGAGAGGACGTGTGCAAGGAGTAGGCAAGTTTGTAGCTAGCGTATAAGATCAGGAAGGCAAGGCTTAAGGTTGGTTAGGAAAGTTTAAATTGATTACGAGAGAGTATATAAGTTAGTAGTAAAAGGTTTGGTAAGTTTGTTGAGTCTGAGTAGAATTAGGACAGGCTCTAGTCGGTCAGGTTCTAGCTCTATATAAATAGCAGTTATGTAATCCTTTTGGTTCAAGTAGAAAATAAACTTTCTCTTTCTAGTATGCTATATCTGCCCCTCTCGATTCTCTAATCCTTCCCCTATTACCCTATTTCTGCCACCACAGCTCCAACACGTCGGAGACGTCCTCGTTCGTCGGTAAACCATCCATACTTCTTACGTAGCAATTTTGGTCACAACAGATTGGTATCAGAACCGAAGATCGCAGCCATGGTTTCCGAAGCAGACAAGAAGATAATGGAAGATTTGAAGGCAATGATTGCGGATATGAACAAGCAAATGAAGGAGAACTTTGTTGTAGTCCACAAGGAGTTTGAGGCTATTCGTCACAACCTGTCGGGCGTGGATGAGCACGTCAGGAGCCTAGAAATAGGGGATGACCTTCTTCACAAGCCAGCTGAATTGCCTTTGTTGGCGCACAATTCACAGCTGGGCACATCACAACTAGTGACAGGTACGGCTATAGCACCGACCGTGCTCACCTTGGCAGCCGCACCACCTACGTTGCCGCCTTCGTTGCCCAAGATGTCACAATTGCGTACGTTGCCACCAGGATTTCCTTTTGTGTTGCAACAACTTCCTCCGGCATTGCCACAATTCTCAGCTTACCTTGCCCCTACCCCAAGCTGAGTCACCAGTTCCTCACTACTTCAAACTAGAATTTCCCGCATACAATGGCAAGGATGACCCGTTGGTCTAGTTAAACCGGTGTGAGCAATTCTTTTGGGTGCAAAGAATAGATGAAAGCCGTAAGGTTTGGTTGGTTCGTTACCTACGTATACTTGCACGCATAGAACGCTTGTACTAATCTCGTCTTGCTTACAGAGATAGCGGATTGCAAGTTCACCGAGTGGGTGAATCCATCGTATCTAATGCCCACCCAGATTTACATCTACAAACTGCACATCCGCCTAGAAGAATTGTGGGAGGAGCTCCGACCGAGAGGACCAACAATGACGAGCTCCGCGGGCAGAGGATCCGGGAGAAGAACAATGAGGAGGTCGTGCACCTCGGTAGTGACTACCACCCGTATTACTGCTGTGCCAACTTGAGCTGCAATTGCGTCTACTACCGCGACAACCAGCCACGTCTACACCGCTTGGATGATCGCCACACCATGTGGGTGCAGTACGTTGTAATTTGCACCTTCATAACGAAGTGCAATGTTAGATTACACATAATCTTAGGCATATTCTTACTTATGAATGTACCTAAACTTAGTCACCATAGATTGCTCACCGTAGGCATATTCTTACTTATGAATGTACCTGTTTATTAGTAATATACGAGTTACCTAAACTTAGTCCAGAGACAATATAGTGCAAGGCGCAGTAATACTCACGCATGGACTTCTAGTCCTAGAGACAGAAATAGATCCTGGCAAAATGCCTTCAGGGACACCGATAACTTTTTACATGTTTATCCATCCTTTCAGAGAAGGCCCTTAGGCCCAACGGATCTATCTAAGTCATATAATCATTCTTCTGGGTAGAGTAGAGGCAATTCCTCATAAACTACAAAGTTTTTACATTTCAGCGGTAAAAAGGTACAGTTGTATCAACATCATGCTCGGTAGTGGTATGACTGTATGCCAATGAAATAAACCTAGGCGATACAATTGCAGCCATTCAGGGCGATGAAATATCCACTTAGTGATGCCCAATGTCCTACAATATTCATGCAACTTCGTATATTCTTCCTTCTGGTAAGTAATCTCAAGAGCATGAAATAAGTGCAAATAGTAAAGATTTACTTTTATCTATTCAGTAGATAATTTATCATTTTCTATATTTTTCTTAGCAACATTTCGGATTTTTTGATAATTATTAAGGCATTTAAGCAATTTTCAGAAATACTAATCCATTAAATAAATCTCCAAACAGACAATGCCAGAAAATAAACCATAAAAAAAATATGATGCTTCCCAGGTGTACTATGTCTAAGGTTTTACAAATTTTCGGAACCTCATATACCTAAGAACCATGTTTCTAGGATTTTCTAGCAATTTTTAATGAATTTCTGCTAATTAATAAGTAATTTTAGAATTACTAAATAAGCAGAAATAATATGCTGAAAATAAATCTAGAAATATAAAACAATAATGCCACAAGATAACTAGATTAATGAAGCTCAAATAATCTAGGAAATAAATAATGTCTGAAGAAATTTGGTCTACTGGATTTAATTGCAATTATGACAAACTTCAGGGTCAAATTTTATAGTTATCTTCAATTTTTAACTATTACTCTTAATTAGCCGAAACGTCAGGACCTTTGAAGCAAAACATCGACCGGATTATATTTTTTCTCTTTATTGTCTATCGGGCCGCAAAAATCCGGCCCATACAAATCGGCCAGCCCAAGATGGCCCACATAGTCCACGGGGCTAGAGTTAAAACCCTAGCCCGTGACTTCCCTTTTGCGGCGGCCGAGAAAAAACATGGCGGCGGCTATGCGGCTGCTTGAGGCGGCCGATGCGGCAGACGGCCAGCCTGACCGATGAGGTTTTCCCGTTGCGGAGGCCCGGCGCAGCGCTTCGGGCGAAGGCGCGGGTGGGGGGGAGACCTGCGACCGGCGGCGCCCCCACGGTGGGCGCTAGCGGCGGTGGGGTCGCCGTAGCCGGATGGGGTCGAGCGGTTGCCGCAGCAGAGGGTGAGGCGACTTGAGGTGGAGATGTGGGATCGGCGGGCGGCGGAGCGGCTGCGGGTGGAGGCCGACGGTCGGGTAGTCGTAGTGCCGACTAGTGGCGCCGGTGGCGACCGGGTGAGCGTAGGCACAGATGGTTGGCGCAGCACTGGCGGCTTGAAGTTGGAGGCGAGCGGTGGCTTTGGGGCGGCATCGAGCGAGCGGCCACGGCAGGTGAGGGCTGCCGGTGGGCAAGCGCATGGCAGCGGGGCCTCCGGGCATGCTTCGCGCATTGCGCGGCGGTGCCGTGCGGCGACGATTTCTCGGCGGCGCCCGCTACGGGCGGCGGCTCGGCAGCTACTTTGGCGGCGGCCGCTTCGGGCGGTGGCTCTAAGGTCGTACTGCAGCCGGCGACCATGTGGCGGCGCTGAGATCTGGTGGAGGCACGGGGCTTCGGGCGGCGACGATCTCCGGCGGCCGGCGGCTTCAAGCGCAGATGGTAACAGCATAATACCAAGGATTTGTGTGTGCGATTTGATTTCATGATTTGGGCATCGGTCAAAACCGATTCTAATATATTTTTCCCAATCCGATCTAGAACATGAACGACTGATTCTATTGGATTCTAGAATTTAAGCACAAACCACGTATCAATCTACTGCTAAGAACAATTTAACAAGAATTGATCTAATCATGACGTTGCTAGATAATAAAAAATCAATCTAGATTAAAAACAAAATAGCAATATATAACAGATTGGTTTGAAATTTGCATATCATATACCTTATAGCGTGGGTCGTACTGATAACGTGTTAAAAAATCAACATAGAATAGATAAATAGTATCATAATCTACACATGTAATCAATAATAAGAATGCAATAGATTAATTATAGAAGGCACCAATTAAAAGATTTACCCACATCCTAATTTTCTAGATTTCATAACAACTCTCGAGGCAAGGCCCGCAAAGAAGTCATCCTAGATGACGTGAATCGCTTCACGCTGATATCGAGGAGGCGGAGGGGTGCTGATGGTGAGGGCCGGAAGAGCTCCTGATAGTATATTCCCGTGCAGATTCAGAACCTACGAGTCATGCATGGATATATGCATGTAAATAGAGGTACCTAGATAAGCCTACAAATGCATAGAAAAAAATGTGCTATATTACTATTTTAGTGTGTAAAATAAGCCCCTAAAGACAAATGTAGTTTATTTGAGCCACTCAACTAGTCACTAAGATATGTGCTGGTTTAAGCCTTTGCACTATTTGACTTTGTCTAATAAGGCCCTTTGTTTTGTATGATTAACAAATTAGTATCACGACTACAAAAATATGTGCCTTTTACATATTTTCGAAGTAATAGTTACCACAATGAATTTGAAGAATGAAAATCGATAAGGATTTGGATGAATTAGGGAATAGCTAGAACGCGTCATTACTGGCCTATGAAATTATTATGTTCCGAGTCATAATTGATAAGAGGCTGGTCATCGAAGCAATGAAGCAAACAAGAGAAGTGGTTGTCTTTGGGCCGGAATACCAGCAGATCCACCTAGCACCGCGTCGGCGAGCTCCACGTGAGAAAAGTTGACCACCTTAACGTAGGTTGATGGGGTTGGACATGAATCAATTCTCGAAGTGGCGAAGGGTGCTGATGGTAAGGGCCCAAAGACTAAGGGCCAGTGACGGATCTAGGAAAATTTTTTGGAGGGGCTGAAGTATCTTCAGTTCGACCTCAGCCCCTTCTACATTATACATCCATGGCTAAAAATTTAGGGGGGGCTCCAAGGGTCCGGTAGCGGTAGGGGGGGCTTGAGCCCCCCCCCGCCCCACCGCTAGATCCGCCCCTGCTAAGGGCCTATTTGGGAAGCTGGCGATTCTGAGTAGTTAGTTGGTTTGAGTAGCTAGTATATTTGGCATCCTGGATTCTAACTGTGCAGTTGGTATCCTGATAAATGTATTGACTGAAATGCCCTTAGGTGAGTTGATGTCCTGATTATGTATGATAAAAGAGATATCCATGCTGTAAATTTGTAATACTTAGTTCAAACATTGAAAAACTAATATTAAAATTTCATGACAATAAATTTGACTCCAAATCATAATTTTAAATATTAATATGGATAACTATCATATCTCCATACAAAAGGAACGTACAAAAGGTGTTCATAGGCATATAAGGCGCACATATCACCATCGAAAGGAACTTCTATGGTACTATCTATATTCTTGAAGCCATCAAGCCGTTAGCTATGGAATCACGAAAGACACACATATCACATTTATTTAAAAACGTTCCGTCTCCATCCTTATAATACATGTTGCATTACAAGAGTTAGGAGGGGGGAGAGAGGCGTGGGGGAGGATAGGTAGGAGGGGGCGCGGGGGATCTGGGGAGGAGGAATTTTATCCAGTGGTATTTGCGGGTAAATAACTTTAACTTTTAGTGGCATTAGTCCGCAGAATCTGTGAGAAGCTGGACTATTGCATCTACTCGGTCCCAGTACAATTGTGCCTTCCCAGATTTTCAGATTCTCAGTAGCTGGCCCAAAAGCTGGACTGTTTGGGAGAGCTTTTGGCTACTAGAAGTAGCTAGCTTGCCTAGAATCCGAAACAAACAGGGCCTAAGAGAGCTCCTGACAGCATCTTCCTTTGCGTATTCAGAACATGCAAATCATATATGTATATATGCATGTAAATAAAAGTACCTACATCGTATATAAATGCACCAACGAAATTGTGTTGTATTATGTAATTTTAGTTTGTATAGTTAAGACCCAAAGTAAGTCCTCAACCAACAAAAGTATGTTAAATGATATTTGTCTCTAATTATGCTAAATTAGTTTGGATTAATTTACTCATTCATTACTTGATATATGAAATGATAATTATCTCTAATTATGTTAAATTAGTTTGGATCAGTTTACTCATTTATTGCTCGATAAGTTTAGCATCTCATGGGATGCAGTGGATGCAAATGAAGGTGATATCACACCATTGAGATCCCTTTGCTAAAATTGGTCTTTGTTTTGGAACAATGCCTTCCCAAGATACGAACGTAAAGGGTTGTCTCCAGTTGTGCTCTTAGCAAATCAGAGGGGTAGCCAAATAAATTTAGGTGGCGATTGGATTGTGGGATATGTGAGATGGGTTTGGGAGTGGGGTATGAGAAGGGTTATGTTGAGGTGGGTTTGAGGTAGGATATGATTTTATTTGGATTATGATTGGGGATAAAAAATAGTTTAACTAAAATGCCCTTTTCTACAAAACAATTTTATTTAGGGATACAAGTATGTCTTCTCGTGAGGAAAACAAAAAATGTTTCCAGTGTACAACTGTACATCCAAGATCCAACCCCATAACCTTTTTCTTGAAATCCACATAAGCCAAGGCCTATCTCGGAAGACATGCTATGTTAGCCTAGCCCATAGACACAGCCCATAAAACGAGTCGTCCAATTCAATGGGGCAAAATGAAAAACGAAAGAGCAAGCGAGGTCAAGCATACAAAAACGAACTAAAATATTTCTGTCCAAACTAAAATAAACACCTTCGTAGATAGGCCGGCTATTGGGCTGAATCAACGTTTCGCCGTCCAGCCAGCCTAGACCGGAACCGGCGAACGTTTTGGCTCATAAGCTACGCCGAACAATTGACGGCACATACGTGCTGGGACTCTTCCTTGTTTTTTCTCTTGAGACGTACGTGTTGGGGACTATGGGTGAAAAGTGGTCGTGCGCTGTACTACCGCCGCACATCATGGTATCTCACGTACGAACTATCGGTGGGCCACGAACAGTAGTAGCAACCTTTTTGCTCGTGCCGCTGCACGCTATACGCTTAGGCAGGCAACGCAATTATACGCGTGGTGTGTGTCGCGCGGCGCCAGCCACTTGCATGCGAGCTATGGCTAGATGTAGCACTGTTTCACACTAAATTTACAAAAGTAACCGTATGAGGACAATATTTACAAAAAAAAAGTTACTTCTGTCGTCCGGTGGACAGGTGACAGCGTCCGCGAGACGACATACGGCAAGACCGTCGATAGCAGGCGCTTGCCTCCCCCTCACCAGACGGCAGGCAACCTGCCGCCCGGTGGGAGGATGGCAGGCCAAGCCTGCTATCTGGTGAGAGGGCGGCAGGTAATTAAGCTTGCTAATTAGCTGGCTTAGTTGTCTACCTTAATTTTTTAGTTTAGTGTTTGTTTGAATTTTCAAATATATCAAATGAGCTTAAACATTTACGAAAATTTGTGATAGCCTCCCGACACAACGTACTTACAGTGTAATTTTTGGATAATTTTATCCGTTGCGAATGTTGCTAAAAAATTCATACAATTTCGATATTTTTATGAGTTTTTTACATATAGCAAATGAGCTTTAAAAATTATAAATTTTATGTGAAGCCTTCCGACATAGTCATAGTTATTGTGTAATTTTTTATGTGGTCCGAATTTGCCACGTTAATTCGTGAATTTACAGCGGTGAATTTAATCGTGAATTTAATTAATGATTATGGCAGCCCAAATAAACGTGGCAAATTTGGACCACATAAAATTCTTCAAAAATTACACAATAACTATGACTATGTCAAGAGACTTCACTTAAAATTTTATAATTTGTGGAACTCGTTTGCTATATATAAAAACTCATACAAATATCAAAAATTTTATGAACTTTTGAGCAACATTCACAATGAATAAAATTACCAAAAAATCACATGCCGTCTCCTCACCAGGTGGCAAGTGATTAAGCCTCCTAACACAACGTATTTGATAGTATAAATTTTGAGCAACATTCACAATGGATAAAGTTACCCAAAAATTACACTGCAAGGTACGTTGTGTTAAGAGACTGTACATAAATTTTCGTAATTGTTTGAGCTCATTTGATATATTTAAAAATTCAAACAAACACTAAACGCAAAAAAAATTAGGGCAGATAATTAAGCTGGCTAATTAGCAAGCTTAATCACTTGCCGCCCCCTCACCAGACGGCAGGCAGCCTGTCGCCAGCGGCCTCGCCATGTGTCACCTCGTCGGCGCTACCGCCCGTCCACCAGACGGCAGAAGTGTCATTTTTACAAATAAGACACTCATACAGCTAGTTTTGTAAATATAGTGCACAAGAGTGCCAAATCTGACTTTAACTCCATGCATGCTGCCCCTATGTGTCAAGCAAGCGGGGCAAACTCACACAAACTGCCTCAATGCACGCGGCCAAGCCAGTTAGCACATCTGCAACGGCGCACCCCGATCGGTGGCAAAACTAGCAATCGACTAACAGCCAGTTGGGTTGAAAAAATAGCTTATAGTTGAAATTACATTGTAACTGATAATAGCTTATTTAGCGTAATTCAATTTTTAAAAAATTAAAAATAGAAAAATAGATTAGCAATCACGGACAATACAAATGAATACGAGAAAAAAGAACCGGCAAAAAAGCTCCAAAAACCCAAAAATCAGAAAAGACAAAATTTAGAAATAGTGAAAAATAAGACAGAAACTCAAACCGAAATGAGCAGAGTCTAAATCAAGAGTGAATACGAGAGCTTACCATCTCATTTATCTCTAAACTATAGAAAAGAGAGAGAAGATGATAATGAATAATGTGTTATCTCTTATGCAAGAGACGACTTGAATTCTCAAACTAATATAAATAGTGAGAGGGTATGAGATAAGAAGTTATAAGTAAAAATAGTATAAAATAGTTACAAAAATACTTTATTGCTAGAAAAATAATTTACTGCTAGAAAAGTTGTCTCTATTACTGTCTTTAGATAAGATAAAAGATTTAAAGATAATTTTAGAAGATAAATTATTGTATAAGCCCTGATGCTGATACTACTCATCTTAGCTCCTAGCAAGAGACGGCAGACCTACCGCCTACATAGTAGCAGGAGCAACAGCGTGAGCACCAACACAAAACAACTTAGGTGCTATTTTTGTGTGGCTTTTGACTATATTTGATGATTTTTATCTGTATTTTTTAAGACAGTAGTGAATGACACATACTATTTTAAATTCAAAAATCTATTTAAAATTTTGTTTTAAGAAACTATCCTTTTATTTTAATTTTGAAGAAATCAAAAGTTAAAAGACCCAAAACAAAAACTGCTGCTTCTACTGCTAGTACTCCATCATGCGTCCATGGCCTTTGAGGCACGTGAGTGGCCCCCAGCCGTTGCCTACACTCATCAAGCTTTTTCAGCTTTTAGTTTTAGCTTTTGGTATTTTTTACAGTAACTAATTTTAAATAAAATATCTTTTTAATATAGAGTTTACTAGTTAATTATAGTATATACTGTACTGACGGCATTTATATCAGTAAAAACCGCACGTAAGTTTCTGTTACTCTATAATCTCTCGTACGAACAGTCCAAAAACCACAAGTCGCAACTAAAAACCATAAACCTCAACTAAAAAGAACAGACCCTAAATCACTTCACTTTCTGGCTTCCGATTTTCAAAAATCAGGAGCCAAAATAAACATATCGATTTATTAATTTTGGTTTTTTCTTTTTCTTTTTTCTTTTTATTTCTTTATATTGTTCGTGAAGATATAACAGTGTTTTTTTTCTTATTTCTCTTATCTTTAATTGAATGATTCAGAAAAAATTAACAATAATTACAATATAATTTTAACTAAAATCTAATAGCTAAAAGTTAAAACCCGCAGCTGATTAGAGCAGACCTAAATAAGCTAGCTAGCCATGTTGAGAAATCATGGACGGGACTAACGATTAGTTTCCAGCCTGTCCGCGCGCTCACAAGTGACTGACATCGTATGGAGTTACCCCACTTCTGTTGGGGAATTGGATTGGTTGTTCGTGATATTTGTTAGGAAACTTGGACTCTATCCAAGAGTCCTGATCTAATTGGGCACCCCACCGTAGACTATAAATAGAGAGCCATACCCCCCTCATTATGTACGCATGAAAGAAAAGCAATAAAGAAAGACCGGGAGTTCTCTCTATCTCTCTGTGTGTTCAATCTATTCTCTCTGTGATTCTGTGATTGATTCGTTCTTATTCTAAGCAGAGGAATCGTTCGGACTGGTCGCCAGCGACGGTTTCTCAACACGTTATCAGCACGACTTCGCTCTGGTGAACGAGGTAATCATCGAAACACAGGTTGAATTTTCTAGATCGCTTTTGAATCTGTATTTTCTTTTCGCGTTCTAGATTGAATCTCTACTGTGCAAATCCGCCCTAATCTACCGCGAGCAGACTTGAAGTCGCCGGTACAATACCGATCGGTAGATTGTGAAACAGGGTAGATGTTGATTGTACTGTAGATTAGAAACGATGCAAATCCACCCTAATCTACCGCGAGCAGACTTGAAGTCGCCGGCACAATGTCGATCGGTAGATTGAGAAAATGGGTAGATGTTGATTGTATCGTACATTGGAAAACGAAAAATATTTGCATGGGTTTTTCCTGCATGATCACTGCACAAGAAATAGAATCAGTCGTCATTTTCTCTGTTCGGCATCACAAAGAAAAAAAGGCACTACAACTGTAGGAGGCACCGCCGGCCGATTGCCGCCCCCTGCATGGGGCGCCGCCATCGTCGGAGCTGCCCCCGCATGGAGCGCTGTGCACCATGCCCACGCGGGCCGCCGGCTGACGCTCCGGTTCCCGCGCCCGCACGCGCCACCGGACGGAGCCTCCTCGCCTGCCACGAACGGCTGCCGCCCGCAGTCGCCCGATGCACCGGCCGCCTTCCTCGCACGGGTGGTCGCCCGAAGACCGCCGCCGTAGCCGCCTCCACATGGTGCCGCCGAACCGGCTCTAGCAGTCTCCGCTTGGCCGCGCCTGCATGCGCCTTGGCCTCCACCGCCGCTCGGCCCGAAGCCGCTCACCCTGCGCCCGTATGCGCTAAAGCACCGGCCACCGCTTGCCATCGTGCGCGCCACGCGAGGGAGACCGGCCAGCACGCCGCACGAAGCCGCTGCCCGAATCCGGCGCTTCGACTCCTGCGCCCGCGGCCCGCAGCCGCCGGACCCGTCGCCTTGGGCCGTCGCCTTGCGCCGGCTCCGCCCCCCTCACCGGCCCGCATGCTGCTACACTCGGCCGCCCCGTATGGCGCCGCCGCACGAGGAGACGCGCCCGAAGCGCCAAGCGCGCCGCCGCCGGCCTCGAGCCCACCAACCGAGCGCAAGCCTTGCAAGGCGCCGCCGACCACCGCGCCCGAAGCGCACCTTCCCGGCCCTCTAGCCCCGCCGCCGCTCGAGCTGCGTCGCCAGCCACTCGAGTGCGCCGCATCGCTTCGCCTGTGCACGCGCCCGCATGCGCCGCCGGCCTCGGTCGCCCGCACGCGCCGTGCGCCGCCTCCACCGGCTCCTCCGCCCGCGCGCCACCCGGCGTTGAAGCACGCCGCCGGAAGCCCGCGCCCGCAAGCGCCTGCGCACTTCCGCCCGAAGTCGGCCTTCCCCGATGGCGCGCCGCCTCGCCTAGCCGCCGGCCGGCAACCCTCCCCGTGTCCGCCCTCGCGCTCGGCTCTCGGGCCCGGCCTGTTGAGCCGCCGCCGCTACTGAATGAGGGGGTAGGGGAAACCCTAACCCCCCCAAGGGACAAACCGGTCGGCGGGCTGGCTAGGCCAATGGGCCAGTTGGGCCGAAAACAAGTCAGAGAGGCGAACGGGCCGAAAAAAAAGGGGGGGCCGGTGGGTGCGCTGGCTGTTTTGCGAAAAAGACCCGGGAAATCATAAAAATCACCGATGAGTCCTTCAAACTTTAATTGAAGTCCCGAATTTTTACAGAAAAGGCCTCGTAGTTCCGAAAACTGCGAATAAGCCCTGAAATTTACAAGTGGGTCCAGAATTTTGAAGAAAACCCCTCTGTAAATCAGGAAATTGCGCGAATTTTTCTCTGCACTGAAAATTTGCGTAAAAACCCTCTGGAATTGCAGAATTTGCTGAAAATTTATATTCTAGCATAAAAGGGCCTCGGGAATCCGAATTTTGCATTATTTTTTAGCATTTGAAGCTTATTTATGCCATTTATTATTCTCTGTATTTTCTGTATTTATTTACTGTTTTGGTTAATTGTAATTACTGAAAATTGCTTTTAATCACTGAAATTAGCAGTAAAAATTATAGAAAATGCACAGAAAATTCTGGAACATTACGAGAACCTTTTGTGCCATTTATTTACCCGCAGTAAATTATTCCGTGCATGTCTACCAGCAGTAGACTTATACACATTTAGATGACTAGCATTACGAACTGGAAGTTCGAGGAGCTGGCCCAGCATGGCCAAAACTATCTGATTTAGGCATTCGATGTCGAGATTGTACTTGAAGCCAGGAAGCTCCGCGTGGCTATTGGGATTGGCGGACTGAATGACACCCAACCCAAACCTGAGGAGAATGATCAGACATTTCATTTTCTCAGGCACCACCTCTGCCTCACTCTCAAGAATGAGTATATGGCGGAGAAGAGCGCACTAGCACTCTGGACCGCACTCCAGAAGTGGTTTGAGAGTCTAAAAGTACACCATTCTTCCTCAAGCAGAGCAAGAGTGGATCAGACTGAGATTTGCCGACTTTAAGACGATCAGGGAATACAATTCTGTCTTGCACAGGATTTGTACCCTAATTGAGAAAATCCTTCCACCCAAATGAAGTATAATCCGCACGCAATTATCGTCAAGACGGCTATGAGGAATATGCTGAATTGATAGATATGATGCAAGTCGCGGAGGCTCAGGACGAAGTTCTCCGCAAGAACTAAGTTACTCAGCCATCTGGGAGCTCCACTGGCCGTGAAGCCAACGTTGGGAGCAACAAGGTGCGAAAGCCCTTGATAGAGAAAAGGGGAAGGGTAAGACCACAGCCCAGAAATGCGAATCAGATGCTCCATAAGAGAATAAGGCTAACAAGCTAAAAGCGGGACGGCAAAGGGCAACATAAAGCCCACTCTGCATCGGTAGAGGGGGAGAGTTCTGAGCAGCTGCCTGCACCGATGGAGGTTGAAACCATCATGACAGCAGCACCCCCTCTCGACCTAGAAGCAGCCACCGCCATGATTTCTCTTAAAGAGAATGTCACCCCGAGATAATAGCAAAAGAAGTCTAGTGCACTGAATGCATTTCGACTTTAATTGTCATTTATTTGTGTGGAAAGGAAAAGTTAGAATTTGCATGGATGGTACTTTAGCATTTATTTTCTCGTGATGGTTGGATGATATTTGAAGAATTCATTCATTTATTCAGTATATAATGGCATGATGTGTTCTGATATTGGAGTATTTTATTTATATGTTGATTGCCTTCTCATACATGTTAATAATACCCTATATTAGAACAAGTGTAGCGCCCTATAAAGGAAGTGTGCTTAGCCAGCAGCGGCACAATGCATTCCATCTTAAGAGAGACTAAGAAGTTTCAAGTCGATTCGTAAGAACACTGGCAGCCTTACGACAATCGCCGGAAGCGATGCATGTATAATTGGTTCCGGAAGAGCCATAATGGGCACAACTTTGGTCATTGAAAAAGTCTTATTGTACCCAGAATCGACTAGAACTCTCCTAAGTTTTAAGAATATCCGCGCAAATGGTTTCCGCGTTGAGACTGAAGAAGAGTACGGTAAGGAATACCTACTCATTACGAAGCGCGAAGCGAATTGAAAAGGGTATTAGAAAATCTTCCTGGGCTATATTATACCAACATTAAGGCGCCTGAAGCGTACACTGTCCTGAAGACGGTATTTAGAAGCTCTGAACTATTCTGTCTCTGGCATGACAGATTAGGCCACCCAGGTCTTAGGATGATGAGAAACATAATAAATAACTCGCATGGGCATAATATTAATGTGAAGAATTTCCCGAATCATGAAGATTTTGTGTGCCCTGCATGTGCCACCGGGAAACTAATTACTAGACCCTCCACTCTGAAAGTGAAGGATGAAGTCCCTGCATACCTGGAACGCATCCAGGGGAACATTTGCGGTCCTACTTAGCCCATCTCAGGGCCATTTAAGTATTTTATGATGCTCATTGACGCTTCTTCGAAGTGGTCATATGTGGGTTTGTTGTCCACAAGAAACCACGCCTTTACAAAATTGATCTCGCAGATCATTTGTATTAGAAATGTGTTTCTGATCAAGTCCACCAGAATGGACAACGCCGGAGAATTTATTTCGAAGGCATTTGATGATTATTGCATGGCGATGGGAAATTGCAATTGAGCATTCGGTACCGCATGTCCATACCCAGAATGGTTTGGCAGAGGCTTTAATTAAGAGAATTAAATTTATTGCCCGACCCCTCTTGCATAATTGTAATTTGCCAGCTACATGTCGGGGACCCGCAGTCCTACATGCAGCGAATCTCATCAACCTTAGACCTTCGGCCTACAACATCCATTCACCTATGCAACTAGCGCAAGGGCTACCACCGAAAATTTCCCAACATTAGGGGGAGGAAATCAACCCCTTGATGAAGAATGTCGGGAAATTACGTGGCAAGCCTGGGGAATCTATGCAGATGACCCGCGCACTAGAGAAGTCCAGAAGACAAGAGAAGTCCAAAAGACAATTGATTTGCGAGCATTGGCAAATCAGCTGCCTGATCACTTTAGTGATTTGAAGAGCGTGACTAAGTCGCATGTGCCTGTACGCACTGCACCGGAGAGGGTTGAAATACCAAAGAAACAGAAGGTATCCCTAATCTCGTCCAGAGGCCTCGAAAAATAAAAAAGAGGACGAGAACTCCGGTTCCTCGAATCCTTAGTAACCGGGGACGCCTGGTGAAAAAGGATAAGAGAGATTTATCACAGCCGATCATTGAAGTCCCCCAGAATGAGAAGGGGAGCCAGTTGAGACCTGGCACAAGTATGACACCTTCAGAAAAGGGCATACCGGATCTGAATATCCCCATCGGCATGGATGTGTGCGCACACATCGGAGCCGAAAAACTAAAGGGACTTGCCACCGCAATTGAAAGAAGCGATGCGCAAGGTGAAGCTCCAGAAGAAGCAACTCATGAAGAAATAGCTATAAATTATGTGCACACGGGAGAGTCCCTGAATAGGACAACAGCTAATATCGATACCTACTTCGCAAAGAAAATTGCCACTATCATCGATCTTGATCCCGAGCATGCATCGCTCGTTGAATGTAAGAAAAGATCAGATTGGAAGAAGGCATTAGCAACTGAATTGCTATCTCTGAATAAAAGAGAGGTGTTTGGGCCCGTATGCCGCACGCCTCCCCATGTGCACCCCGTAGGGCACAAGTGGGTATTTGTTCGAAAGAGAAATGAAAGAAATGAAGTAGTGAGATACAAAGCAAGGCTAGTAGCCCAAGGTTTCACTCAACGTCCTGCAGTTGATTATGAAGAAACCTACTCCCCAGTCATGAGTGGAATTACCTTTAGATATTTGATCTCAATGGCAGTGAACTTGAATTTAGAAATGAAATTGATGGATGTTGTGACTGCATACCTTTATGGTAACTTGGATTCGGAAATCTATATGAGAGTCCCCGGAGGATATCTCTCCCAAACCAAGACAGAGCAAATAGAAATCTATACAGTGTGAAACTCAGAAAGTCACTGTATGGACTGAAACAATCTGGAAGAATGTGGTATAATCGCTTGAGCGACTTTCTCTACAAGAAAGGCTACACGAATAATGAAAACTGTCCTTGTGTATTTATACGGTGATCCCAGAATGGATTCTGTATAATCTCTGTATATGTAGATGATCTGAATATCATCGGGACAACCAAAGACATAAGAGAAGTAAGCTCCTACTTGGAGTCAGAATTTGAAATGAAAGATTTGGGCAAGACCAAGTTTGCTTAGGCCTGCAGCTTGAGCATGTCCCTGAAGGAATCTTGGTACATAAGTCTACCTACACCCAGAAGGTGCTTGAAAGGTTTGACTTTGAGAAGGCATTCTCATCAAAAGTACCGACGATCGGGAGGTCTTTACAGCAAGAAAAAGATCCTTTCCGACCTAGGGAAGAGGGGGAGGAAATCCTGGGACCGGAATTCCCATACTTGAGTGCAGTGGGAGCACTCATGTATTTAGCAAACTGCACTAGATCGGACATTGCATTTGCCGTGAACCTGTTAGCAAGGTACAGTGCAGAGCCCACCAAAAGGCATTGGCAGGGCATAAAGGACATTTTCCGATACTTCCAAGGTAGCAAGGATCTCGGATTGTTTTACAGAAAAATCAAGATCTGAACTTGATTGGCTATGCAGATGCTGGGTATCTGTCAGACCCGCATACCGCTAAGTCACAAACAGGCTATGTATTCCTGTGTGGTGGAACTGCAATTTCATGGAAATCGTCTAAACAAAAGCCTGGTAGCTATTTCGACGAACCACTCAGAAATTATAGCACTGTATGAAGCCGCACGAGAGTGCGCTTGGCTCCGCCGAATGGTTCACCACATCCAGCAGTCATGTGGGATGAACATTGTGCAAACCCCCACAATTATCTATGAAGATAATGCCGCTTGCGTTGCACAAGTGTAAACGGGCTATGTGAAGAGTCATCTCACAAAGCATATCAACCCCAAGTTCTTCTATGCACATGAATTGCAAAAGATGGACGAGATTAAAGTACTGCATACTAAGTCATGTGAAAATCTCGCAGATTTATTCACTAAGTCACTCCCCGCATCTAGCTTTGAAAAGTGCGTGCGTGGAATTGGAATGATGAGACTTAGAGAAGTGCAGAATTCAGGGGGAGAATTCTCACAAGCCCGCTAATAAATCTTGATCATGAAGATTAAGTACCCAAAAATAAAGTCTTGCAGACTAAATGAATTTGGGTGAATTGTACTCTTTTTCCCTTGACGAGTTTTCCATGAAGTTTCTCGACCAAGGTTTTTAATGAGGCAATTCGTGCATCGCAGCATCACATGCATCATGTACTCTTTCTCCAAATTTTTCCCACTGGGTTTTTATGGAGTTTTGACGAGGCATGAGCATGTTGGGTGAGTGCCCAAGGGGGAGTGTTAGGAAACTTGGACTCTATCCAAGAGTCCTGATCTAATTGGGCACCCCACCGTAGACTATAAATAGAGAGCCATACCCCCCTCATTATGTACGCATGAAAGAAAAGCAATAAAGAAAGACCGGGAGTTCTCTCTATCTATCTCTGTGTGTTCAATCTATTCTCTCTGTGATTCTGTGATTGATTCGTTCTTGTTCTAAGCAGAGGAATCGTTCGGACTGGTCGCCAGCGACGGTTTCTCAACAATATTGTTGTTATATGCCACCGTGCATGATTGGTTTGGTTGAATGCACTTTTTTCACTCCGCGTCCGCTTTACCGGGGGGACAGCTGCGGTCATTTCTCTCGAATTTCATTGACCATGCATTTCTTTGTCACATACTTTAGTCAGCGCTAAGCCATTGACTATTTTTCGGAAAACTACCTCTACTGTACTTTTACCGTGTAAATAAGTATGGTCTTGATTTTTTTTCCTAATGAATAAACACCGTAAAACACCAAGATAATGGATAAATATCGTGAAATGAATGAATTATTATTTTTAAAAATATTTTAACCTAGTTTTTAATCCCCGCGGAGATCCTCGTGGGTCAGGTCCCCGTGGGGACCAGGGGCGAGGGGCTGTGTCCCTCCGGGAAGTCTAACGAGGCCAGAGCCAACTGGTGGGGATCGGGGAGGGGCCGGGGGGCCTGCCATGGGACCCTCCACCCCCGTTGCCACCCCTATTTACAGAGGCCCCTCTTCTGGGTGGCACTTGAGGTGTTGCTAGCGGTGCTACCGGGGATTCCCCGGGCCAGTGTTGCGTGTTTCGGTTGGGGTCGTCACTGACTTATATCCACCACCCCTCTTCTGGAGATGACCAAATCTACTCTTCCGGTGGAGTCTTCAAACTAATAGCGATGCTACCCCTTGCGGTCTTCTCCAACCTCTACCAAGTCACCGTCCTTCTCCTCCGAGGGGAAGGTTGTTTTCCTCGGCGCCGATGAGCAGTGTCTCCTCTAACTAAATAAATTGTTACCCTTTTTGTGGTTATGATGTTAATCACCATCCTGGCCAGTGAGCCGTCTCCTCTAGCCACTGTGTACTCTCCCCCTGCTTTGGCACTTTGGATTCCCCAACCCGCCACTCCCCAAGTGACTTCTTCAATGTAGCTGCTGAGACTGAAGACCAAAACATTAGTAATTTTGGTGGCCGATCAGAGTTTTACCAAGTGAATCATCGGCGTCGATCCTTTGGTATCTTCCTCAACCTCTAACCAATAGAGGCCCCCTTTTTACTCCTGCCGCTCGACATCACCGGCAAACACACAACAGGTGGTGGAGCCGTGGCCAGATACATGTGCACAACGTGAGGAGCATCGAATGCATCGTTTGCAGTTGTTAGAGGGCTTGAATGTAATTTTCTAATACTTTGTAGTCCTTTTTCTTATGTGCTAGGGATTGAGTTGCGAAATATTACCTCCTCAGGGTCCTAACTATAAGTTTTAGGGCGAATGTACCTTCACTATAATATTAATCCAGGGTTGTGCCTCATGGGCCATATTGGGTAGGTGGTGGTGCGGCTGGTGTAGGGTAAGTATAGGGCTGACATGTCGTTGTCTTGCCACCGAGTGGGCAGAGGCCCTACCAGGTGGTTGTGGGCACTGGGAGTAGCTGAACACGTCAAGTGAACCGAAAAATTCTAATATGCAACGGTGATACAACCGAGTTGGTGTAACAAACCAATGGGACTGTGACACATGGCAATATGCACTGTAGCAGCCATTAAAAACAAATAAAATACTGTTTTTCGTACTGCTACAATACTGCTACAGTACTACTACAATAAATTTTTGCCCACGTGGCAGCCCCGGATTAGCTTGTGACACAAAATCGGCTGTGCAACGGTGACACAGTAGAATTTGTCCAAGTGAACCCCTCCTCTCGTTCCTCCGGGCGGCCGTTTGGGTAAACAGACATGGAGTAGGAACGAGACGAGTGAACTGAGATAAATCTAATCATTGGATAAAAATTGATAAATAAATTGTACTTTGTGTTCTAATTCTATTCTCGTCCCAAATAACCTATTGCTCAAACAGCCATGGAGACAAGGGGCTGGGCGGCATTAGTACCCAGTAACACGCCAGTTGGATTGGATGGCCTCTCTTGGCTCTGTAACAAGTCACATCACAACAATATCCTGGTTCTAAAGGGGTGCGGCTCAGGTGCTGTGACCCCTGCACGCGCTAAGTGCAGGGGCACGTCCAGGAGCCGCCACGTGTCCCCAAATATTCAAAAAACTTCCGAAAAATTCTAAAAAAATACTTAAAAAATCAGACAAATTGTAAAAAGTATTTTCTTACAAATAAAAAGTATTTTTTTGTAATTACTTAATTTTTTTTGATTTATACTTTTATTAAAAAGTATTTTTTTAAAGTACTTAAAAATACTTTTTAATAAAAGTATTTTTACAAAAAGTACTTTTTACAATTTGTCTGATTTTTTAAGTATTTTTTTAGAATTTTTCGGAAGTTTTTTGAATATTTAGGGACACGTGGCAGCTCCTGGGCGTGCCCCTGCACTTAGCGCGTGCAGGGGTCACAGCACCTGAGCCGCACCCGTTCTAAAGTATGTTATCTCGCGACACACTTCACAGCACTATGCTCCTATCTCTACATTTGTGCAGGCCTTGGTAACTCCACAAATCAGGGTCACATAGGCACTGTAGCTAGCAGTGCATTTTTTAAAATTTTTGTTGCATTGCAATATACGGAGGCATCTCGTGTATGGTGAAGCAGTAAAGAAAACCTTGGATCGACTGGGCCAGGTAAAAATGACAACAGAATGACGGAGGACATAATGGTCTCACCTTTTTCAGGAACGGGCTCAGTGCAGGGGCCCTGCACTTAGGGTATCTGTAGTGTATGAAAATAGAGAGTCTTAAACCACCTTAAGATCAATCTTATATATTAGGGTATCTGTAGTGTATGAAAAGAGGAGGTCTTAAGCCACCTTAAGGTCAACCTTATACATTACAGGGGTGACCTTAAGCAGACCTTAAGCAAAAAAAGCTTAAGGCTGGTCCTCAAGCTAAAGACCTGGCCATAAGCATTAAAATACAATTTTTCTTTATCTGCCAAGTGGGACCGTCTTAAGGTCTCTTGGATTATATACACTATGGAGTTGGTCTTAAGCTTTAGATGGGACCCACCTTAAGACCATTTGGGTTATATACACTACAGATGCCCTTACAGGGGTGACCTTAAGCAGGCTATAAGCAAAAAAGGCTTAAGGCTGGTCCTCAAGCTAAAGATCTGACCATAAGTATTAAAATACAATTTTTCTTTATCTGTCGAGTGGGACCGTCTTAAAGCCCCTTAGGTTATATACACTATGGAGTCGACCGTAAGGTTTAGATGGGACCCACCTTAAGGCATCTTGGGTTATATACACTATGGATGCCCTTAGCGCTGTGCAGGGGTGCTCAGGAGGCTGACACGTGTCCTCTAAAATTTAAAAAAATTCCGAAAATTCAAAAAAAAATTAAAAATCTGAAAAATTGTAAAAAGTACCTTTTTAAAAATATTTTTATTAAAAAAGTATTTTTAAGTACTTAAAAATACTTTTTAATAAAAGTAAAAATCAAAAAAATTCTTAAGTACTTAAAAATACTTTTTATACCTAAAAAAGTACTTTTTACACTTAAAAAACTACTTTTTACAGTTTTTCGGATTTTTTAAAGTTTTTTTTGAATTTTGGGGACACGTGTCGTCCTCCTGGGCACCCCTGCACGGCGCTAAGTGCAGGGGCCCCTGCACCTGAGCCCGTTCCCTTTTCCATGCTTTAGCTGTAGCGATGGATTTCTACGTGCACGTAAACCATGCAGCTGGCCACATGTCATTATAATACTAGCAGCGGAAACATGGCATCACGTTATGCTAACTATCACATGGATTAAAGTAAAGAGCTGACAATTTGTAGAAGGGTTTATTTGAAAAATCGAGGATCTGTACGTATTTTCAGAGAAAGCAAATGTTTTTTCCTATAAAACAAAGGATCCATGCATAATTTTGAAGAAAACGCGGGCAATTATCCAATAAGGAAGGGCGTAAGAAGGGTGTCGATGTTTTAATATCGATCTTACGTATGATTTGTTTGGATTCGGGGATTCTCTCAATAGACCCAGAGTATGCACATACAGAGTAAAGACACATGAATCTTTATCCAGGTTCAGGCCTTCTCTTGAGAGAATAACAACCCTACGTCCTGTGTAATTGTTAATCACCAGAAAAAGAATTACAACAGAGAATCATGTGAATGGCTAGTCTTCTCCCCTTCTCTCTTTGACGTTAACCTTTATAGCCAGTAAAGTGACGGTCGTTGTCTCGCGTTAGAAGATGCCTCAACGCTTCAGTTGATAACCGCCTGACGAACGTTATTGTTAGAGAGACGTAAAAGGCCATTCACCGTGTAGCGGGTGTTGTTAGAGAGAGATCGTGTGCAGTTAGTAGATAAATGCACGTTCTAACCATCTTGTCAGATGAACCAACAATGTAGTTCATCGTCATAAACAGGTTGGTTGGAGATAGATTTGTCATAGGAATTCCCACGACCAAAGGGTGGTCACAGTAAGACTTACGACTACGTGGTCTTAGAAGGACATACGACCAGAGGAGTAGTCGCAGCAAGACTTACGACTATTTGGTCGTAGAAGGACTTATGACCAAGGGGGTAGTCGCAGTAAGATTTACGGCTACGTGGTTGTAGAAGGACTTATGAGTTATGACCAAGGGATAGTCGTAGTAAGTCTTACGATTATGTGGTCGTAGAAGAGTTTATAACTATATGGTCGTAGAAGAGCTTATGATCATCCTGCCATATTTATCTCTTATCGATAAGGGGTGTATTTAAGGAATATAATGACATAATAATTTGAGAATTATTCTATCCTCGTCATCTAGCCCCCCCAACTTCACGTGAAGATAACTTATTCAACTAAGTGTGGTCGTAGATAAAAAAGTGGTCAAAAGCAAAACCTTTCTCGACCCTTATCAACTAGGAATTGGCATGGTCGATTTGGTAATTTCGCGTGAGTTATGAAGACATATAGACATCAGACAGAGAAAATACAATCGATTTTCTTCGACCTGTCCATTGAATCGGTTCCCAAAGTGAACGTTCAGTTCCCGAGAGAAGTAACCAACGCATTGGTTATAAAGACCTGCCAGGGGTAACTTTTGGTTTTTCACTTTCCCCATTTGCTCCAATTCATTTGAGCTTTCCGCCTCCAATCAAAGTCCATAATCTTCCTCAATCTCACACAAATCCCTTCTAATCACCCGAAAGAATGACGAAGTCTTCATTAACCTGGGCTGAAGCAGAGATGGATTATTCCAAGATTAAGGCATTAGAGACCGCGGAGAAGATCCCACTGCGGTGATTTGTCAGATGGATCAAAGCTGCCAGGCAATGCTAGCCATCCGGACAAATCAGAGAGATTCTAGTGTTCCAAGCGTGCTATGAGTGTGGCCTCCATCTCCCTGCTCATCCCTTCTTGACGATTGTTCTCGAGTATTTCGGGGTTGAATTGGTGAACTTTGTTCCCAATTCAACCATAATGCCCAGCGTCTTTGTATACCTATGCGAGGTGGATTTGGGAATTCCAGCAGATCTCGAGCCCTTCCGGTTCTACTACGGGATAAGCCGACAAACGAGGATTGCTGGGAGTTGTGGATTGAAGCTCCGTGATGGTAAGACAGAGCTTTACATCCCCATGTTTACCCAATGCTGGGATGGAAGAAGAGGTGGTTCTACTAGGAGATGACCAATGAAGACAGCTTCTCCTTCGTCGGGAAGGCCGCCGAGAAAAACAGCCTTTGGAACTCAACCCCAAAGACGTCATAAGAATAGCCCCTACGGCTCTGCTTTTAAGAAGCTGAGGTATAAGGGGCTTACGAGCTAGTATGTGGTAAAAGACTTCACCACACACTGCATTAGTCCCTTGAAGCGTTGAGCACGTCCTATGTGGATGTACTCGGGAGTCTTGGATTCGATCTGGGACTACGAGAATGGTAAGTGATACTAGCGCTCGTATTCATAACTAGGTTACATTTTCTGAGTGCTTTTTATCAACTTCCAAGTTTTTTTGTTCATACCCTGATTTGGAGGAAATCAATTCTTGAGTTAAGGCCATTTGTTAGAAGATTCCATCGCTTGAGGTGGAGGCTCCTCATATTCTGGTGGATGTTTCTGCTGAAGAGAGGAAATAACGCTTAAAGGTTATCAAAAAATTGACTTCATCTTTAAGACTTCTTAGTCGTAGAGTATGACCAAATGGTATCTTCCTCTTCTGCAGAGCGTAGGTATGAATTTTCGTAAAGACGACCAACGGGTTGAATTAATGGTGGTCGGTGGAGAAGTGGAAAGAATGAAGGCTACTCCAGCCAAAAGGTGTCGACTGGTTAAGTCAGTCGCTAAGAAAAAGGGGAGCACAGATACAACTGTTCCCCTTAAAATTCTTCCTTCGGTTGCCTCGAGCGCTCTTATTCAGCAATTTATTACAGACATAGGCGCGGCAAGTGAAATAGGGGTAGCTATATTGAAGCAATCGACTCCTAAGATCAAGGTACCATTTTATTATAACATCAAAATTGACTCAATTAGCCTTTCTGAAGGCTTTATCAGGTGTCTTGAAAAGGTAAACTTGAAAAGTTTTATATCTTTTGTGAAGGAAACTATCGTATCGATAGAACCTGTGATCGAGAGGGAGATCGTATTGATGATCGAAACTGGTTCCAACCATCAGGAGGGAGAAGAAAAGGAAAGAACATCGACTTTTGCTATAGGCCTTCGACCAGACATGGTCGAAAGGGCTCAAGACTCTCGACCGGAAGCAAGCCACTATTAACTGAATGAATTATTTAATATCATCCAACCATCATGAGAAATAAATTGTTTGAGTACCATCAATGCAAAATCTAGCTTACTTCTTCCACACATGAAATAAATGACAACTAAAGTCTACATGCATTATGTGCATTAGACTGAATCTACTAAAAAGTCAAAGATTTCGGCTGCTATCTTCTCAAGGGTGAGATACTCTTCTTGAAAAATCATGGCGGCGGCTGCAATGTCAAGAGGTGGTGCTACTGTAGGAGTGGAGTCAATCTCAATTAGTGCAGGCAACTGCTGAGAACTCTCCCCCCTCAACAAAGGCAAAGTGGGTTTCATGCTGCACTTTGCCACCATTCTTCTTAGCCTGGAATGCATCGACGACGTGTTGCGGCTCTTTACAGATCCGCGACCAGTGCCCCCACGTGCCACACTTGTAGCAGGTTTGGTCTTGCTAACCATAGGGCTTATCATCTCGGTTTGGTTTGGTGGCCTTATTCTCATATGGAGCATTTGACTTGCATTTGTGGGCTGTGGTTTTGCTCTTCTTTCCCCTTTTCTTCATTGTAGGTTTTCGAACCTTGTAACTCCCAGTATAGGCCTCATGGCCAGCGGAGCTCTCAGATAGCTGTGCGATAAAGTTCTTATGGAGAACTTCATCCTGAACCTCTACAACCTGTATAATATCAATCAATTCAGCATACTCATTATAGCCGTCTTGACGATAATTGCGCACAAACTGCACCGCATTGGGGTGGAAGGTGGAGAGGGTCTTCTCAATCTGCTACTCATCTGTGATCTGCCTCCCACAAAGTTAAAGATTGGTACAAATTCTGTGTAGAGCAGAGTTATACTCTTCAACCATCTTGAAGTCAGCGAATCTCAATCAGATCCATTCTTGTTCTACTTCAGGAAGAATGGTATACTTTAACTTCTCAAACCCGCTTCTTTTGTGCGATCCATAATGCTAGTGCGTTCTTTTCTGTCATGTACTCATTCTTGAAAGTGAGACAGAAGTGATGCCTGACAAAGTGAAGTGCCTGATCATTTTCCTCAGCTATGGTGCAGCAATCTCGATGGTAGCATGGTTGTTCTTGGTTCCAAGTACAATCTCGACATCAGAAACCCAAGTCAAGTAGTTTTGGCCATGCTGTGACATCTCCTTGAACTCCCGTTCGTGATGCCTGTCATCTACATGTGCATGAAAGGAATATATAAATTTACTGAAGGTAAATATACATAAAATAAATTAGACAATGGTACAAAAGGTTCTCATAATGTTTCAAAATATTCTATGCATTTTTCTATAATTTTATTGTTAATTTATGTGATTAAAGGTAAATTAAATAATTATGATTAATCAAAATAGTAAATAAATACATAAAACATAGAAAATAATAATAACAGTGCTAAACATGCTTCAAATGTTAAAACACAATCCAAAATTTAAATTTCTGAGGCCCTTTTATGCTGGAATATGAATCTTCAATTGTGAGAAAAAATTTCGCATAATTTTCCATTTTTCCAATGACCTTTTTGTAAGTTTTGGGCGTCGGCCCACTACCAGTTGGCTCAAAGGGGCAAAGGGGTAGGGAAACCCTACCCCTGTTTATGCATGTGGCAGCAGCGCATCTTGCGCGGCGGCGTGGGGCCGAGCGGCACGGTGCGCATCCAAGTAGCACGGGGTAGGGAGACGACGTTGCATGGTTGAGCAGCGGTGGCGCACGCCATGCGGGGAGACAGCTATGTGGGGTCGAGCAGCGGCGGTGCACGCCATACGATGGCGACAACGCACTCGGGTGCTCGAACCGGCGGCCAAGGCGCATGCAGACGCTTGGGAGCGGCGGCTGGGGTGCACGGTGATGCGCCCCGTGCGGGGACAACGCTGGTGAGGCCGATGACGGCACAGCCGTGGCCATGTGGAGCTCCAGCTCACATGCGAAGTGGCCGTGCGGGGCCAGAGGTGCGACAGCTCGACGCGGCGCGGCCATGTGGGGCCGACGGCGTGTAGTGTGTAGTGGCGGCACGGCCCCGTGCTGGTGGCCGACGACGAAACATCATACGGGCAGTGTGGGCACGTGCAACCGTTGGCCGAGCGGTGTCCAAATCGGTAGCACGACTCTAAGACGATGGCAGCCCATACAGGGGCCGACTGTTGCGCGACGTCGAGTCGATGGCTATGCCGTATGTGGGCATCGCAAGGCGACTCGGCCGCATGCGGGCGGCGAGGTACGGTGGCTTGGCAGCGCGTGTGGGCGGCGACGCATGGCGGCGTGACCGCGTGCTGGCGGTATGGCCTCGACGCGCTCGACGGTGCAACCGCGTGTGGGAAGTGCTGTGCGGAGTTGCTCCATGAGAGGTTTTTTCTTTTTCACGATGCAATCAACAATCCCTTCTTTCTAATCATCTGATCGGCATTATGCCGGCGACTCTAAGTCAACTCGTAGAGATTAAAGAGAATTTGCACGGTGAGAACAAAATCAATCTAGAATGCGAAAATGGAACGGGATAAAAGCAATCTAGACATCAATTCAATCTACGTGTGTCGTGCTTCGAGATTACCTTTCAATCCACAGAGTGTTTCATGCTGATAACATGTTAAGGAACCGTTGCTGGTGAGTCCAGTCTGATTGATTCTTCTTATGCAAAAGAGGTGAATCAAACACAAAATAATGCAATAGAACAATAGATTGAACATAAGAGATGAGAGGGGAGTTCCTTCTTTATTGCTTTCTCTTTCCACAAGGTACATATAATGATGATTGAGACCCCCAATTTATAGACTAAATGGAAAGTGCCCACCAATGAGCTGGGCTTCTAGGTCCAGGCCTAGATTTCCTAACATATACCACCCCCTCCCCATCACTGGGTCAAACAGTTTCGCCAACCTGTGAGGAAGCGGCTAGTGACACTGGACTGATTGGCTGGTCTCCTCTAAGAGAAAAAGGCTGGGTTCTTTTGGGTTTAAAATTGGTTTATGCTTGTACTGTCTATAGTAACTAGTTTTTAAACAGTATGTTTTTTTAAAGACAGGATAAATAGGAAAATTGTAGTAAAAAGTGTACAGAGTTCAGCTGTGCCAACCAAAATGATATGCGACTATTTTTCTCTACGTATTATTTCTCATAAACAAATAAAATTTAAATACTTAAATCATAACCTATAAACCATCAGCTAAAAAAATCCACTGGCAAGTTCCAAAGCAACCACCTTTGGCGACTTTGCTTCATACTGAATTACTGACACCACCAAACAGCTACCACACAACTACAGTCAAAGCGAGTCTACAGTGCTTACATTGGGAGCAAAAGAGAATCATTACCGCCAATGATGACTCAGGAAAGAGAAAGGAGGCTCTTCGCCACTGGCATGTGGTCCCGCCTGTCCGGGGAAACAGTGAGGGGATATGGACGGTCGCAGACTCGCAGCCGGAGGCGGAGGCAAGCGTGGCGACTGGCGACGGACTGGTCACTGGAGGGGGCATGCCTCCCCCGTGCCGTCACGTGCATGTGCTGTCCGGTAAAGGAAGGGCTAGGTGGGCTGAGCCGGTGAGGTCCACGGGGCCAGGCTCCCTGCCACGGCCTGTGCGTTCCGTTGCGGTGTCCCCCAGGCCCTGGTCCCAGGAGAGGCCCGGTCCCGAAGTACGCGTCCTTCTCCTACTGTCCTGCGGGCCGGCCCTCCAGGCAGCACGTAGCGGCCTGTACTCGAGATCTCTTGCACGATATTGGATTTTTAGGATCCGTTTGATCGGGCTCAGCTTCAGTTTTTTAAACTTCAAAACTGTTTTTTGTTCAAATGTGCGAATTTCGAAGTCTAAAAATACTTTCTAAATATTAAACCGAGCTCAAAATACACTATAGATTTAAAAACCAAAATTTGTAACTTCTCTTGAAGCCAAGTTTTGAAGCTAAAATTAAAGCAGCAGCACCCGGCCAAAGGGCCCCTTATTGGACCTGTTCTTTTTGACTGTGGTTTATAGTTTTTTGCTGAAAATTTTGAATTTTGACTATTTACGATAGAGATTACAGAGAGAGAAATATTCACTTATGATTTTGGTTGATACAGATGTTAGGCTTTTAACGTGTACTACAATTAACTTGTAGATGCCGTCTTAAGAAAATACTCCATTTAAAAATTAGATACTGTAGCAAAAATAAAAGTTGTTTTTAGAAGCCGAAAAGAACAGACCTATTATATCTTTGTTGACGCAAACAGAGGTTGTATAGTTCTATTGCACAGCCGAATCCTGGAGGAGGGAGGGAGGGAGGGGGGGGGCGCAAAAGACGTGTTTAGCAGATTGGATGGCTACAAATGGCTTGGGTTGGTACACGGAAAAAAGCCAGATTGCTAAAGTAACTGATTTCACACCACGTCAATTGTTCCTTTGAGACTTTTGAGTACTCCGAGAGCATTCGTATTAGAGCAAGTACAACAATGATCTTAGGGCGTCTCCAACAGCTGGCTATTTAGTTAGCTAGATCTGATGTGGCAAGGAAAAAGTAGAAGAGAGAGTAGTCACTAGCGACGAGCAAATAGCTGATCTATTTCACGTAGTCCAAGAACATGAGAGAGGAGCATGTGGGTCCAACAGTATAAAATAGTCTTTGCTTTTGTCTCTCACCTCCACGTCAGCTGACTATATAGTTAGTACTAGCTATTATCATTGCGGACGCCCTTATAGTCAAGCTAGTCAGTATTTTTGCTGATGTGGAGGAGAGAAGAGAGGAGAGAGAGGAGAGCTTGGCTCTCATGCAAGCAACAAGCTGTACACGGGAGCTTATGCAGTGGTGGGTCCAGATAATAAATGTATGTGAGGAGGAGTAGGAAAGAGAATGTGAGATATGGTACCACATAATAATAAAAAAATCTTTTGTAGACAAGTAGAAGACATATTATTGTATAACTTGGCTCTTATAACTTGGCTTATAGCCAAATACTTGGCTCTATTATTGGACTTGCTCTTAGTTTTGCTGATACTTTTTTATTAAAGTTTATAACTTTTAGTTAAAAATAAATAAGTAATAACTGAAAGGGTGATGTTTGGAAGGAGAAAACGAGTGGTAGAAAAGTGTGTGAGAGAGATGCGTGCGCGTGGCAAGAGCGAGAGGAATTGGTTGCGTGATACACCTGTGGTCCCCTTATCCCTAAAGTGGAACGATAGCGAGAGGAGTAGAAAAGCTATTTTAAAAAACCGGATATTTATATTAGTTTTTAGTTTTTTAAGCAGAAACATAAAATAAAAATCAATATTAATAAGTCCTTAAAAAGGTTGAAAATGTAGATCCATTAAAAGTTACTCCTACGGTCCTACTTATCTTGATCAACCGAAGGTTGTAGCTTGCTCAGTTATCTGACGAGCAACTCAGAGTAAGGTGGAGCTTCCTGTCGGGACACAAGTTGCAGAGTGAGGCACAGGTGCTATGTGAATCCACAGTGCAAGCCACCATCCGATGATGGTTTGAGAAAAAAAACAGTGTTCACGTAGGCATTAATGTACTCAAGCTACTACCTTCAGGGTGAAAACGGATCGGATAGTTTCCGACTGATTCGGATGAAAATAAATACGGATTGTGTCGGATCGGATTTTCTTCGGATATTCTCATATCGGAAACAAATACGGATTTTTTTTGTCGGAAACGAATACGAATACAGTAAGCCTGCTATCCGACGAATACGAATACAGATTAAGATATCCGAGATTTCAGTCCAACATTACCCAGCCCAATCCAGCCTCTCTCATCGCCCCTACCATTAGCCCACTAGCAAATATTTATGTCTATTAAAAATAAATTTAGTATTGTCGATAGATTAAAATTTGTACCGATTAAATTGATGTACTACCGTTTCAATCATTCTGGTGCAAATTTAATTTCTTAATTAATTTATTAGTCACATGTAAATGGTAGAAATCCATTAAGAATTATTTAGGACTTCAGAAAAAATTAACTGCTATTTGAATATTTAAAATTTATACAATGATATGATTATTGTGGATAAAAATACTTATGCTTGTTTAGATTTCATTAATATTTTGACAAGATAAACTATTTATGTGTTTTCATTGATTTTGGATGTATAGTTTAAGGGGTTTTATATTCCGATAAATATTCGAGGCCGTATTTGTTTCGATTTGTATTCATTCCGTATCTATATTCGATATTATTTATATTTATATTCGTATCCGGTGTATCTATATTTATATCCGTATCTAAGAAAAATATGATAAAAATATTTTTCGTCCATATTCGATCTATTTATATCCCTACGTTTTAAAGACTGTGGGCGTGGCCGTGGCCGAAGCATGTAGGTTCCTCTCTCAGACAATAATCTTTTTCCGAACCCATCGCTACCTCTGCAGGTTGCATCGACACTCCAAGCCACCATTTTTCTTCCTCTTTCCTCTGTGGTGGCATCCGATCCTACATGCACCTATCAGACACGCGGCCACTATGGATGCCCTCGCTCTGTTGTATATATTGTGCCATGCACGGTCTTACCAGTATCATTTTTTGGGCTGATATTGCAGTGGGCATGCCGCCGTAGCAGCGTGCAACTAGCTACGTACTCACGGTTTGCCAGATGGTTCTACCCGCTTTTCTCGCTGCACGTGAACGCCGGTGCAGGATCAGCGGCAACTCGACCAGCATGGAGCAGCTAACGGCTATTGTGGTGACGTCTACGACGCAGCTTTTTGGTTACATCTTACAAGTATGTGCAGGCATTGGACAAAGCTTGAAGTCCTGTTTAACTTAGCTCTTTTTTTGGTTTATGGCGTTTTTTTAGTATAGTTCAATTATTTCACATTATAGCTACTAATAGTTTTATGATATAATTAAATTTAAAAATAAAAAATAGGTCAACGCATCACAAACAATGCAAACGAATATAAAAAGACAAAAAATCCCCCAAAAATTAAAAAGCTAAAAAATAAAATAATAAATAGTAAATTAGAAACTAAAAGACAAAAAACCGAAGCCAAAACGGGCGAGTTCTAAAGCGTTTTTTATTACACAACACATGTATGTACCAGTTTGCTTTGAGATGAGGTGGGAGTGATCGTGTTCGTACCGATCGAGCTCGCCGTTCGTGCGCGCTGCATGCGTGGGACGGCTGCCGTTCTGCGATCTGGACCACGCATGGCAGTGCAGCGCCCGCCGGCCCAACTGGAACGCCGTCCTCTTCTGCAGGTGTCCTTTGGCCATAGACGATAGGCTGTCTTCCTTACTCACAGTTATATAGAATCAAAATTTCTTCCATGACGACCGGAAAGACTTTGATTACATCGAGATGTACTCTCGCTTTTCTATCATGAAGACGTACAGAGCAGTTCCTGAGTGATGATCTCGCCTTTCCGGCTCTTTCGGCCATCTGATAGTGATATCTAAAAAGCTCCAAATTCGCTGGAATTCCTAGATATACCTCACACAGATATATAAAGATACTAAGTATGGTGATCGACATGGGAACCAAATTCACCAATTCAATCACATAGAACTCAATTACCTTCGATAAGAAGGGGTGCACGGGGATTCTGAACCCGCATTCAACAAATGTCCAGAATATATGTATCTTGCCATCTTCACCATTCGGAAAATTTCCTCCATAGTCGACTACCGTGGGATTAAAACTGGATCGGGGATCAGTCCTGCATCCTCAAAGCATTCAATTTCTTATATCCTAGTTTGGACCTTGCCTATTCAGCTATTACTCTAGATGTTCTGCTTGTGAATGGCTTGGATCTAGTGGGGATCAAGGGAATTAGGGGAAGAAAAGAATGCTAAGGCAGAGAAAAATAGAGAGAGGATGGGGAATTTGAAAGGGTTTTTGGAAAGCGTGAAAATCAACTGGTACCCCTAGAGTTTATAAAGGTTTTTATCACAACAAAAGTTAATTGTTGCATGAATTGTGCCTAACAGATATGAACTCTTTAGTTCCATTCTCCTTCCAGTTGGTTCTTCAACTTCAAGTGAAAAAACTTCTCTATGTTTATAGACTATCATCAAAATTACCTTTCGACTTGTATTCCAATCGAATGATTCTAAGTCATGAATTCACTTAAAATTTAGGGGCTAGCTAATGAGGATTGAATAATCTATTAAATATGACTATAATATGTAAATAAATCTTTGCAATATTGATCATAGATCACTTGAAGTAATACTATCCGAGAATCCTAGTCGGAAGATTATTGTCCGAATACCTCTGGTTGAAGGATTACTACCTGACCAGCCGCTGCTCGAAGATCTTGCGATTCGATAACTAGGCTCAACTTTAGACAATTTCCCGTGTGGTGAAATAGGGCATGCACGTTCCTAACTCTAATAACCGCGTGATGATTCGGCCCTATACCTCCGACAACAACCATCTCACGGTTGTTGCTATGATCTTCTCTCGCTGACAGATAACAAATCAACACTGATTGGTCAGATCTCTCTCGCTAATAGCAACCACTCACTCGACGAGATGTGAGGAATTGACAAGGCGCCTATTCCAGCAAGATAATTGACATATTTTTTATGCTATTTAAGCCTTACGGGAGAAGATGAATCAGAGAATCAATGAAGAGATAAATGAATCAATCGGTAGACAAAGACGCACAAGATCAAATGCTAGATAACGGAGGTAAGAAATAGCAAAGTTGGGGCTAGCAACATCCCCTTTGTAATCACTTTACGAGAGCACGCTATAATCCTCGCATAGCAATAAAATAAAGATAGTCCACTTTCTCCTTTTCAAATTCTTTTATGAGATTTAATTTTCTCTACAATTTATAAGATTAATGATTTAATCGTCGACGCGCTTCCATTTCTATTCTATTTCTGTGTTTTTCCTATACCTACACGTTTTCATTTATGTATCCCAGAGAGCTCATAACTCATATCACATGATTAAATTCTCAGAAACAAATCACAGTGAAATTCCACTTCTATAATTCATCCGACTGTTATGAGAGTCAAACTCTAACCATTAGACAGAGAGACGAGATGTCATTCCGCTAAGTTATGCTACGTTTGTTATGGTACAAGTACGATTGGGCTTGGGACTTTAAGCAAAAGGATTGATGGGAGTCTGGGGCCCGTCTCGGCTAGGAAAGAAAAGCTAACAAAGTCTGTCCCTTTTCATTTTCAGTCGTCTTATGTTTATACAGACTATAATAAATAATTTTTAAATAATATATTTTTTAAAAATAAAATCAATAGAAATATTATAGTAAAAAATATGCTGAGTTTAACTATATCGACCAAAATCGTATATGACTATTTTTCTGTACATACTATCTCTCGCGAACGGTCAGAATTCAAATATTTAAGCCATAAGCCCCAAAGAACCCACCTTAAAGCCTGTACTTTTTGGCTTCAGCTTATGGCGTATAGCTGCAACTTATAGCTTTTGGGTTGTTCACAAGAGAGAATACGGAGTAACAAAAACTCGCGGATAGTTTTGGTTAATATAAATGAAGTCACTATAGTGTGTACTACAATTAACTTGTAGATCCCGTCTTAAAAAATACTCTGTTTGAAACCTATTTAGTGTAGAAAAGCAAAAAAAAGGTTTATAAATGCTAAAAAGAATAGACCCAAATCTATAGCTTAGGCACCGATCAACTCGGCTTCGGCTTCTGGCTTCTGGCTTATTTTTCACTATTCATAAGTTTCGTCTTTTTCTGAGCTTTTGGCTTTTTGTTGAGCTTTTTTGCCGGTTCTTTTTTTTCTTGTATTTGTTTGTATTATACGTAATGGGCTAACATATATTTTTTATTTTTAAATTTTTTTAAATTTAATTATGCTAAATAAGCCTCTGTCAGCTACAGTGCTTTTTCAGCCAGCTACAGTGTTTTCAGCCATAAGCCACGAGCTTTTCAGCCGAACCGATCACCAATGACTTTTAGACTGCTTATGAGAGAGAGAACGAAGTAAAAAAACTTACGTACAATTTTAATCAATGTAAATAAATTATTATATTATGTGCTATAATTAATTTATAAACAACATCTCAATTTAAAAATTAATTACTATAAAATCAAAAACTAGGGTGGTGATCGGTTCGGCTGAAAGCCTCATGGCTTATGGCTGAAAACACTGTAGCTGACTGAAAAAAACACTGTAGCTAACAGATGCTTATTTACCATAATTAAATTTAAAAAAATCTAAAAATAGAAAAAACATATTAGCCCATCACGTATAATGCAAACAAATACGAGGAAATAAAGAACCGGTAAAAAAACTCAAAAAAAAGTCAAAAGTTCAGAAAAAGACGAAATTTATAAATAGTACAAAAATAAACTGAAGCCAGAAGCTGAAACATATTGATCAGGGCTAGCTCTTTACAAGCCGAAAAAAAGCCTATGCCGTGGAACATTAGCGCATCGCACAGCTGAAGGTACTTTCCCATGATGGGGACAAGGGTGACAGCGGGTGTGATACTGATATGACATTGGCATCCAGCATCCTACAAGCTGGCTCACTCCACCAAAGCTAGCGCCTGCGCCCCTATGCGGGGGCTACGCTCGTAGCTGGGCTAATATAGGGAAGCATGCCTCCTCCCGCCCCGTCACGTGCACCAGCTGTCCTGCAAAGCCCAACCAACGCCAACTCCACGCCCGGGTGGATCGAGCAAAAGCAGCGACGGAGCTCGCTCCGTGCAATCGCATGCATGCGGCAGGTTTCATGGTAACCAAGGTGGCCACGCGTGCCGGCCTCTATATAAATATTTTATATTCTAATATAAAAGTAATATAATATTTTTATACCTTTAATAAATATACAGTTTTATTTACTATTTTCTATATACATAATACTTAGAGATAATAATTAAAAATAATTTAACTATTTTCATTATTTTCTTAATCTATATTCAAAAAAATACATCTTACAAACATAATTGAAAGTACCTACTAGTACTCCCCTTCACGCTCGCTACTGTACTGTTTGCCTGCACACCATCCAAAAGATTCCCGTTGATGCCTTGCCTCTGGTCTTTTTTTTTTGGTTGAAACGGAGCATAGACTAGTAGTAGAACATTTTCTTTCTTTTCATGCTATGCCTTTCTTTCCTCTCCCAAAAGTTTTGGCTTTTATTTTTAGCTTTTTCAAAAATTAAAAAATCAAACATAAAACAGGACAATTTTTTAAAATGGATTATTCAAACGGTTTTTCGAGTCTAAAACCATAGACATTATCCGCGTCGTGTCTCCACTGTCCACTGCAATATCGAAAAACGTAGACAAAATCCACCAGTCGTAGTCTAAAAGAATAAGTCCTAGTTCTTTTTAGCCTATATTTTATAGTTTATGGCTTCACTCAAACAAACAAAAGGGACGGTTTCTGCGTCGCACGCTTTAGTCTTTTTGAAACATTTTATCAGTTTATCAGCATTTAGTTCATTCGCATAAACACTCTTGTAAGGATATAAAGCTATTAATCACAGCCATAAACTATAAGCCATACAGAAATGAAGTTACTCCATATATAGATGATGCCAGTGATGAAGCTAGGTTTCGGACATGCATGCAGGAACCATGCACAGTTGTTGCTTCTATTGCATTCTTTGCTGGCTAAAGTGGGGTCGCTCCAACCGGCTTAAAAGTCCTGATTTATGGATTTAGCTGTTGGATTTTGGTTATAATTGTTCTATAGCAGTTGTTAGTTTTTTCTGAGTCAAAAATAAGAAAAATTGACAAAAATTGAAAAATGCAACTATCTTTTGAGACAATGCAAAAAATTAAGAGGGAAAAAGAAAAACTAAAAAAATACCAAAATTATGAAGAACGTATTTTAAATGACTTCTAATTTCTAAAAACCAAAAGTAAAAGACAAAGTCGGTTGGAGCAGCTAAGTGATTAGAGCGACTTAAAGCCATATTTGGCACTGTTTTGCATCGTATTTACAAAAATAGCAGTATGTGCATTGTATCAACAAAAAATGGCTTCTACCGTCTAGTAGGTGGGCGAAAATACCCGCGAGGTGACAAGCGGCATTGCCGGCGACAGCAAGTGATTAAGCCAGCTTAATCACCTGCCTAATTTTTTTTGGTTTAGTGTTTGTTCAAATTTTTAAATATATGAAATGAGCTCAAAAAATTATGAAAAATTGTGTATAGTCTACTGACACAATACACCTCATAGTGTAATTTTTGGGTAATTTGATCCGATGTGAATATTGCTTAAAAGTTCATAAAATGTTGATATATTTACTAGTTTTTACATATAGCAAACGAGCTCAAAAAATTACGGAACTTTATGTGAAGCCTCTTGACATAGTCATAGTTATTGTTCATTTTTTGGGGAATTTTATGTGGTCCGAATTTGCCACATTTATTCTGGTTAACTTAATCGTGAATTTACAAATATTTCACCATTTTTTTTACAATTTTATACATTAGGAATTTGTACAATTAAAAGTAATTATAGTAGTACAAAAATACATCACACTGGATTTGATATGGCTCACTCGTCTGAGCCACTGCTATCTTCTTGATGCGTCTGCCTCTCCGTACGTGGCCTTGTCTTCCGTCGCGCACGAGCATGTTCTGTTGGGTACGTCAGTTGGTTCGAAGATTGCGTCTAGGGTCGGAGGAGCTATGGAGATCATTCTGTCTGTTCAGTGGCCGGCGGTGGCCCAGAAGGCGGATGTACAGTAAGCTAGGTCAGGTAAGGGTCGAAGTCGTCCAGCTAAGACATGCCGAACTGCGGGTTGCCCACAATAATATCGTGTACAAAGGATTCCAGAAATCCCCCTCATAGTACGAAAGAGCTCTCGCCCTGACTGTATGACATGGCAAACAAACCGAAGGAGCTTTGCCCACCGAAGTGTCCAAACCCTAGGTACGCTGAGAACATTGAGCTCTGTCCTGCGTACGCTGCAAACTCTAGCGCCATGTACTACTCTCTACAAGCATTTGGGAGGCCCGTGTCGTCATCGGTGGACTCGTCGTCATCCCCATGTTGAATTGGAGGTTATGAGATGAAACGATATTAGTCACAATAAATATTTCGGATATACAATACGAATATCATGCCTTTCGAATGTGCAGTAAAGATGAACAACGGGGAGCGGTAGTCTATGCAGGTGGTGCAGATGGCAAAAGGGATGCATCTCAACGATAGACGTGCGGCGGGAGAACGCCATGATGTTAGTGGAACGCAAGGCGTAATAGGAAAACAAAATATAGGTTCGTATGTAAGTTATCTCCTCGTCGGTACGACGAATAGATGATCGGCGGCTAGTACTACGATGCTATGCAGACTCAGTAGATTGCAATGGCCAGCCAGACTCGCTAGGTCGTGATGATCTAGCAGGTAAGCATGATGCCCCCATTGGGTGACTCATGTGCGCACTGTGATCTGTGGAATGACAACAGCTTAAGTTGTGTACTATTTTTTTGCCCTGATTTAGGATGAACTTCATAGTCTTTTGCAAGGCTGGTGGTGTCTCCGGGCTACTGATGACAGCCTTTGATGTATTTGCGATGCGCTGCGCCTGCTCCAACTTTAGTGACATACGAACAGGTTCAGTAACGAGCGATATAAATTTCTTGAATGGAACGATAAGATATTTGAACTGTCTTACGCTATCATGCCGCCGCGAAGTGTTGTGGAGATCAATGGAGCGTTGCAAACGTTCCTCGTGCATGATCTACTCGGGGTGATTTGGTGGAGGAATTGTGAGTTTGTTGCGTAACCGGGATACGTACCACTCCAGGTACTCATCGTACGTCTGGACATCATACAGACGCTGCTCCACGATGACATCAAGGTGTGCCCTTTCCGTTCATGCCGTCATCCACTACTACTGCATTTGCCACCAGTTCATACCATGCCGAATAGCCCTTAATTGCCTGCATTTCCACAACATCGACGTAAATAGTAAGACGTACAAAGTGTACACAATAGTTGGATGGAGTTTGACTCACCAGTATACGGCTTACGGTAGGAACCTGCCGTCCAGAGGAGGCACGTCTTGGTGCAAACCCAACTGTCGCATCATGCACTGTGGCGCTTAAGCCTCCACCATGTATGAGAACACCAGATGGTGTGTCGTTATCAATAGCTCCTTGTCCTCCAGGCAATGCAAGGACAGCCCGTATGGCGATACACGATGCACGAAATCTATGGTCCATAGACTCCATATGGCGTCGCTGTTTGCAACGACTCGAACTCATTGTGCCAGCAGCAAGTACCACCTCGACGGTTTGCCCTTCACCCACCGCAGACGGGCAGCACCGGATGCCCATAGTGGGCTTGTCTATCAAGTCGGTGAACTTGTCGAAAGGATGTACTGGTGTCACGATGGTCAGACGTCCGATAGGGAAGTGCTCACAGCTCCACAACTATAGGAGCACGTAGCAGACAGCTAGATTGGGGGTACCAACAGTGGCGCGCTGGAGATACGTGGCGCACAGAACTACTGATCCCTAGCTGTACCGAGGCATCGCCCCAAACTTTGCGTCCTCCAAAGACTCAACGAGGCGAATAAATTCGTCGTCGCAAATATCGCCATGCGTGGCAGGAAACTTGCTCCAACCAAAGAGCTGGATAAGGAATGCGACGAGGTGCGTCCTGACGACCTTCGGCGGTGCAACCTGCGGGCACATACTGAAATTGTTTAGCCAAGCGTGGGGGACACCACGAGCATTCTCCAAGATAGGCCGACCGAATCAGTCTGCCAGCCTATCCTTCCAGTCGGCTGGTGCAGGGGCTAGAACGAGTGCGTCACCCCCGAGAGGGGGACCGGTCAAGAACGTGACGTCCTTTAGAGTGACCGTCATCTCACCCACTAAAAATGGAATATGTGCGTCTTGGGCATCCACCTGTCCACCAGTGCTGCGAGCAGGCTACCGTCGATGGTGAACTCGTGTCTGGTGGAGATTAGCCTCACAAAGGGCAATAAGCCCGTGGCCCATAGGGTTGGGACGTTGCACTCGTCCAGCACCCATGGATCCCTCCCCCAGTAGCTTGAACGGTGAAGGGCCAGCCGCGTCACCCATTATTCATGCGTGGCAACAGTGTTTCTCATCGTACGAGTGTTTCAGAAGCTCCAGTAAACCATACCTACCAATACGTAAGACAGACCAAATATTAGTGCAAAGATTAATAATGACAATAAAACTTATTTGATAATACAAACTACATTACTTATGACTAAGTAAATAATAGTAATTACGACTATGACTACGGGAACAACATCGAAAGCATGCTATAAAAAATTACCCGCCTTTCGGGAGAAGTAATCAGCACTGCCGCATCCTTAATGATTTATGTACTGCCTTCTCCAAATAATTAGCTACGCAATATTAATTTTGAGATTACCTTGCAACAAATGGGACAGACGAAATATTAGTGCGAAGATTGATAATGACAGCAACATACTACAAGTCATTAATTACATGTGTGCGTGTAACTATATACGAATACTTCACTAGTTACCGATAATTTGATTACTCATCCGAAACAAATGACGAACCATTCATTACGTTGTCATTAGCACTAACTCATTACTTACCCTGACTAACAAATTATGGGTACCGTATGTACACAAAAATAGTACAAACTATGTCTAAATTACTATGACATACTTACTTCGTAATACAAACTACATTATTCACAACTAACTAAATAACACTAATTGACTACAATTATGGGAATAACGTCCAAAGCATATGATAAAAAATTACCTGCTTTTCCGGAGAAGAAATCAATTCTGCCAATTTTGAGCTACGCATTGGCTTCTCAAACTAATGAGCTACGCACTCCTAATTTTTGGCGACAACCGCGACAATCACTTTCTTCGATGAGCGACTGGGATGAGCAACGACGAACTGCCATATGTTCGTATTTATGGCCGAGCGAAAGGTGAACCCGGTGCACTCACCCCATATATTGAGGACTCATTATCATGAGCAGCGCTTCGGGTGAGGGGGGACGGCATCTAATACTGACAAATGAGCAAACGAGGGTGCAGGCGAGGGGGGACGACACGGAAATAATGACACTAGTGCGAACAAGAGAGCGCGCGAGGAGGCATATACACAGAGAGTGAAAATTGTGCGAACTAGATAGCAGCAAATAATATATAGTACGATTGACCGACACATGCCACTTCGAAAGATGCGTGACGATCGTTAAATTTATGATTAAGTTAACCCGAATAAACGTTACAAATTCAGACCACATAAAATTCTCGAAAAATTATACAATAACTATGACTGTATCGGGAGGCTTCACATAAAATTTCGTAATTTTTGGAGCTTGTTTGATATATGTAAAAACTCGTAAAAAATCAAAATTTTATGAATTTTTGAGCAACATTCGCAATGGATAAAATTACCCAAAAATTACACTGCGAGGTATGTTGTGTCGGTGGGCTTTACATAAATTGTCGTAATTTTTGGAGCTCATTTCGTATATTTAAAAATTCAAAAAACACTAAACAAAAAAATTAGGGTAGGTAATTAAACTGGCTTAATCACCTGCCGCCCCCTCATCAGATAGCAGGCAAGCCTGCCGTCTGCCCACTGGGTGGCAGGCACCTGCCCCCAATAGCCTTGCCGCATGTCACCTTGTCAGCGCTGTCGCTCGCCCACCAGATGGTAAATGTGATATTTTTATAAATACAATCAATATACTAATATATTTATAAATTTGGTATGTAATAGTGTCAAATCTGCTTTTAACTCTAATCGGAGCAGCTAAGTCTTGGTACGTAACATAGTGTAGTAAGATGCATACAATTCGATCTGGGGGTTCTGGGTCTCGAGCGTTTTTTTATTGTGGTTCAGTAGTTGGGCGCTACTGACGCATTGCTCTGCAGAGCAAGTACTACTGTATGGGGAAAACGCAGCATCGTGTTTTGCGAACTTACGTTTTCGAGAAGAAACAACGATTATCTAATGCGGTGGCACGGCAATCTCGAAGCGGATGCTCGCGACGGGGCCTGCGTGCGAGAAGGCAGCGCGTACGCAGGTGGTCGCCACGGCAACTTCGAAAGGATTTAGCGAGGACTGGACGCGCGCGCGCCGCAGGCTCGGCTCTCGCAGTAGCGCGCGGAGCTTGGTGCGTGCAGCCGGTGCAGCATGACGTCGCTGCTCAGCAGCTGGTACGTGGCTCGTGTTACACGCATCAGTGTGTTTTAGTGTATTGAATCCATGTTAGTTCATCATGCTCTCCTTTTCAGTTTATAAAAACTATTTTTTTTAAATAACTGGTTTTTATATAAAATGTCTTTTCAGAACGAGGTCTATAGGTTTTGTTACTTCGTACTCTCTCCCATGAACAGCTCAAAAACTGTAAGTCACAGCCATAAATCATAAACCGAAGCCAGAAAGAACAAGCTCACAATCGAAGAGCTTGATCTTTTGGGCTGTAGATAATGGCTACGGTTTATGGTTTTTGATCCTAACGCGACTACTCGTGTAAACGAACTGAAAGTTGATAAGCCGATAAACCGTTTTAAAAGATCATTCCGATAAACCGTTTCGAAATGACGGCGGAGAAGCCGTCCCGTTTGTTTGTTCGAGAGAAGTCATAAGTTATAAACTGAAAAGAACAGGCCCGAAACTAGCTGTTTTTTCTTCAATATATTGATCTGATTCTTATTAAGTGGGACCCATGTCTAACGAGGATTCTAGACTAGGTTAATATCTTTATATGAAAAGCAGGCTCACATATTAAAGGCTCATTTAACATAACGGCTATGTTTATGGACACGATTCAAAGAAAATCCTATCCCATTAGTGACAAACTGGTCAGGGGCTAATAATGATCAGTTACGACCAAGAGACGACTAGTTATGTGCAATGACGGCTAGTCATATGGTTTTATAAACCCGAACCATATAAACTGGTCGAGAGACATGGCAATTTGTCATGTGATGAAAATGACAATGGTTATTAGCACATCTAGCAATTTATGATGGTTGGCCAAGGGCCGTGACGGCTCAAGACTAAACAAAGACACGTGCATGAGGACAAAAGGCGCATTTAGTGGCATTAACTGCCATACCTTAGATAGGCATGAATAAGGTGGCCTACATGTCCTAAAACACATCGGATTCATTCTTCTTTCTTTCAATCCACAACAATAAAGTCACTGTTTGATTGTGCTCTCTTGTTTTATTTTCCTATAAGTTCAACGATGGACTTTGAGTCTCAGTTATCAATAGTTAGTGCTAGAAGGAGGGCGCCATCAAGCCAGAGATCACCGCCGTGATGTTTTCAAGCCCTCGTGCATGGATGAGGAGAGCACCTTTGACCTTACTGATTATGCCAACCTCTCGGACGAGGACTACGTCCCCGAGCAGGCATGTAAGTGCGATTCTACCCCGAGTATGCTCCCGAGGGAGAACCTGAGCCGTCCACAACCCAATTTTTTGGGGGATGAGGTAGTGGAGGCGATGCTGCCACCCCAACTCCAAGGGCAAGTACATTCCCACTCCTATCTCAACTGGACAGATAGGTAATCATGACGTCAATGCCGTGGTGCCCAATAATGAGCTTGCTGATGATGTCAACGGTGAGGTTCTGGTAGAATCATCTCCAAGATCTCGACTACTACCCCTCCTCTAATGAGGACGGAACGTTCTCACCCTCCATCTGCTCCGATTTCTGTTCGATTATAGTCATCAACACCAACGAGACCACGAACGACGGCTGACACGTGGACAACACGTGAGGCCCAGGAGCGGGCTGAACATCTGGAGAACAACCCAACAACTAGTTGCATACCGCTAAGCAGAAGGCAATGGAGGTGCCCATCGCTAGTACCACTCCAATGCACTAGGGACGTCCAGGAGGCTCAACACTAACACAAGCAGATATCACCCTCAACAAAATTCGCCAACCACTCCCTAGGTCATCCGTAGGACATCTATAAGAGATCTTAACAATGTGCCAATTCTTTCGTAGGTTGAAACCCCAGTGGTTCATGTTCGCATACTATCAAATGCGACACTTAACCACCAAATGGGGAAAACAAAGAGCAGGACCTCTAGGTCATTTGTTCATTGACTGCTGACCTACAAGAGGATGTTGTAGAAGTACACAGTCTTTCACAATCCTCAAGATCCCACACTGTATCAAGAGCAGAGCATTCTATCTCCAGAAGTTATTATCATGATAGTGACAACCAACCCTATCATGCAAACGATCCACTTCGATGGAACACGTTCGACAACATTGGTATAAGTGAGCGCACCAATCATGGCATAACTGGTCATTGTCGACCATGTTCTCTTGATAGTCAGGACAGAAGCCCCACCGTACGATGGCACATGTTTGACAACATTGGTATAAGTGAGGACACCAATCATGGCATTACTGGTCATCGTCGTTCTCCTGATAGTCATGATAGAAGCTTCTGGTCGCCGATAGTTCCGATTCTGGGCGCGGAACTACAGCTCGGTGGTAGTTCCAACGTTGAAAACCGCGGTACTACCGCTCTTCCAGACAGAGCATAGTTTTGGTTTTAAATCTGATTTTTGATGAATGCATGTTTCTAGTTTGATCCAAATGGCAGATAAAATTTGCTATCAAGCTACTTGCCATGATCCCTCTTTATGGTACGATTATTATCCTATAATCCGGTCTTCCACCTTTTCTCCTTAAGACCGGTAAAAATAAAAGGGATCATATTCTAAGTATACCTTTGTCTTGAGCCATTTTTTATCTTCACATTTATCCTTTACATACTCATTAAACATGTTAGTCCTATATTCACATAAATTCATTAATTACCAAAACTATTTTTAAGGGCCTAGATGCTTTCACCATGGCACAAGTGTCAAAAGTAATCCTTTAAGGAGAAATATTTTCCTACTTCAAAATCAGGATGAAAAAAATAAAAAACAATCCTGCAATTATAACAAATAAGAAGTTAAAAATACTTAGCCAAATAGGTGCTTTAGAGGTTGAATCTTGACCTACTTCATAGTCGGGAATTACTTCGAGTGGCTCCTTGACAATAGGTGAAATATCAGTAGTCGGAGCTTGCTCAATAACCGCATCTTCTGCTGGTAACTATGAAACTATGTGGAGCCCTATGCTTGTGATGAGTAATTGACTTTTGGTTGAGAGAGTTTGCAGAGTTTGAGTTTGGTTTTTAGGAAATTACAAATTTATGTTGCTTTCATATCGGACCATTGCCCTATCACATGGGTACAGTCAGACCGGTTGAAAGCATCTAGACCCCTAAAAAGGATTTTGGTAATTAATGAAATTAAGAGAATATGGAATATGGGACTAACGTGTTTTTATGAGTATGCGAAGGGTTAGTCCACACACATGAGCGACAAGATGCAAGCCAAAGGATACGCGTGAAAATCAAAATTGGCGCAAGACAAAGGTATACTTAGAATAGGACCCCTTTTTGAATTTTACCGGTCTTAGGTGAATGGTGGAAGACCGGATTATAGGATAAATGATCGTACCATCAAGGGGGATCTTGGCTAAGTAGCTTGAATACTTATCTCATGTGCCAAATGGTTTTGTCCTAAAACTTGCATCCATTAAAGAAATCTAGCTTTCAAAAGAAATCTTGCTCTGTCTGGAAAAGCGGTAGTACCGCAGTTTTGAACGTCGGAACTACCGGAAATCGGTAGTTCCGCAACCAAAATGCGGTAGTACCGGCCAGCGGAAGATCCGGTTTTGGAGCGGACCGATATTTCCAGAGAGCACCCTTGGCTCATTCCAAAATCTTGTGAGAACGGAAGTACCGGCCGTTTGAACGTCGGTACTACCGCTGCGAGCGGTAGTACCGCATCCTAAAGCGGTACTTCCGGACCTCGGAAGATCCGGAGGGAGAGCGGATCAACTTTTCCAGAGAGCACCCTCCGGATGAAGCCTGGATTTCTCTGGAGCGGAAGTACCGGCTATTTCAACGCCGGAACTACCGCTGCATGCGGTAGTTCCGCCACTCAGAGCGGTACTTCCGGAGTCCGGAAGATCCGACTTCAAAGCGGATGTATTTTTCCAGAGAGCGCCAAGTCTGGGACCCTTTGGAGTTTGGCTGAAGCGGTAGTACCGCGCCGACTTTGCGGAACTACCGGGTAGCGGTAGTACCGCAAATATCAACGGCGGTAGTACCGCGCCGCCGAATCCAACGGTCACTGCAGACGTCTGACATAGCCGTTCTGGCGCGAAGATTTGGTAGCGGTAGTACCGGTCTTTGGGAGCGGTAGTTCCGCTCGACCAGAAAATTTTCTGGAAGCTGAGTCAAACGGCTAGTTTTGGTTGGTGGAGGCTATAAATACCCCCACCACTGCTCAAGGGCTAAGGTTAGAGACTCATTGCATATTTCTCAAGCCCAAGTGCATTCATTTCACCTCAATTCTTTCTTTGCACATCAAAGTGAGGTGGTTGAGCATTTAGTGCTAGATTTCCCTTGCAAATCCATTTGGCACTAGAGTTGCATTCAAGTGAACACCGGGATTTATTACTCTTAGTGCTTGCCGGCACTTGGACGATCCGGTGGAAGTTGCCTCGGTGATCTTCTCAAGAAGATTGTGAGAAGACCCGGCAAATTGTGAAGGTTGGAGCTCACCTACCCGGAGTGGGGAAGAGCTACACTAGTGATCGAGGTGCTTGGCTCAATTCGTGGAGCCGGTCCGATTCGTCCGGGCTTACCTCAACGTGGACTAGGGGAAACCGGCAAGTTTCCGAATACCACGGTAAAAACATCGGTTGTGTTCTTTGTCTCTTTAGCTCTTGTTCGTTTGCTTCATTGAGATCACTTATTTGTTTAGAGCTAAATTGTTGACTAGTATTGCATAGGATTAAATTGCTTTACATCATTGTCATTTAAATTGTGGAGAATTAATCAAGTAAACAAGAAAAGTTTAAAAACCTCCTATTCACCCCCCCTCTAGTCGGTATCCTTGATCCTACAAGTGGTATCAGAGCTTGGTCTCTCACTTTTAGACTTAACCGTCTAGAGAGATAAGGATGGCTAGTGAGGGGATTTCGGTAGGAAAGGCACCTCTATGTGATGGCTCAAATTATGCTTATTGGAAGATTAGAATGTCAATTTATTTAAAGGCCATGAGTCCTAATATTTGGAAAATCGTAAATGATGGTTACGTCATGCCACTTGATCCCGACAACCCAACGGAACAAGATGGGCGTAACACTCATTTAGATGCCCAAGCCATGAATGCTATTTTTGGGGCCTTAAACGCGGATGAATTCAATAGAGTGAGCAATCTTGAGACGGCTCACGCTATTTGGAATACCCTTTCGGAAATACACGAAGGGACATCCACGGTTAAGGAGGCAAAATTGCATCGGCTTAGGATTAAATATGAGACATTCATAATGTTGCCCCATGAGGACATCAATGAGATGTACACACGGCTCAACAACATTGTGAATGAGCTCAAAGGCCTTGGCACTAACCTCTCGGATCTTGATGTTGTGAGAAAAATGCTTAGGGCTCTACCGGAGAAGTACGAGATGTTGGTGACTCTCTTCCTCAACTCACCGGAATTGGCAAGAATGACGCCAACACAACTCTTGGGTAATCTAATTACCAATGAGTTGTACAAGAAGGACAAGGAGGAACTTTTGGAGCAATCCACCTCCAAAGGGAAGAAGATCACCGCCTTCAAGGCAAAGGCGGTGGCAAGTGAAGAGTCCGAAGATGAAGAAGAAGACTCCGAAGAAGAACTTGCCCTCCTTGTGAGAAGGATGAACAAGTTCATGAGAAGACGCTCAAATCGAGGAGGAGGCTATGATAAAGGAAAGAAGTGGCAATCATCCTCAAACAAAAACAAGTATAGCAACATCCGTTGCTATGAGTGCGATGAGAAGGGGCATATAGCTTCACAATGTCCCACAAAGAAGGATGACAAGGAGAAGTCATCCAAGAAGAAAGGCTATCATGCCAAGAAGAAGCTTTTCAAGAAGCTCCACAAAGACGGCAAAAATGAAGCCCACATTGGTGAGTGGGATTCCGATGAGGAATACTCCGACTCCGAATCTAGTGAGGATGAGTCTCCCAAAAAGAAGGGACTTGTCGGCATCGCCATCAAGGAAGCTCCATCGCTATTCTCCACCCCCACATGTCTTATGGCAAAAGGGGAGAAGGTAAAAACTCTAGATGACGATGAACCCTCCTATGACGATTTGATGGACATGTTGGTAGAACTGAATGAATTTCTTGGAAAAGAAAAGTCAAAATTCAAGGTTTTGAAAAGGGAGCACATAGCTCTTCAAAAAACCTATGAGGAGCTAAAGGAAGCTCATGACTTGCATACAAATAAGTCCAGTATGAGTATTGGCATATCTTGCAATATTTTGAATGAGATGCCTAGTGTAGAGAAAGTAACATCCAGCATGTCTACCTCTTGTGATGACTTACTTTCTATGCCATGTGCTTCTAAGATTGATTCATCTAATGCTTTGTCTCATGTTCATGATGATATGCTAGTAGATGAAAACCAAAATTTAAAGGAACAAGTTCTAAAATTGAATAAAAGTTTGGAAAGAGCATACAAGGGAAAAGACACCCTTGATAAATTGTTAAATACCCAAAGATGCTCTTTCAATAAGGAAGGACTTGGATACATTCCCAAGAAAGGTAAGAAACCGATATCCAAACCTCCAAGGTTTGTAAATGAGAATGGTAAGTATTGTACAAAATGCCGGAATGTAGGACATATGGTAAATGATTGTTCTAGAAATAGTATGCATTCCATTGGCTTGTATAATTCTTGTTATATGCTTAAAAAATCTAAAAATAAAAAAATTATTGCTCATTTCATTGGTACCTCGATTTTGGGTGCAAAGAAGAAATCCATTTGGGTACCCAAAACCTTGGTCACTAACCTCCAAGGACCCAAACAAATTTGGGTACCTAAAAGAACTTGATCTTCTTTTGTAGGTGAACTACAAAACCGGTGGAAGGCATTGGGTGTTGGATAGCGGTTGCACTCAACACATGACCGGAGACCGGAAGATGTTCACCACATTTGAGAGTGGAAGCAATGACAAGATCACCTTTGGAGACAATAGCAAAGGAAAGGTATTGGGATTGGGTAAAATCGCTATCTCAAACGATGTTTCAATTTCAAATGTATCACTAGTTGAAACATTAAACTTCAATTTGCTATCCGTTGCTCAACTATGTGATCTAGGCCTAAAATGCTCATTCTCAAAAGAAAGTGTTGTAATCTCAAAAGATAACAATAATGAACTAGTCTTCAAAGGCTTTAGATTTGGGAATCTCTATTTGGTAGATTTTTCTTCAAATGAATCTTGTTTAAAAACTTGTTTAATTGCAAAAACTTCTTTGGGTTGGTTGTGGCATAGAAGGTTAGGTCATGTGGGTATGGTACAACTTAAAAAGCTTTTCAAACATGATCTAGTGATTGGCTTGAAAGATGTGAAGTTTGAGAAAAATCGACTTTGTAGTGCTTGTCAAGCCGGAAAACAAGTCGCTAGTTCTCACCCTTCCAAAAGTATCATGTCAACCTCTAGACCATTGGAGCTCTTACACATGGATTTGTTTGGGCCAACAACCTATAAGAGCATCGGAGGAAATAGCTATTGTTTAGTCATTGTGGATGATCACTCTAGATACACATGGGTCTTCTTCCTAAATGACAAAAGTGAAACCTCCGGGATTTTCAAAAGTTTTTCAAAAAGAGCCCAAAATGAATTTGATTTTAAAATAAAGAAAATTAGAAGTGACAATGGTTCCGAGTTCAAGAACACGAAAGTTGAAGATTTTTGTGATGAACTTGGAATAAAGCACGAACTTTCCACAACCTACACTCCGGAGCAAAATGGAGTTGTAGAAAGGAAAAATCGCACATTGATTGAAATGGCTAGGACAATGCTTGATGAATATAATACTTCCGACAAATTTTGGGCGGAAGCCATCAACACCGCTTGTCATGCCATAAATCGCCTTTATTACATCGACTTTTGAAAAAGACTTCCTATGAGCTTCTTGTTGGAAGAAAACCGAACATCTCTTACTTTAGAGTATTTGGTTGCAAATGCTATATTCTAAGAAATGGTGTTCGGCTCTCTAAATTTCAAAGTCGTTGTGATGAAGGTTTCCTATTAGGTTATTCTTCAAATAGCAAAGCATATAGAGTTTATAACAAAAATTTGGGGTTAGTTGTAGAATCATGTGATGTACAATTTGATGAAACTAACGGCTCTCAAGAAGAGCAAGAAAACTTGGATGATGTAGGTGATGAAGGCTTGCGCAAAGCTATGGAAAATATGCAAATTGGAGACATCAAGCCAAAAGAAGATCCATCTTCACCAAGCTCATCAAGACAAGTAGTGCCACCCACATCGTCTACTTCAAGTGATATTCAAGTTGTTGAAGATGAACAAAAAGATCAACAACAAAATAACATCAAGATTCACAATGCAATAGCCAAGGATCATCCAATAGATCAAATATTGGGTGACGTGAGTAAGGGTGTTCAAACTCGCTCTAGAGTAGCTTCATTTTGTGAACATTACTCTTTTGTTTCTTCTCTTGAGCCTAAGCTTGTAGATGAAGCTCTAGATGATCCGGATTGGGTAATGCCATGCACGAAGAATTGAATAACTTTGCGCAAAATGAAGTATGGACCTTGGTGGAAAGACCCGAAGAACATAATGTGATTGGCACCAAATGGGTCTTCCGGAACAAACAAGATGAAAACGGGGTTGTGGTAAGAAACAAAGCAAGGTTAGTAGCTCAAGGCTATACTCAAGTCGAAGGGTTAGATTATGATGAGATATTTGCACCCGTTGCTAGACTTGAGTCAATTAGAATCTTGCTTGCTTTTGCATCTAGCTTTGATATTAAATTATTTCAAATGGATGTTAAAAGTGCCTTCTTAAATGGAACAATCTCCGAACTTGTATTTGTTGAACAACCTCCGGGGTTCGAAGATCCTAAATGTCCTAATCATGTCTATAAACTTTCAAAGGCTTTGTATGGCTTAAAACAAGCTCCTAGAGCTTGGTATGAACGCCTTAGAAATTTCCTTGTCTCAAAAGGATTTAAAATTGGTAAGGTAGATACAACTCTATTCACAAAAATCATTGGTGATGATTTCTTTGTATGCCAAATTTATGTTGATGACATTATATTTGGCTCAACTAACCAAGATTTTTGCGAAGAATTTGGTAATATGATGTCTAGGGAGTTTGAGATGTCCATGATAGGAGAATTAAGCTATTTTCTTGGACTTCAAATCAAGCAACGCAAAGATGGGACATTCATAAGCCAAAAAAAGTACATTAAAGATCTTTTCAAGAAGTTTGGCATGGAAGATGCAAAACCCATCAAAACACCAATGGCAACCAATGGGCATCTAGACCTCGACGAAGGAGGTAAGTCGGTAGATTCAAAGCTTTATAGATCCATGATTGGTAGTTTGCTTTATCTTACCGCATCTAGGCCCGATATCATGTTTAGTGTATGCATGTGTGCTCGCTTTCAAGCTTCACCAAAAGAGTGTCATTTAAAAGCCGTAAAAAGGATCTTGAGATATTTGAAACATTCCCCAAACATAGGACTTTGGTATCCTAAAGGTGCTAAATTCGATCTAATTGGATATTCAGATTCCGATTATGCGGGTTGCAAAGTGGATAGAAAAAGCACCTCGGGAAGTTGTCAATTTCTAGGTAGATCCTTAGTGTCTTGGTCCTCAAAGAAACAAAACTCCGTAGCACTCTCAACCGCTGAAGCCGAATATATTTCCGCCGGGAGTTGTTGTGCTCAATTATTATGGATGAGGCAAACATTGTTGGATTATGGAATAAGCTTCGATAAAGTGCCTTTATTGTGTGACAATGAAAGTGCCGTGAAAATATCCAATAACCCAGTCCAACACTCAAGAACTAAGCACATAGATGTACGCCACCACTTCTTGAGGGACCATGTTGGCAAGGGAGATATTAGCATTAGCCACATCCGGACCGAAGACCAATTAGCGGATATCTTCACCAAGCCTTTAGATGAAAACCGTTTTTGTAAGCTTAGGAGTGAATTAAATGTCTTGGATTACTCGAATGTTGCATAAATTCATGGTAAATTTAAATGCATACTCTTAGAAGAAGCTTGAAAGGTTATTTGAAATTATGTCTCTATGCAAAGGACTTTGATTTTTAAAGGTAAAATGCAAAAGTATTTGATTATATTATTTTGTTCTGTTTAATGCATAATGATCCTTAAAGACTTTAGTTGAATGCAAAATCTAGGGATCATTTGCATCTATAGTCCTAAAGTTCAAATTCTGCGAAATCTCAGAAAATGCGGAACTACCGCTGTCTCCTGCGGTACTTCCGGGGAGCGGTACTTCCGGTCGAGGAAGCGGTACTACCGGACCTGCATTTAAGGGGGAGCAACCGCCCGAACCCCAGGGTTCCCTCTGTTGGCCCCCACCTTGGACCCTCTCTCCGGTAGTTCCTCTCCATTTCCGCCCGAGCCCGTACTCCTCTCCTCGTTCTCTCTCTCCCACCAAAAAATCCTCCAAATCGCCTCTCAGACCTTCATATCTAGTGGCATTTTCTTCGATTCCTTGCAGCAAATCCTTTCCCCAGGGTTCAACTCCTTCGATTGCTAAGGTATTTCGGATCGAAACCTCTTTTGATCTTCATTTTCTTGAACCCTAGGTCATGCTTAGGTTAAATCGAAATATAGTTGTTTTTGCCAAATATTTCTAGGGAAATTGAGCATATTTGGTGTTTAAGGGTATATACAAACTCATTTCATGGATTCAATTCAAGAAAACACCAAAGATTCATTCACATTTCCAAAAACCCTAAAATCAGCCAGAAAGCGGAACTACCGCTCGACGGTTGCGGTACTACCGCTGAGCGGTACTACCGGCCCAGAACGGCGGTACTACCGTTTTAACTGACATTTTGGCAAATTCAATTTGTTTCTTTTTGAATCTAATTTGGCCATATTCCCTCTATCTCATAATCCATTCTTCTTGTGCCTAGATGCCTAGAACAAGAGCGGCTTCCAAAAAGTCCTATGCCTCAGGGAGTTCCTCAAGCCCTCGTGCTCTTCCATCCCCCGAGGTGACTCAAAAGGCAGCCCAGGACAGAGGGAAGAGGCCTGCGCCAGCCCCTGAGTCTGACTCTGGATCTGAAACAGAGTCTGAGCATCCTATTCCTCCAAGCTCTCCCATGGAATCATCTGAAGAAGATATAGCTGAAAGGGAGTGTCTTGAGATTGATCTGAAGAAGATCTCGCCTGATGAGTATGCTCGCCTGCGTCACACCAACCAGTATGCGTTTCCATCAAACTCAATCAATCCACAATTCCATACTAAGTTCCAGGAGAAGATATTTGATGAGATGTATGGACCAGATCGCCAGTTTGCAGATCATAAATATATTAACTGGGATCACATTGATGATATTGACAAGTATGATGGGACTTTTCGATTATTCCATACAGTCGGCCTTAATGAGCTTGTAGCACTAGGACGTGACTACAATGAGACCTTCATCCGACAGTTTTATGCTACAGTGCATGTCTCTCCTGACTTTCAGCACATGACTTGGATGACAGTGTGTAACCGATACGAGGCCACCAAGCATGAATTTGAGCTTGTCTTAAGAGCGGAACTAAGTGCTCATGAGAAAGTTTATGACAAACCTGCTCTCAGTCTGGATGCCATATATCCCTACTATGACACTGCAGGAAAATTTACACTTGGCAAGAATGTTGGACTTCAACCCATTCCCAGCTTGATCAATCGCATCATCAATCATACCATTCTTCCAAAAGGTGGTAACTATGATGCCATTCGAGGACATGTCTGGAACATCATAGACTATATTATGAAGGGGCAGAAGTTCGATGTAGTGGATGTCATCATAAGGGAGATAGTTGCCTCCAAAAATGATCGCTACAAGCGCATTAACTATGCACCCTACATCATGGCCTTGATTGATTCTAAGTTTCTCTATCGTGGAGGTCGCGGTGGTGTGCATAAGCCATACAAGCCAAGATCGGAGCCTCCCATTCCCACTGTTTTTCGCGCTAGCCGGACGACAGCTTCAGGAGCAGGTTCATCAGCAGCAGCAGCAGCAGCTCAGTCACAGGAGCCTGGCCAGCCCACTCTCCAGCAGATCTATTCTACCATGATTGAGGGCTTCTCTACTCTCAACTCTAGGATGGATAGGATGGATGAGCGTCTCGACTCCATTGACAGCAGTTTGACCTCGTTAGATGGTCGGGTTGCAGATCTTGAGCGCTCACCCTCGCCTCGTCGCTATGGTCGTCGCCGTAAAGCTGCTCATGATCCTCCGCAGCCCTCTCAGAATTGATCTTTTTTTTGGTACTTGATGCCAAAGGGGGAGAATATTTTGGGAGTTTACTTATGATATTTGGACCTATGGGACTATGTGTTTTTAATTATCTATGGATGGTTGTAATGAACTTATGTTTGGTGCTTGGATGTAATGAACCTTATGGTCATGAGTTGATGATATTACTTAGTTGTCTATCTCTCATTGAATAACTTTGTCTTGTGCATCTTGTATAAAATATCGTAATCTTTATCTATGCACATGTTTAGGGGGAGTCATATTCCCTCTTGGACTCTAAAATGAAAATAGTTTTTTTTCTAAATAAATCTTGTTGCATAAGAACTACACTCTCATTTAGAGTTCACATAGAATATACAATTTGTTGTCTAACAATTTGATATATTCAAATCTTTCATCTCTCAAAATTTGGGTTGTCATCAATTACCAAAAAGGGGGAGATTGAAAGCATCTAGACCCCTAAAAAGGATTTTGGTAATTAATAAAATTAAGAGAATATGGAATATGGGACTAACGTGTTTTTATGAGTATGCGAAGGGTTAGTCCACACACATGAGCGACAAGATGCAAGCCAAAGGATACGCGTGAAAATCAAAATTGGCGCAAGACAAAGGTATACTCAGAATAGGACCCCTTTTTGAATTTTACCGGTCTTAGGTGAATGGTGGAAGACCGGATTATAGGATAAATGATCGTACCATCAAGGGGGATCTTGGCTAACTAGCTTGAATACTTATCTCATGTGCCAAATGGTTTTGTCCTAAAACTTGCATCCATTAAAGAAATCTAGCTTTCAAAAGAAATCTTGCTCTGTCTGGAAAAGCGGTAGTACCGCAGTTTTGAACGTCGGAACTACCGGAAATCGGTAGTTCCGCAACCAAAATGCGGTAGTACCGGCCAGCGGAAGATCCGGTTTTGGAGCGGACCGATATTTCCAGAGAGCACCCTTGGCTCATTCCAAAATCTTGTGAGAACGGAAGTACCAGCCGTTTGAACGTCGGTACTACCGCTGCGAGCGGTAGTACCGCATCCTAAAGCGGTACTTCCGGACCTCGGAAGATCCGGAGGGAGAGCGGATCAACTTTTCCAGAGAGCACCCTCCGGATGAAGCCTGGATTTCTCTGGAGCGGAAGTACCGGCTATTTCAACGCCGGAACTACCGCTGCATGCGGTAGTTCCGCCACTCAGAGCGGTACTTCCGGAGTCCGGAAGATCCGACTTCAAAGCGGATGTATTTTTCCAGAGAGCGCCAAGTCTGGGACCCTTTGGAGTTTGGCTGAAGCGGTAGTACCGCGCCGACTTTGCGGAACTACCGGGTAGCGGTAGTACCGCAAATATCAACGGCGGTAGTACCGCGCCGCCGAATCCAACGGTCACTGCAGACGTCTGACATAGCCGTTCTGGCGCGAAGATTTGGTAGCGGTAGTACCGGTCTTTGGGAGCGGTAGTTCCGCTCGACCAGAAAATTTTCTGGAAGCTGAGTCAAACGGCTAGTTTTGGTTGGTGGAGGCTATAAATACCCCCACCACTGCTCAAGGGCTAAGGTTAGAGACTCATTGCATATTTCTCAAGCCCAAGTGCATTCATTTCACCTCAATTCTTTCTTTGCACATCAAAGTGAGGTGGTTGAGCATTTAGTGCTAGATTTCCCTTGCAAATCCATTTGGCACTAGAGTTGCATTCAAGTGAACACCGGGATTTATTACTCTTAGTGCTTGCCGGCACTTGGACGATCCGGTGGAAGTTGCCTCGGTGATCTTCTCAAGAAGATTGTGAGAAGACCCGGCAAATTGTGAAGGTTGGAGCTCACCTACCCGGAGTGGGGAAGAGCTACACTAGTGATCGAGGTGCTTGGCTCAATTCGTGGAGCCGGTCCGATTCGTCCGGGCTTACCTCAACGTGGACTAGGGGAAACCGGCAAGTTTCCGAATTCCACGGTAAAAACATCGGTTGTGTTCTTTGTCTCTTTAGCTCTTGTTCGTTTGCTTCATTGAGATCACTTATTTGTTTAGAGCTAAATTGTTGACTAGTATTGCATAGGATTAAATTGCTTTACATCATTGTCATTTAAATTGTGGAGAATTAATCAAGTAAACAAGAAAAGTTTAAAAACCTCCTATTCACCCCCCCTCTAGTCGGTATCCTTGATCCTACACCGGTGTCCTATCACCAGTGACTTTTGGTGGAGCGGTGGTGGTCTAACTGATGGTTAGTGGCTGGTGTGACCGGCTTGGTGATAATGATAGTATTGGACGTGCGCAGTGGTACTACCACAGGTGTGGTACGACCGGTCTCTAGATGACGGTAGCTATTTTTCTAGGGATGGTCGGTTTGGGGGGGGGGTTGGGCTATAGCCAGGTCTGGTAGTACTGGTCCAAAATGGTGGTACTACTAGGGACGGTATGATCGGGCTTTACATGGTGATACTACTGGAGTGGTAGAACAAGCCTTAGGCAAGCGGTCATACCACTCCCCTGTTATCAGAAAGGGTTAGGTTGGTTTTGAGCCAGTCAAACTTGCAAGTGGTTAGCAGTATGTTTGCCATTGGAAGTGCGATCATACTGATGGCAGCGGGCAATGAATAGTGAGGGTGATTTTTGGATGGTTTGGGTGTTGTTGTGTGGTTGTATTGCATTGCATTATGCATTGTTCTAACTAACATGGGTCAAATTATGAAGACTTGTGCCCAAAAATAGTTGCATGGTCCACTGTTGTGCAGGGATGCTTAGAGACAACTGTGGTCAACGACTAGGGAGACTGGGACTTGGTTAGGGAGAACCGAGGTCCAGAACGGTCGTGGATGTCGTGTGGGATAGTTGGATACTTGGATTCAAGCATAACACAAGATGAACAAGGACCATTGAAGGTTGGAGTTTGAGCAAAGACCATGGTGCATTGGAGATGCACATCAAGCTTTGCAGTGGTGCTTTTGGGAGTGAAACTTTGGAGATATGTGTCCTTATATCATCAACTAGGTATACTGATGATTTTGTTTCGTGCCGTGCTACGTGACGATTTGCTTGTTGTTATTAGTTGTAGAACCATGGACCTCAGTCATGGTGAGGCAGACGAGACTGAGACTAGGTGAGGGGCGCTAAGATCTGAAGTGGTCAATGGTCGGGCCTAAACTAGGGGAGATGAGATCCAAAGCAATCAAGGTGCCACCAGAAGATGATTGAAGCTAGCGGAGTGGTTACAAACTATGAAGATAAGAAACCAAACTGAGAGCTATCGTAGTGAACATGATAGGTAATGGTAAGGGATCGGGTCTAAGCTCAGAGAGGAGCTAAGGTTTGTTCGATCGGGTAAGTCTGGGTGCCATCATGGTGCGAAAAAAGACATATGGCGCGCCAAGTGACTCAAGCCTGTTTATAAGTAAGGGCGATTCGATGGGATCCAGACATATGAGAGGCTTAGCAGCAAGTCGTTGGGGCCACATGGAGTTGAAGATGAAACACGGGCTACTTTAAGGCGAAGGAAGAGCGAAGCTTGGTGGCATGTGGTAGAGGGGCATTTTGGTAAGTTGCCCAATACCAAAAAGTGGCGGTGTACAAAACTACTCTAGTAACCTAAATGATTTAGGTCAAGGATTTGCTAAAAATGCTAAGTAGATTAAGTCTTGATTCACTACCAGGTTAATGGTTGTGTTCGCTTTGAGGAGCGTGCATGTATAATTGTAAAACCTAGTATGGTATCAGGTGAACGGATTAGCTCATATAAATGGATGAACCCCAACTTGAGGTGTTGGTTATGATTTATCTTGTGAGCTTCTATATATAAGGAGGGAGAGATATGGCTTGTATGCTAAGTTTGGGAGAGTCTAAGTCTTAGTCTTTGAGGAGAGTTAAGGTCCTTGAAAATAACTTTGTAGAAGATATGGGAGACGATGGTGGCAAGGTGAGCAGCGATGGTATCCTCTCTCTCCATTGTCCTCGTTCCAAGAGTGATTGGTGGCCACACGATTTTTTTATTGCCTTGGGATCAATCGTATTTAGAGTTCGATTCAAGCATTTTTGTTGTTGGAATCGAGGTTTCCAATGTATTGAATTGATTCGATATATTCTCTCTCTTTCTTTGAATCAGCTAAAATGCAACATTGAAGATGATCTTAGTATACTTAGGTGCCGCTCCAAGTAGCTTCGGCTTCTGACTTCTAACTTCTAGAAGATGGAAGTCTTTTGGAACGCGTCGGCTTCTTATTTTGGTCTTGTTTTGCCTTTTTGGTTTTTTTGTCTTTTTACTTTTTTATTCCTTTGTATTATTCGTGAAGATATAACGGTGTTTTTATATTTTTTTTTCTTCTTACTTTTATATTTTTAATTAATAATTTAGAAAAAAAAGTAATAACTGTTACAGTATAATTTTAATTAAAAATAATAATTACAGTTAAAAACAAAAGCTAAAGGCAGTTAGGGCAAGACCAAACTTGATTTATCTATCACTCAGAAGAAAATCAAACGAACTGTTGTCTTAAGTAGTTGGAGTAACAGATACCCTTTGACCCGAGTTGACAGTTTACTGCATTACTACTTTTGTGCAAGCTGGAGGCTAGATCATTAACTGTCGGTATAGATACTTGAGAGCAGAGACTCACTTGTGTGGCTAGTCTTTTCACTCATTAATGAGACAAACTCAGCATGTTCGGGGTTCCCTGTGAAGAACTAGTCTATTGCGCCCTGAGGTCCACCCCATAGAAAATCCTTCCGTCCCCTGTACCTCTGGCATGGCTATTTTTTTAGATCACAAGTACACCCACGTACTTACACAACATCACACATTTAAGATGTTGCTTATTTTAGTTTGAGCTTTTAATTGTTTACTTTATCTTTTATTATTTCTAAAATTTGGCCTTTTCTAGCTTTTTGGGTTTTTTGAGCTTTTTTACCGGTTCTTTTTTCCCATATTCGTTTACATAATCCATGATAGAATAATCTGTTTTTTTATTTTTAATTTTTTTAAAATTTAGTTACGTCAAATAAGCCACCATCAACTACAATATAATTTTAGCCATAAACCAGCTTATTTCAACCCAATCGAGGCACCTAAATAAATGCATTTAATACATAATATAAATGCTTACGCTATGATTACTGAGTACACCTACGTGTGCGTGTACTCGGAGGATATTGCTCATATAAACAATACCGGAGGGGTACTATTCAAATAAACAATGCCCCAAAATACGGTACCACGGCTCGAGCCAGGACGGGCAAGGTGCCTACCCTACCAACACTCTTGCTAACCAAGCAAAGGCTCGGTCCGTTGGTATGGTTGTCATGATGTGTAGAACTGAGTAGTGAGCTTTAGATAAACGCACTTGGATTTTTTTGCATGTGGTTTATGATTTTTGGCTTATGATTTTTGAATTCTAGCTATTAATTAAAAAGAGTACGAAGATAGAGACAGTCATATACAATTTTGACCGATATAACTGAAGTCGATATAGTGTCTACTATAATTGATTTATAGACTCCACCTTGAAAAGACGTATATTTAAAAGTTAGTTACTGTAGCAAAAATTAAAAGCCACAAACAACAAGCCCAAAAGAACCCAACTCAACCTAGCCGAGAAAATGGGCATGATACCATTGAAAAGATTGGCTATTTTCTGCCTATAAATTCAAATATTCTGGTCAAATATTTTCCAGTTCAACTTAATATATGAAAAGATAGCTAGATTCGAAATATTAGATTGATATAATCATGCTCATCACGAAATAGTGGTACTTTTGTCTGATTTTTTACTATCGAGTTTTATTCACAGACAAGTTCAGCAAAAAGTTTACGTTCTTGAGTAAAGACGAGCAATATATTCATATACTTCAGCTCTCTACTCATCTCTAAGCTTTAGATAGCCCATAAGGTGCATTGAAACTTGAGTGCAATTATTATTAATTTTTCAGTAGACTATGCACAATGCAATAAAAATGACTAGTATTAAAAAACAGACCGAGTAAGGACCTGTTTGATATGGCTGCGGCTTATGGTTTTTGGTTGAAAATTTTGAATTTTGGTGATTTGCGGCAGAGATTACAGAGAGAGATACTCGCTTGCGATTTTGGTTGGTACAGATGTTGGGCTTTTAACATGTACTACAATTAACTTATATATCCTGTTTTTTAAAAATACTCTATTTAAAAATTAGGTACTGTAATAAAAACCAAAATCCGCTTTTAAAAACCATAAAGAATAGGTCCTATGCCTCTAATGAGTGGTCTCATCTACCGGGGATGGCTACAAACTTAGGCCAAATATAATGGAAATCTGCACAACTGAAACTTCAGTGACTGGCCTAGTTCAGACAAAAAACTTTGTGCCACCACGGTGGGGCAATGGCTTCGTCAGGCGGTCCGTGGTGACTATTGCTGCCGTTCCAGCAATAGTCATGTGACGGCTCAACAGGGTAGTGATGATGGTGACTATTGCTGCCGCTCCAGCAATATTTCATGCGACGGTGGCTCCTACTCCGGTGATGGAACGACAACTCCAGCTATTCCATCGGTAATTCTCAGGCTTCGATCTGTTTCGTCGTCGTTCGCTCTGCGCAAGAAAATTTCCATCCATGATTTCATTCCCACGGAAATTTCGTCCAAAATCGTAGAAGTAATAATATCCTATTGTAGAAAAAATAGAAAAATATCGTAACTATTCAAAAACCGACAATATCTTAATTAGCGATTAAATCAAGTAATTACCTCCCTAATCTGGTCTTGAGTGCTAGTTAAAAGTGTTAGGATGATCTCCACCCCGGTAGGCCCAACGGCCTACCGGGCCTTGAGCTCGCGCCCTGATCGGGGGCGCCCAACCCTAATGGTTGGTGGGCCCCTGTCACACTGCGCCATATATAAGGGTGGGGGCCGGCGGCTCTTTTTACGAGGTTGAACGGAGCCAGCGCAACCCCACCGAAAACCCTAATCCGATCTAGCGAGGGGGCGCAGCCAGTGACGGGAAGCACCACTGCCACGCCGCCCCTGGACAGCGCCGGCACCGGACTTCACCAACGCCGACTCCCGACTCCACCGACTCCATGGCGGACGCCTCTGCACCCGCAGCCAAGACCACGGATGGTTAGTACCCCTCTCTCCCTCTCGCTAACTCTCAAGAACCCGAACTAGAGATGAACCCCGCTAGATCTAACCTAGGAGATCCTAAAGAAAACCTAGACCTAACAATGGTATCAGAGCCTCTAGGCGTAGATCTGAGATGGGGAAAAGAAAAGAAAGAAAAAGGGGGAAAGAAGAACCCTAACCCTACCCGAACCCTAACCCTAGAAAAGAAACCGGGTACTTACCGGAGCCGCCGTCATCGTCGCTGGCGTTGGGGGATCGGCCGAGCCTAGGGCTCGCCGGCGCTCCATGTTCTAGCCACCGTCGGCGCCGGCGTCAGACCCGAGCGTGCGCGCTCGGAAGGGCACCGACACGGAGCCGCTCGACGGCGGCGCGCTCCCTCCCAGGGGAGCGCGCACGCCGGCGAGAGGGCCCGCGGCGGCGCCGGCTCCTTTCTTCCTCTCCGGCGGCGTGGACGAAGTCGCCGCCGCCGCCGCTTCGCGGTCGCTCTCGGGTGCGAGGGTGAGAGAGGGGAGGCCGAATGATTAGGGTTTCGGGGGGCGTCCGCGCGGCGCGTTTTGATCGGGCGAGATCGTCGCGCAGCCGTCGGATCGCATCCGACGGCTGAGACAGCGCCGAGCGCACGCGGGCGAGATTCGGCCCAGGCGGGGAGGCGCTTTCGCGGCCCAGGCCCAGGTTGCGGCCTGGGCGCGGGGAGAACGGCGCGTGCGCGCGCGTGCGCGCGTTCGGCCGGGTGTGCGGGCAGGCCGCGGGCGCGAGCGCGTCCGCGCGCGAGGCTGCGCGAGGGAGCAGGCCGAGCGGGCCGCCGAGGCCGCGCGTGGGCACGCCACCGTGGGCCGCGGTTGTGCAGGCCGGGCCAAATGGCCGGTTTGCACAGTAAAATCCCGAAAATTGGTTTTAATGAGTTTCAGAAGCATTTTTCTTTGATGAATTTGATAGAAATTTGATTTAAAATCTCTGTAAATTTTGCACCAACGTGTTATTTTTTCCAGAGATTAAGTATGTACAGTATTAATGCTTCTGAATAAAAATTAATTTTAGAATAATTACGGATGTTTCCGCTGCAAAAGTTAATGTTGGAGAACAAAAATTTTAAGTTTTTCTCTAATTTTAATTAGAACCAACGGGAAAATTAAAATTAGAGGAATGGTCACTTTTATTTACAGTTCATGTTCGTAATTTGCTATTTTTCTGACCAAAGTTGATGATAGCAATATTATAAATTGATTTGTTTATGAATTTATGCATTAATTCTATCTTCTGCCCAACGGTGATGTAGAATTAATGTACAAGAATTTTGCATGTTTTAATTTTGACCAACGTTAAATCAAGGCATGCAATTGTTATGTTATTATGTTTCCTCATTTTTCTGATACTGTTTCAGGACTCAACCCAATGGCATACATCTCGCACATCCCGGCACTTGATGGGAACAATTATCGGGTCTGGCGAGAAAAGTATGATTTGGCACTTGCGCTGTCCGAGAATGACTTAGCCCTCACCTCTCCGTGTCCTACTGAGCCAGAGGACCCGGTGAGGGCAGAAAATGAGACTGATGCTGATTTCACTGCCCGAAAGCGTGATCATGCAGAAGTCAGAATGAAATATGATCTTGAGAAAAAGAAATGGGACATCTCGAATCGCAAGTGCCTGATGGTGGCTAAGGCCACCATTGCAGATCCAATAAGGGGATCCATCCCAGACTGTGACACTGCCACAGAGTATCTACAGAAAGTGAAGAATCAGTTTACTGGGTCTTCAAAGGCTACAGCAAGCACGCTGATTAAGAAACTAGTGAATGAGAGATACTCTAGTGGTGGAATAAGAGAACACATATTAAAGATGAGCACTACGGCAGCTAAGCTAAATTCCATGGATATGGGGCTCAAGGATGAGTTTCTAATTCATTTGATTTTTGCTTCTCTGCCAAAAGAATTTGACACTTTTGTTGTTAATTACAACATGCAGCCCGACAAATGGGATATAGAAAAGCTCATTGCAATGTGTGTGCAAGAAGAGGAGAGGCTTAAAACCTCACAGGGTGACTTTGCAAACCTTGTGAAGAACAACAAAAGAAAGAACTTTAATGCCAAACCACAAGGGAAACCTCAGTGGGATAGTAGCTCCTCTTCTAAGTCACAGGGAAAGGTTCCCCAGTTTCATAAGCCCAACCAATTTACAGTAGACAAAGACACCTGTAAATTTTGTAAGAAGAAGGCGGGGCACTATCAGAGGGATTGCCCAGAGTTCCTGAAGCATCTGTTGAAGAATGGTAAGGATGTCATTACATTAATAGATGAATCCTTGTATTTAAGTTATGAAAAATCTACTTGGTGGATTGACTCAGGTGCAACTGTTCATGTTGCCAATTCATTACAGGGATTCCATACGAGGAGGACCCTACAAAGAGGAGAAAGAACAATTAAAGTTGCGAATGGAATTGAAGCCGAAGTCGAGGCCATTGGAGATCTCTCTTTAGAATTTCATGATGGTTTTGTACTTAGGCTTTCAGACGTTCTTTATGTACCCTCTTTGCGCAGAAACTTAATAAGTGTGTCGAAATTAGATGATGATGGTTATGATTGCCATTTTGGTGATGGCAAATGCAGACTTGTGTTTAATAATAAATGTGTTGGTCTTGCCTTCCGACAAGACAAGCTTTATTTATTATCACTTTCTGAGAATGTGAATCATGTAACCATTGAGAATGAGAATACCTCTTCGTCTATGAATGAAAGAAAAAAGCGGAAGATAAATCATGATGCATCGTCGAAATTATGGCATTGTCGTTTAGGCCATATTTCGAGGGGGAGAATAGAACGATTGATTAAGAAAACACTTCTTCCGCCATTAGAATTTTCAGATTTAGAACAATGTATTGATTGCATAAAAGGAAAATATGTTAAGAAAATAAAGAAAGACGCCAAACGAAGCGCAGGAATTTTAGAAATAATTCACACAGATATCTGTGGTCCATTTCCTGTGATAAGTGTGGATGGTTATGATTCATTTATAACATTCACAGATGACTATTCGCGTTATGGCTACATTTATCCAATTAAAGAAAGATCAGAAGCATTGGATAAATTTAAGATATTTAAGGCTGAAGTAGAAAATCAGCACAATTTAAAAATTAAGATAGTAAGATCCGACCGTGGGGGGGGAGTACTACGGTCGGCACACCCCGTATGGCCAAGTTCCTGGACCTTTTGCAAGGTTCTTACAGGAAAATGGCATAGTTGCCCAGTACTCTACACCGGGCGAACCTCAGCAGAATGGAGTGGCTGAAAGACGCAACCGTACCTTAATGGACATGGTGAGAAGTATGATAAGTTACTCCACGCTACCGATAAGTTTATGGATGGAGGCGTTAAAAACCGCCATTCATATTCTTAATCGAGTACCAAGCAAGTCGGTACCCAAAACACCGTATGAGTTGTGGACGGGAAGAGAACCCTCACTTAACTATTTACGTGTGTGGGGTTGTCCTGCTGAGGCTAAAGTTTTTAACCCAAACATAGGGAAGCTAGATCCCAAGACAGTCAGCTGCCATTTTATTGGCTATCCAGAAAAATCGAAGGGTTATCGCTTCTATTGTCCTGACAGACATACGAAGTTTGTAGAAACAAGACATGCTGTCTTCTTGGAGGATGAGATGATCAGGGGGAGCAGAGTAGCGCGAGAAATTAACCTAGAGGAAAAGCGGGTACATGTGCCAACTCCGATGGTTCAGGAACCATTTTTCACGCTACCTGTTGTTGCTACACCAACAGTGCCAGACACTGTAGTGACAGCACCTGTTGTCAGTTCTCCTGTGGGGACGATGAGTGAACATGAGGAACCTGTCCTTCAGGATCCCATAGAACCCATTGTCACCCAAGAGGAAGAACAACAACAGCCTCACACAGAACAAGCGTCAACTGGCGAGGGACTCAGAAGGTCTCAAAGAGCCAGAAGATCAGCTATCCCTAATGATTACGAAGTCTATGAAACTGAGGAATTTGAAATGGAGGGTGATCCCACCTCTTTTGAAGAAGCCATGAGAAGCGCTCATTCATCTAAGTGGCTTGAAGCTATGCAGGATGAAATGAAGTCAATGAGCACCAACGGTGTTTGGGACTTAGAAACTATTCCTAAAGGAGCCAAGACAGTAGGCTGCAAATGGGTCTACAAAACAAAACATGACTCTAGAGGGAATATAGAAAGATTTAAAGCGCGACTTGTGGCAAAGGGCTTTACGCAAAGAGAAGGCATAGACTACAATGAGACATTTTCTCCAGTCTCGTGTAAAGATTCTTTTAGAATAATAATGGCACTTGTAGCTCATTATGATTTAGAATTACATCAGATGGATGTAAAGACGGCGTTCCTAAATGGGGATTTGGAGGAAAATGTTTACATGGCACAACCGAAAGGTTTTGTTGTGGAAGGAAAAGAACGTATGGGATGCCGCCTGAAGAAATCCATTTACGGATTAAAACAAGCATCAAGGCAGTGGTACTTGAAATTTGATAGTACAATAAGAAGTTTTGGGTTTAAGGAGAATGTAGAGGACAATTGCGTGTATGCAAAATTTAAGAATGGGAAATACATTTTCCTAATCCTGTATGTGGATGACATCTTACTTGCTAGTAGTGATGTTAGCCTATTACAAGAGACCAAGAAGTTCTTGTCCTCGAATTTTGATATGAAGGATCTTGGTGAAGCTTCGTTCGTTCTGGGAATAGAGATTCACCGAGATAGAACTAAGGGGGTTTTAGGTTTATCTCAAAAGGCATACTTAGAAAAGGTTCTAAAGAAATATAGTATGCAAAATTGTAAGCCTTCACCTGCTCCTATAGTCAAGGGCGACAGATATGGGGAATTTCAATGCCCCAGGAACCAATATGAGATCGATCAAATGAAAGCGGTTCCATATGCTTCAGCTGTCGGAAGCTTACAGTATGCTCAAGTGTGTACGCGCCCTGACTTAGCGTTTGTCACCGGGTTACTTGGCAGATTCCAGAGCAATCCTGGAATAGAACATTGGAAATTAGTAAAGAAAGTCTTGCGTTATTTGCAAGGAACAAAAGGCCTCATGATGACATACAGAAGATCAGATTCACTCCATATAGTGGGGTATACAGATTCTGATTTATGCGGGAGATGATAGAAAGTCGACATCCGGATATGTATTCACTCTCGCAGGAGGAGCTATATCGTGGAAAAGCTCAAAACAAACCGTCACTACATCATCCACAATGTATGCCGAGTTTGTAGCATGTTATGAGGCCACGGGGCAGGTGAATTGGCTAAAGAAATTCATACCCGGGTTGAAAGTGGTAGATGACATACATAAGCCACTAAAGTTATACTGCGATAATGAACCAGCAGTATGTTATGCTCACAACAATAAGTCAAGTGGTGCTGCCAAACACATTGACATAAAGTATTATGTTGTGAAAGATAAAGTCCGGGATCATATAATCAGTCTTGAGCATATAAGGACAGAAAAGATGCTCGCGGATCCGCTCACAAAAGGCTTACCACCCAATGTGTTCAGAGAACATTTAGCCGGCATGGGTTTACGGGAAAGCCTATGATTCCTGGACAATAAGGGCCCAGTTGAGAGTTCATTTCAAAAACAGAGAAGTACATTGTGGCTGTTGAATCTAATGGCATAAGACTGTGACGATGAGGCACGCTCTATGCACTGATCTGTGAAGGAATGAGAAAAAACAATGAGTGATAAGTATAGAGTTCAGAATATAAGTTGAGATCAAGGGGGAGAATGTTAGGATGATCTCCACCCCGGTAGGCCCAACGGCCTACCGGGCCTTGAGCTCGCGCCCTGATCGGGGGCGCCCAACCCTAATGGTTGGTGGGCCCCTGTCACACTGCGCCATATATAAGGGTGGGGGCCGGCGGCTCTTTTTACGAGGTTGAACGGAGCCAGCGCAACCCCACCGAAAACCCTAATCCGATCTAGCGAGGGGGCGCAGCCAGTGACGGGAAGCACCACTGCCACGCCGCCCCTGGACAGCGCCGGCACCGGACTTCACCAACGCCGACTCCCGACTCCACCGACTCCATGGCGGACGCCTCTGCACCCGCAGCCAAGACCACGGATGGTTAGTACCCCTCTCTCCCTCTCGCTAACTCTCAAGAACCCGAACTAGAGATGAACCCCGCTAGATCTAACCTAGGAGATCCTAAAGAAAACCTAGACCTAACAAAAAGGGTATGCCCTATTCCCATCGTGCACAGGCTTCCAATTTCCCCAAAAGCAGGTTCTCTCATATTCCCATCTATTCCTCTCTCTAAGGTGGCGCAGGGCTGACGGCGGGTTGGGTGACACGACTAGTCGGGGCGGTGTGCAGGCCGGTGGTGACGCGTAGGCCATGACGGCGTGCGGGACGAGTGGCGCGGCTGGCCGATGCGACGCGCAGGTCGTGGGTGGCGCGGCAGCCTTGGCGACACAGGCCGGGGGTGGCATGTAGGCCGAAGGTGGTACAACGACCATGGCAACGGCAGGCCGGGCAGCGGCCGGCCATGGCATATGAACATCTGCTAATGATATAATAGTTATCTAACCTACAGTTACCCATATATGAGGGAGATTTCCACCTACCTAATAACGTACGGGGGTTCGTACACTTTTGTTACTCAGTATGTTATGCTCCGTCTGTGGTTATACAGTTGAGGATAGACTCTACCTTAAAAAGATACACCGTTTAAAAATTAGTTACTGTTGTATAAGCCATAAGCCATAACAAGTAGACTTAAAGGTAGTTTTAGTTTTGGCTTCTCTCAAAACCGTAACAATCGTTTGAAAGCCAATTGCAATAGACTTACAGACTTCTAGGTAGCTTTTAGTTTTGGCTTCACTAAGCGCATGTACAAGGTGTAGACAGTGGTAGTCTGTAATACACCTCTATATCATCTATAGACATGACTAAAGATAACGCATACAATGTGTTTTCTATATAGTTATCTATAGTAGTCTCATGCAATTAACATGTTGTCTATGTAGTTATCTGTAATAGCCTCATGCAATTAATGTGTTGTCTATACAATGGTATAGACAGTAAAAGCTGGTTATAAGACCGTTTGTTAAATAGTAGATATCATCTTTCTCTCTCCTCCATATCACCCAAAATCCTATGTGGTATACGTTTATATACTATTGTATATGCCCTAAAAACTATAACAAATGGGTGGCTCCACCTCAACGCCACGTCTTGAAAAGCATCCAAAACATCGGCGGTAGCCCAAATGCGAGATGGTAGGACCAAAAGCAGCACAAATGGCTCCCACCGTCCCACGCACCCTCTCGTGGTCTTGGTAACCGCAACACAGACGCATATCAGATACTACTCAACTTGTTTTTTGTGGCTTATGACGTTTTTACTGTAACTGACTTATTTTGCACTATAGTTGTTGGTAGTTTTTTGACGTAATTAAATTTAAAAAATTAAAAATAGAAAAAATTAGCCTATTACAGACAATACAGAGAAATACGAAAAAAATAAAAGACAAAAAATCTATAAAAAACTAAAAAATAAAATTAAAGAACCGAAACGAGCAGAAACCAAGTCCCCCCCTCCCTCCGTCCCCCTCTCTTCGCACGCAATAGTTGTCGCTACTCGCTGCCGTGCCTGCATCCATATCCATTCCCCATCACAAGAAAAAGACAAAACAAGCAAAGTGTTGGTTCTTTTCCACCGTGGTATACAACTTGTAGTTATGAGTTAAGATTTTTTTATCTTAATATAAGTATTTATGTAAATAAATCAGATAGATGAATCAATAAGAGTTTCAAAACAATAATAAAAAACTATTTAATTTATTTATTTAAAAAAACCTTAGACAAGAACTCGACCAAAGCATAATAACGAGACATAACAAAGTTGTACGTGAAGACGTAACAATATACTACAACTCGCACCACCACGCTAGAGCGACAGGGGAGATGCAGGTGTTTGGCATGTAGCTGGGTCGGAGCCCCCCGTCACGTGTCGGGCTCGTCCACATCCTGAGCGGTTGAGCTCGTCTCCTCGCGCGCAGACTCGCACAGCCCAGGCTCAGCCGAGGCGGACAGCGACGCAGACAGAGACACGCTACGCGGGCAGTAAAGGCGCGCGCACAAGCGAAGCAAAGCACATTGAAGAGAGCGGACGGCCGGGGGGAAGCAGCCGCGCCTTGTGTCGTTGTGTGTTAAGAGAGAGACAGAGCGAGGTCGAGAGAGAGATGGCGATGCCGTATGCCTCTCTTTCCCCGGCAGCCGACCACCGCTCCTCCCCCGCCGCCGCCACCGCCTCCCTCCTCCCTTTCTGCCGCTCCTCCCCGCTTTCCGCGTAAGGCGACCGCCCATTTCGTTCGGTTCTTGCGAGGTGTGCTGTCTTGCTTTGTGTGTGACGTGGCGATGTGTGTGTGTGTGTGAGTGCAGGGGTAATGGAGGCGGCGGGATGGAGGAGGAGGCGCAGATGAACGGGAGGTGGGCGGCGAGGCCGGCGCCGTTCACCGCGGCGCAGTACGAGGAGCTGGAGCAGCAGGCGCTCATATACAAGTACTTGGTGGCCGGCGTGCCCGTCCCGCCGGATCTCGTGCTCCCTATCCGCCGCGGCATCGACTCCCTCGTCGCTCGCTTCTACCACCACCCCGCCCGTACGTCTTCCTCCTCTTCGTTGGCGTCATCATTACCGCATTTGCTTTCGGATGCTTGTTTAGTGCCCCGGTTCTTTGTTTATTCCGATCAGGTGTACTTTGACTCCATTTTTAATCGTCTCCGCCTCTCCGGTCATTTGTTAATCCGGGATGCGCTATTCAAGAAACGCGCGCGAGTGTTCTATGTTATGCCCCGATTTGGTACCGGAAAGTCTGGGGTTTTTTAATCCAAACTCGTGCTCTCTTCAAGATTTAGCACATGATTTGAAGGAGAGCTTGGCCTTCATTTTCTATTTGATTCGATACAGGACTTGCTCATCTCCAACAGAGAGGCTTCCTTGTTTTAGCGTGTCCGTGGCCATTAACCATTTCTTTGTTTTCTTTTTGAGGATTAATATATGGTTAGGTTGCAAGTTAGCAAATTCATTGAACTAGGCGGCTCCTCCCTTGCTCACCACTTTTGTGCGACTGCTAAGAATAGGCAACTTTACCTTGCATCTGCATCCGATATGTCCAGTACCAAATACGAATCCATTTATAAACCGCTTCTATCTCCCAAATGCATGCAAACAGAGACCAACAAACGCATACATGCATAAATGGATAGCACCGTTGATCTGCTCTGTGCGTTTTCTGCAGTTGGGTATGGGTCGTACTTCGGCAAGAAGCTGGATCTAGAACCGGGCCGGTGCCGGCGTACGGACGGCAAGAAGTGGCGGTGCTCCAAGGAGGCCGCCCCAGACTCCAAGTACTGCGAGCGCCACATGCACCGCGGCCGCAACCGTTCAAGAAAGCCTGTGGAAACGCAGCTCGTCCCCCAGTCCCAACCGCCCACCACCGCGGCCACCTCCGCCGGGCCACCCCTCGCCGCCGCTGCCACCAACGGCAGCAGCTTCCAGAATAATTCCCTTTACCCAGCCATTGCTGGAAGCAACGGTGGTGGTGGAGGCGGGGGCAGCAACATGTCCAGCTCGTTCGCCTCGGCGCTGGGGTCTTCTCAACTGCTCATGGACAATGCTGCCACTTATGCAGCTGTTGGTGGTGGAACAGGCAAAGATCTCAGGTGACTGTTCATTTGCCTTTTCTCCAATGCCATATTGTTTGTTTAACAGTGTTATGCTTCTAACTGATTGGTGTCAGATGGATGCAGTGCAGGGATGCCTATTTATTTGTGATCGTTTAATTACTCTGTCCCATTTTGTTTGCATCAGTGGCAATCAAAACCAGTAGTGCATGCTCAGTACTTTGCTGCTGCTGCCACGCGCGCGTGATCCTATTACTGAAGCTTTACTCTCTGCACTGCAACAAATTATGAGTTGTGTTTAGGCCTTTAGAGCGCTGCTTCCTTGCCCTGTCCATACTTTCTGGGATCAGTTTTTAGCCCCAGAAGCCGGGGACAGTCACTATGAGCGATTTCTGCTCAGGTGGAACTGCGGTGCAGGCTCTTGGCTTTGGCGCAGGCTACGTTTGAAGCACGTACTGCCCATAAAGACGATATTGCATATTTGTGTTATGTGCACGCAGTGCTAGTGCTTGTGCCTGCTACTTGCTGATCCTGGCCTCCCTTGGCATTTACTCCACTTATTTATTCTTCTACAGAATCCAGTTGTTTCTGTTGACTCTTCTTCAGGGATGCAGACATCTGAATTCTGTAACTACTTTGACTCTGAAGACCTCTTACCAGACACCACTATCCCTGAGACATCTGAATTCTGAAGTGGCCAGCATGATGCTGCAAGACCCTCTATTTTCACCCATACCAATGATTCCTTTCTATCAGTGCAAGTCCTTGATTTAGCTTCACTGAATCTCTTATTGTAACCTTACCTGCTCATTCACTTTGCCAAATGCATAATTCTGTCATGCTTGATTGTGTCGTTTCTGTTTAGCTTCTCAACTAATTGGTCACCTTCCTGTTTGTGGTTGTTTCTATTCTTTTTTTATTGCTATGAGCTGTTATTTATGTACTAGACGAAAATGGGTTGTGTCTTTACTGGAAATACATAACTTTTCCTCTGCCATAATTTACTGGTAACTACAAATTGTAATATACGTGAATACTTTAGCCATAATTCTTCGCTTGCTTTGAATGCAATTATGTTAAATATGTTTTGTTTTGGTGTGGGGTGATTGAATAACTAAACGAAAAGGGCAGGAAAATGGTTCCTTTAATTTATTTTGAATGCTATGATAGTCTCTAGGACCATTTTTAAATGTGCCTATTGGATCTATTGAGCACCTATATCTATCTTCTTTCGACAGACACGATGATTAATTCTATTCTCAAAACCTTACATTTTTGGAATACTAACTCTGTACAATTGTACCTTGTGTTAAAGATTCTTCTCTCCTTTCATCCTTATGAAAGTGCACTAGGCATTGTCATAAAAAGTTTGCATAGTTCAATAGGACATGTTGATCTGCAGACTGAGGAATATTAACTTACAAAGGGATTGCTAATAATTGCTTTGTCTCCTCATATTCATTGTTCTTTTATGCGTATTCCATACTAATTTTGTGGTGCTCACTGTATGTTATGAAATTCAGGTATGCTGCTTATGGAATAAAATCTTTGGCGGATGAGCATAGTCAGCTCATTACAGAAGCTATCAACATGTCTATTGAAAACCCATGGCGCCTGCTTCCATCTCAAAACTCATCATTTCCCCTTTCGAGCTACCCTCAGCTTGGAGCACTGAGTGATCTGGGTCAGAACACCATCAACTCGCTTCCAAAGGTCGATCAGCAGCCACTTTACTTCTTCGGGAATGACTTTGGCGCCGTCGACTGCGTGAAACAGGAGAACCAGACGCTGCGGCCCTTCTTCGATGAGTGGCCAAAGGCAAGGGACACCTGGTCGGACTTGGCCGATGAGAATGCTAACCTTGCCTCATTCTCGGCCACCCAACTGTCGATCTCCATACCGATGGCGTCCTCTGACTTCTCCGTTGCAAGCTCCCGGTCGCCGAATGGTACGTTAACCCAAAGAAATGCATGAATTGTCAGTTCTGTGCCCAAATCTGCTAAGATTACTCTGATGAAAACGTCATCTGGTCTCTGCAGGTGACTGAATGTTGTATGGATTATTCTGCTGCCTGTGTGCCAAGTACTGGTTTGGTTGGTGGTGTGTTCTGAGTTCCTCTGGTTCGTCCCCACCGTGCAGCAGCAGCAAAACTCTCTCTATGCTATTCTGTAATTGATCAGTCTTTGCCGTGGCAGATTTTGTATCAAACCGATCGACCCCATAGTCGCTTCCTGTGGATGGAGCCATGGAGGGGCGTGGCATCGTTTTCCTTGACGTCCAAATCTTATGTGGGCTATTAAATCGATTACATCTTGCATGCTGAAGCCTGCAGCTTGCAATATGATTCTTCGTCAGTAACAGACTAACAGTGCACCAACCAACGTGACGCTAGGGCTCCATGAAAAACTCTTATCATGCCGTTGCCTTGCTAACCAGTAGTTCCTTTTTGTGAGCGGAGGCTTGCCTGCAGTTGCAGGTAGATAATTCCTCCTCCCCGAATGAGCCAACTAGCGGTACACAAACGAGATGCCCCTTGGCACCTTTTGGCCAAACATGATCGGGCAGCAGGATCCGCTGTCAACCTGGGGCCCGTGACAAGTAATGCTCTTTACACCAGTTCCCCACGCCATCCTTTTAACAAGCAAGCAAGATGCCATCGAAATGGGCACACCAACTTATCCATTCTATTCCGATGTTGGCCGGAACATGCCCTACCGCCATCGAAAACGGAACTCAGCAGGCTCATCCCGTACTGGCCTCTATTCCGGCCGTTCTGGGCAAAATATGACGTAATCTCTCCTGTCAAAACCCAAAAGCAAGAAATCAAGCTGAAAATATTTAGATATGACAACAATACAAAGAAATCAAGAAACCCAACCAGCACTTTCATACCAAATATTTAGATCTAAGAAGAATTCAAAGAAATAAAAAAAAACTAACCAACAAAAGAAGAAGCTATATACCGGCCACCGCTTGGTTTGGATCTGCACAGGGCTTCCAAAGTTGGTGGGCAGGCAGGCTGTGCGTGGGGTACACCGGGGTCATTCCCGGCTCGTACTGCCTCGCGAGGCCGCTGGTGCGGTGCTGTGCGAGCTAAGCGTTGCCGGAGAGACGCGCGCGGGGGTTGGCGACGCGTCGTGCGGGGGGGTTTTTTTTTGGTGCTCGGCACGGCGAAGCGCGTGCGCGGGCGTACGTGGTGGAAATCGGCAAAAGGCTTGCTCGTTACGGTTTGGTGGCTTTTGGACGTGCCGTGCCGCCGGCCGCTTTGCACGTCCGGGGCAAACGTATTCGGCATGTGGGCGTTGGCGGTGCATGTGGCTACGGCTGCTTGTGGCGAAAGGACGAGGCCGCATTAAGTTAAAAGGGCGGGCGGAGCTGCCTGGCCGGCCGGCTCGGTGGTTTCGCATCTTCCGGCAAAATCAATAGATCAGGCGTGAAGAGGCCGTGCTAGGAGTAGTTTTGTAGCGCTGCAGCTGTTGGGTTGGGTTGGGGACCTGGTCACCTTTGCTTTACGCACAGGGGTTAGATATTTGGATTGGTCGTGAGTTAGGTTCTTGTCTGCGTTTTTGGGTGCTGATGACTAGAAAGCACGGTCCCCAATTCCATCGTGCATTCGTTCTATCTGAAATGTTTTCCCCACGTTCTTTTATAGCCTTTTTCTGACGCAAGAAGTTGGATCTGGTTGGACCTTAGGAGGAAAGTAAATGGGATATGAAGTGATATGCAGGGATAATAGGAAGTGTCGTCGACTCGTTTCAATTCAAAGGGGGCAGTGGCCACTCCTGTGCCTTGTGATGGATTCAACCATGCAGGAACGGTGACATAACCCGCGCCCATGTGAGTGGCACATGAACCACGTTCACATGGGCTCATCTCCCCTCACATTAACGCCGGATTGCTGGTACGGTTGAAGAGATTCGTGGTACCTGACAGGTAACTGATTCAGCTGTGATCTCACAGGTTGTGATTTGACACTTTTTGCATAGATTGGCTTGCGGTGTACTAGACCACGATGAGGACGGTACACAAGTTACGCAACTTGTATCCCCCTTTTTCTTCGAAAGGAAGGAAATGACAGGAAAGAGGCCAGCGCAATCAACTATCCTTGTTGCCGGCCCAAGCCCAATAGATACAAAGTGTGATATTCTAGAAAAAAAATATAGAATAGGAAAGAATTACGAAAATCGTCCATGTTTTCTCTTTCTTTTGGCATCTCCCCACTTCCGCATCAAAAATTCAATTAATCCAAAAAGTTCTGATTCCCATGGACTTATGAGGACATGGAGAAAAAAACAGAAAATGTAGGAGGATTTTATTGTCCTCAATTTCCTCACAGGAGTCGGGAACTACCTTGGCCGGCCCGGCTTGGAAGTCGACTGATAGTAAAATCATGGTCTTCAGCAAATAGTCCCTAGAACCCAGCCCAGTAACTTGCACCACGCCACACATTACCTGTTTTCAGTGGCAGATGTGTCCTGTTCGGCGGCCTCATTTCAGCACGACACTTTGTGCCGCGTCAGATGTATCTTTCAACTGTTGATGCTGTCTCGATTTCCTGGTCAGGTAGCCCTATCAGTGCTGTACTTCTCCTGTATACTTTCATACACTGGCATACTACTGTGAGCCTGTGATACGAGACATATGTCAGTTTAATTTTTCAGGTGTTCCTCTGCGCGGTACCTGAGGATGTTTTGCTGACCTCTGAACATTTCGACAGTCGACACTCCCATCACGTCCAAAGCTGCGAGCACATGCTCTTGTCCAAATGTCCAATGTCCATGATAGTTATCACTTGTCAGAGAGCTGTCTGCACTCCGCAGATGAAAAAGCAGGCATAAAGAATGTTGTTTTGAGCAAAAGACAACCCGACTGGTTTAAACCTTGAAATCAATTCTATTCCGCACAGACTAAATTTCTGTATGTACATATAATATTTCACCCGCAATTAGCTCCTTTGTCATGTGCAGAATCTAAAGATGGTCACTCGATTAATAGATACCCTAAACTCTATTCCACTGGAATTCAGGTATTACAGTACGCAACAGCTGCTACCGGCCTTGCCATCGGGTTGATCAACGCATTCGCTACCGAGAGGTCCACACCTGCAGCGATGAGAGACCTGCAGCAGTGAGAGTAGACGTCCTAGTCTTTTGAAGCACGCGTGCATGGTCGACTCGGACGGAGAGAAAGCGAAGCACCGATGCCAATGGCGGAGTTCAGGACAGGCGTAAGTACATACGCAAACTCTCGCTCCGGGGAATAATGCGTGGCTGCGTCTCACGCAGCTGAGTCATGCAAATATCCCTTAAAAATGGCGCAACCGATTTGACAGCCGAGTCAAGCGCGAAATGGAACAGCACGCCGTCTAACCACCCAAAGATCTTTGAGCCCTCACTTCGCTCCCTGTTTATGTTCCGTCAGGTGTACTCCGGCTCCAGACTTTATTTTTTGGGTACTTAATCTTCATGATCAAGATTTATTAGCGGGCTTGTGAGAATTCTCCCCCTGAATTCTGCATTTCTCTAAGTCTCATCATTCCAATTCCACGCACGCACCTTTCAAAGCTAGATGCGCGGAGTGACTTAGTGAACAAGTCTACATGACTTAGTGTGCAGTACTTTAATCTTGTCCATCTTTGCAATTCATGAGCATAGAGGAAATTAGGGTTGATATGCTTACATAGCCCGTCTGCACTAGTGCAACGCAAGCTGCATTATCTTCATGGATAATTGTGGGGGTTTGCACAATGTTCATTCCACATGACTGCCGGATGTGGTGATCCGTTCAGCGGAACCAAGCGCACTCTCGTGCGGCTTCATACAGTGCTATAATTTCTGAGTGGTTCATCGAAGTAGCTATCAGGCTTTGCTTAGACGATTTTCATGAAATTGCAGTTCCACCACACAGAAATACATAGCCTGTTTGTGACTTAGCGGTATGCGGGTCCGACAGGTGCCCAGCATCTGCATAGCCAATCAAGTTCAAATCTTGATTCTTTCTGTAAAACAATCCAATGTCTTTGCTTCCTTGGAAGGTGTCCTTTATACCCTGCCAATGCCTTTTGGTGGCTCTGCACTGTACCTTGCTAACAGGTTCACGACAAATGCAATGTCTGATCTAGTGCAGTTTGCTAAATACATGAGTGCTCCCACTGCACTCAAGTATGGGAATTCCGGTCCCAGGACTTCCTCCCCCTCTTCCCTTGGTCGGAAATGATCTTTTTCTTGCTGTAAAGACCTACCGATCATCGGTACTTTCGAGGGAAATGCCTTCTCGAAGCCAAACCTTTCAAGCACCTTCTAGGTGTAGGTTGACTGATGTACCAAGAATCCTTCAGGGACATGCTCAAGCTGCAAGCCTAAGCAAAACTTGGTCTTGCCCAAATCTTTCATTTCAAATTCTGACTCCAAGTAGGAGCTTGCTTCTTTTATGTCTTCGGCTGTCCCGATGATATTCAGATCATCTACATACACAGAGATTATACAGAATCCATTCTGGGATCGCTGTATAAATACATAAGGACAGTCTTCATTGTTCGTGTAGCCTTTCTTGCAGAGAAAGTCGCTCAAGCGATTATACCACATTCTTTCAGATTGTTTCAGTCCATACAGTGACTTTCTGAGTTTCACACTGTACAGATTTCTATTTGCTTTGTCTTGGTTCGGGAGAGGAATTCCTTCAGGGACTTTCATGTAAATCTCCGAATCCAAGTTACCGTAAAGGTATGCAGTCACAACATCCATCAATTTCATTTCCAAATTCAAGTTCACTGCCATTGAGATCAAATATCTAAAGGTAATTCCACTCATGACCGGGGAGTAGGTTTCTTCATAATCAACTCCAGTACGTTGAGTGAAACCTTGGGCTACCAGCCTTGCTTTGTATCTCACTACTTCATTTCTTTCATTTCTCTTTCGAACAAATACCCACTTGTGCCCAACGGGGTGTATGTGGGGAGGTGTGCGGCATACGGGCCCAAACACCTCTCTTTTATTCAGAGATAGCAATTCAGTTGCTATTGCCTTCTTCCAATATTTCCAATCTGATCTTTTCTTACATTCAGCGAGCGATGCAGGCTCGGGATCAAGATCGATGATGGTGGCAATTTTCTTTGCGAAGTAGATATCGATATTAGCTGTTGTCCTATTCAGGGACTCTCCCGTGTGCACATAATTTATAGCTATTTCTTCATGAGTTGCTTCTTCTAGAGCGATTGCTTCTGCTGGAGCTTTACCTTGCATATCGCTTCTTTCAATTGCGGTGGCAAGTCCCTTTAGTTTTTCGGCTTCGATGTGTGCGCACACATCCATGCCGATGGGGATATTCAGATCCGGTATGCCCTTTTTCTGAAGCTGTCATACTTGTGCCAGGTCTCAACTGGCTCCCCTTCTCATTCTGGGGGACTTCAATGATCGGCTGTGATAAATCCCGCTTATCCTTTTTCGCCAGGTGTCCCCGGTTACTAAGGATTCGAGGAACCGGAGTTCTCGTCCTTTATTATTTTTCTGAGGCCTCTGGACGAGATTAGGGATACCTTCTGTTTCTGTGGTATTTCAACCCTCTCCGGTGCAGTGCGTGCAGGCACATGCGACTTAGTCACGCTCTTCAAATCACTAAAGTGATCAGGCAGCTGATTTGCCAATGCTCGCAAATCAATTTTCTTCTGAACTTCTCTTGTCTTCTGGACTTCTATTGTCTTCTAGACTTCTCTATTTGCTTTACTAATGTCTTCTGGACTTCTCTAGTGCGCGGGTCATCCGCATGGATTCCCCAGGCTTACCACGTAATTTCCCGACATTCTTCATCAAGGGGTTGATTTCCTCCCCCTAATGTTGGGAAAGTTTCGGTGGTGGCCCTTGCGCTAGTTGCAGAGGTGAATGGATGTTTTAGGCCGAAGGTCTAAGATTGATGAGATTTGCTGCATGTAGGACTGCGGGTCCCCAACATGTACCTAGCAAATTACAATTATGCAAGAGGGGTTGGGCAATAAATTTAATTCTCTTAATTAAAAACCTCTGCCAAACCATTCTGGGTATGGACATGCGGTACCGAGTGCTCAACTGCAATTTCCATCGCCATGCAATAATCATCAAATGCATTTGAAGTAAATTCGCCAGCGTTGTCCATTCCGATGGACTTGATGTGATGATCAGGAAACACATTTCTGATGCGAATGATCTGCGAGATCAATTTTGCAAAGGCGTGCTTTTTTGTGGACAACAAACCCACATATGACCACTTCGAAGAAGCGTCAATGAGCACCATGAAATACTTGAATGGCCCTGAGATGGGCTGAATGGGACCGCAAATGTCTCCCTGGATGCGTTCCAGGAATGCAGGGACTTCGTCCTTCACTTTCAGAGTGGAGGGACTAGTTATTATTTTCCCGGTGCACATGCAGGGCACACAAAATCTTCATGATTGGGAAATTCTTCATTAATATTATGCCCATGCGAGTTATTTATTATGTTTCTCATCATCCTAAGACCTAGGTGGCCTAATCTGTCATGCCAGAGACAGAAGAGTTCAGAGCTTCTAAATACCGTCTTCAGGACAGTGTACGCTGCAGGCGCCTTAATGTTGGTATAATATAGCCCAGTTTCAAGTGAAGGAAGTTTTCTAATATTCTTTTGCCATTCTCTTCGCGCTTCGTAATGAGTAGGTGTTCCTCACCGTACTCTACTTTAGTCTCAACGTGGAAACCGTTGGCGCAAATATTCTTAAAACTTAGGAGAGTTCTAGCCGATTCTGGGTACAATAAGTCTTCTTCAATGACCAAAGTTGTGCCCATTGTGGCTCTTCCTGAACCAATTATACATGCATCGCTTCTGGCGATTGTCGTAAGGCTGCTAGTGCTCTTACGAATCGACTAAAAATACTCAATCTCTCTTAAGATGATATGCGTTGTGCCGCTGCTAGCTAAGCACACTTCCTTCATAGGGCGCTACACGTGTTCTAATATAGAGTATTTATTAACATGTATGAGAAGGCAATCAACACATAAATAAAATACTCCAATATCAGAACATATCATGCCATCATAAACTGAATAAATGAATGAATTCTTCAAATATCATCCAACCATCACGAGAAAATAATAATTCTTAAGTACTATCCATGCAAATTCTAACATATTCTTCCACACAAAATAAATGACAATTAAAGTCGAAATGCATTCAGTGCACTAGACTTCATCTGCTATATTTTTTTTTCGGGTTTACATTCTCTTCAAGAGAAATTATGGCATTGGCTGCTTCTAGGTCGAGAGGGGGTGCTGCTGCCTGGATGGTCTAAACCTCCATTAACGCGGGCAGCTGCTCGGAACTCTCCCCCTCAACCGATGCAAAGTGGGCTTCATGCTGCCCTTTGCCATCCCGTTTTGGCTTGCTAGCCTTATTCTCATGTGGAGCATCTGATTTGCCTTTCTGGGCTGCGGTCTTACCCTTCCTTCCCCTTTTCTCTATCAAGGGCTTTCGCACCTTGTTGCTTCCAGCGTTGGCTTCACGGCCAATGGAGCTCTCAGATGGCTGAGTGACTTAGTTCTTGCGGAGAACTTCGTCCTGAGCTTCCGCAACTTGCATCATATCAATCAATTCGGCATATTCCTCATAGCCGTCCTGACGATAATTGCGTGCGGATTATACTGCATTGGGGTGGAAGGATTTTCTCAATTTTCTGTATTGGGGTACAAATCCTGTGCAAGGCAGAATTGTTTTCCCTGACCGTCTTAACATCGACAAACCTCAGTCTGATCCACTCTCGCTCTGCTTGAGAAAGAATGGTGTACTTTAGCCTCTTAAACCAGCTTCTTTAGTGCGGTCCAGAGTGCTAACACGCTCTTCTCCGCCATGTACTCATTCTGGAGAGTGAGGCAGAGTTGGTGCCTGAGAAAATGAAGTGCCTGATTATTCTCTTTAGGCATGGGTTGGGCGTCATTCAGTCCGCCAATCCCAATAGTCACGCGGAGCTTCTTGGCTCTAAGTACAATCTCGACATCGGATGCCTATGTCAGATAGTTTTGGCCATGTGGGGCCAGCTCCTCGAACTTCCAGTTTGTGATGCTAGTCATCTAAATGTGTATAAGTCTACTTCTGGTAGACATGCATGGAATAATTCACTGCGAGTGAATAAATGGTACAAAAGTTTCTCGTAATGTTCCAGAAATTTCTATGCATTTTCTATAATTTTACTGCAATTTTCAGTGATTAAGAGCAATTTTCAGTAATTACAATTAACCAAAACAGTAAATAAATACAGAAAATACATAAAACAGTAATGGCATAAATAAATAAGCTTCAAATGCTAAAATTGATGCAAAATTCGGATTCCCGAGGCCCTTTTATGCTAAAATATGAAATTTCAGCAAATTCTGCAATTCCAGTGGGTTTTTACGCAAAATTTCAGTTCAGAGAAAATTTTACGCAATTTTCTGATTTACCGAGGGGTTTTCTACAAAATTCTGGACCCACTGGTAAATTTGAGGGCTTATACGTAATTTTCAGAACTACGAGACCTTTTATGCAAAATTTGGGACTCAAAATAAAACCCGAGGGCTCATCGGTAATTTCTAGCAAGTTCGGGCCTTTTTTCGCAAAAACATCCGGCGCCGGCCAGTCCCCCGTTTGTTTTTCGGTCGGCCTGCTATGCCCCCTTCCCCCCGTCCCATTTTTGGCTTCCGGCCCATATGGCCCACCAGTCCTTCGGCCGATCGGCCCAAAAGAGCCCGTGGCCCATCCCCCCACTCAAACGGCCAGCAAGGGGTAGGGTTTCCCCTACCCCCGGTTTCTGTTGCGGCGGCGGGCGCCCGAGCGGGGAAAAGGCGAGGTGGCGGCGGGCACCGGCAGGCGCGGGGCGGCGACGCCGTGCGGGGCGAGCGGCCGGTGCGTGGCGGCGTTGCTCCACCGAGAAGCCGGTCGGGTTACGGGTGGCGGCGGCCAAGCCATCTAGCTTCGAGCCAGGGGCGGAGGCGGCCGGGTTCAAGCGGCGTGCACGAGGCGACGGGGAGGCGGCGCGCGTGCGAGCGCGTCGAGGAGGCCGAGACGACGGGGAGGCGGCGCGCGTGCGGGCGCCGGCGGGGAAGCCAAGGCGGCAAGGTCGGCTCGCCATGCGGTGGCGGCGGCCAAGAGGCCGAGCGACGCGCTTACGGGCGCAGGAGCCGGGGCCGGCGGCGGCCAACAGTGCGCGTGCGGGCCGACGCTAGTGGGGCTACGGCCGGCGGGGCCCTTTGAGGGGCCAGCGGAAGCGTGGAGGTGGCCAGGGCGCCGTGCGACGGCGCGGGGCGGCCGGCGGCCATGCAGGACCGCAGGGTTGGGCGGAGCCCATGCGGGGGCTGCGACGTTGCGGGTGCGGCGGCGGCCGGAGCCAGGCGGAGCCGCGGGCGGCGCCGGTGCGAGCGTATACGGGCGCAGGCGTGGTGTGGCGGCCGGCCGTGCGGGGTCCGGCGGCCGTGCTTTCAAGCCGTGCACTGCCCTGTTTTCCCCCTTTTTTGTTCTATGCAATGTTATTGATGATGCCGTGCAGAGAAAAGGAAGATGCAATAATAAAATTTTCCAATCTGCAATGCTGTGCAGAAATATGAAATCATTGCATATATTTCTTGTGCTTGTGATCATGCAGGATCAGATAACACTATGCAAAATTTCTAATCTACGATGCAATCAACATCTACCCCGTTTTCGCAATCTACCGATCAACATTGTGCCGGCGACTTCAAGTCTGCTCGCGGTAGATTAGGGCGGATTTGCATCGTTTCTAATCTACAGCGCAATCAACATCTACCCCGTTTCACAATCTACCGATCGGCATTGTGCCGGCGACTTCAAGTCTGCTCGCGGTAGATTGGGGCGGATTTGCACCGTAGAATTTCAATCTAGAACGCGAAAAGAAAATACAGATTCAAAAGCGATCTAGAAAAATCAATATGTGCTTCGATGATTACCTCGTTCAGCGGAGCGAAGTCGTGCTGATAACGTGTTGAGAAACCGTCGCTGGCGACCAGTCCGAACGATTTCTCTGCTTAGAACAAGAACGAATCAATCACAGAATCACAGAGAGAATAGATTGAACACAGAGAGGTAGAGAGAACTCCTGGTCTTTCTTTATTGCTTTAGATTGCATCTGGTACATAATGAGGGGGGTCTAGGTCCCTATTTATAGTCTATGGTGGGGTGCCCAATTAGATCAGGACTCTGGATAGAGTCCAGGTTTCCTAACAGTTTTTTTGTAGCGGTGAAGCTGTTGGGTTGGGTTGGGGACCTGGTCACCTTTGCTTTACGCACAGGGGTTAGATATTTGGATTGGTCGTGAGTTAGGTTCTTGTCTGCGTTTTTGGGTGCTGATGACTAGAAAGCACGGTCCCCAATTCCATCGTGCATTCGTTCTATCTGAAATGTTTTCCCCATGTTCTTTTATAGTCTTTTTCTGGCGCAAGAAGTTGGATCTGGTTGGACCTTTGGAGGAAAGTAAATGGGATATGAGGTGATATGCAGGGACTCGTTTCAATTCAAAGGGGGCAGTGGCCACTCCTGTACCTTGTGATGGATTCAGCCATGCAGGAACGGTGACATAACCCGCGCCCATGTGAGTGGCACATGAACCACGTTCACATGGGCTCATCTCCCCTCACATTAACGCCGGATTGCTGGTACGGTTGAAGAGATTCGTGGTACCTGACAGGTAACTGATTCAGCTGTGATCTCACAGGTTGTGATTTGACACTTTTTGCATAGATTGGCTTGCGGTGTACTAGACCACGATGAGGACGGTACACAAGTTACGCAACTTGTATCCCCCTTTTTCTTCGAAAGGAAGGAAATGACAGGAAAGAGGCCAGCGCAATCAACTATCCTTGTTGCCGGCCCAAGCCCAATAGATACAAAGTGTGATATTCTAGAAAAAAAATATAGAATAGGAAAGAATTACGAAAATCGTCCATGTTTTCTCTTTCTTTTGGCATCTCCCCACTTCCGCATCAAAAATTCAATTAATCCAAAAAGTTCTGATTCCCATGGACTTATGAGGACATGGAGAAAAAAACAGAAAATGAAGGAGGATTTTATTGTCCTCAATTTCCTCACAGGAGTCGGGAACTACCTTGGCCGGCCCGGCTTGGAAGTCGACTGATAGTAAAATCATGGTCTTCAGCAAATAGTCCCTAGAACCCAGCCCAGTAACTTGCACCACGCCACACATTACCTGTTTTCAGTGGCAGATGTGTCCTGTTCGGCGGCCTCATTTCAGCACGACACTTTGTGCCGCGTCAGATGTATCTTTCAAGTGTTGATGCTGTCTCGATTTCCTGGTCAGGTAGCCCTATCAGTGCTGTACTTCTCCTGTATACTTTCATACACTGGCATACTACTGTGAGCCTGTGATACGAGACATATGTCAGTTTAATTTTTCAGGTGTTCCTCTGCGCGGTACCTGAGGATGTTTTGCTGACCTCTGAACATTTCGACAGTCGACACTCCCATCACGTCCAAAGCTGCGAGCACATGCTCTTGTCCAAATGTCCAATGTCCATGATAGTTATCATTTGTCAGAGAGCTGTCTGCACTCCGCAGATGAAAAAGCAGGCATAAAGAATGTTGTTTTGAGCAAAAGACAACCCGACTGGTTTAACCTTGAAATCAATTCTATTCCGCACAGACTAAATTTCTGTATGTACATATAATATTTCACCCGCAATTAGCTCCTTTGTCATGTGCAGAATCTAAAGATGGTCACTCGATTAATAGATACCTCTAAACTCTATTCCACTGGAATTCAGGTATTACAGTACGCAACAGCTGCTACCGGCCTTGCCATCGGGTTGATCAACGCATTCGCTACCGAGAGGTCCACACCTGCAGCGATGAGAGACCTGCAGCAGTGAGAGTAGACGTCCTAGTCTTTTGAAGCACGCGTGCATGGTCGACTCGGACGGAGAGAAAGCGAAGCACCGATGCCAATGGCGGAGTTCAGGACAGGCGTAAGTACATACGCAAACTCTCGCTCCGGGGAATAATGCGTGGCTGCGTCTCACGCAGCTGAGTCATGCAAATATCCCTTAAAAATGGCGCAACCGATTTGACAGCCGAGTCAAGCGCGAAATGGAACAGCACGCCGTCTAACCACCCAAAGATCTTTGAGCCCTCACTTCGCTCCCCTGTTTATGTTCCGTCAGGTGTACTCCGGCTCCAGACTTTCCTGTTCAGTAATCAAATCAACTGGTCACAGTTGCAGAGTTAACTGTACGAGACAGACAGGCTAAAGACGAGGCTAAAGCATGCTTTTGGTTCTTGTCAATTGTCATCAGTCATTACGGCGACGATCGAGTGATCCATGGCTTTGCTCTGTGCTCCGGTGGGCCGAGATTGCCTAGGTGAAACGACCCGTATTTTTAATTATATCTAAAAAATAATTGCTTGACAAATTAATATTTATTAAAAATCTAATTACAATACAATTAGAATATAATAGTCACAAAATATCAAATTTAGAAAAAACAATTATATATACACTCATAATGTTTGAATTATACAAGTTCAATATCCAGTAATAATACATCAATAATTGAGACACTACAATAATGTTAAACCAATAACCGTGAGTAAATAATCATATGAATTTACAACAACAATGTCCATAATATTACATACATGAATATATCAACACCGGAATTACAACATCACTGCTTATAAGAGGAACTGTATATTTTCTTAACCTGCATAAAAGAAAAGAGAAGAAAAGAAAAGGCAATAACTCAAGCAAAAGAAATAAGAAGTTGATTATAATTTTGCCGTTAGACCCGTAGATCGTATAGTATTTGTTCTTTTAGCTCACAGAGATATCAGAACCGTCTGGGACTAGCCAACACCTCTTGCTAATACTCGGGTATCATTGTCTGGCTAAAATACCATAAGCCCGCATCAAGCCATCATTAGGCAACCAAAAACTAGCTCAAGCCTCTTTAAATCATCCAAGTCAGTATTGCAAGCCAACAAATCACCTTGAACCATGTAGGAATCACATTTAGGGCCATAATGAAGAGAGTCACACTTGATCTTCCCCAAAATAGTAACTAGCCACAGCAAAAACAGTATGAGCAGTCACTCCACACCAATAGGAGGGATGCAACAAGGTACATATAAGCATGGATAGCCACTCCCAACTAATAAGGAGGCAACAAACCTTACCAAGGCATAGACTAAAGAGAGAGTCGATGATAAAATGAGCGGCCAGCCAAGAAACAAGAAAGAAGACATTAGTACTCACCTAGCCAACAAGGCAACAAGTAGCAAAAAGGAACACTGGACAAGGGAATCTCCTCCACTGTCTCCCATCTCTCTTCCCCCAAATAGCATAGCCAAGAATGAAGCAAGGCAAGATGGTGACCTAATCCACAACCAACAGGCCGTCTAGGAGAAGAGGAGCCAATAAGGAGGAGGCGAACTGATCAAGTGAAGTGGGAGGACCAGCAACTGCAAGGGAAGAACTACTCGATTAATGGACCACGTGTGAAGCAAGCAAGCACAAACAAGACAATGAATAAGCCGTCACCAAAGAAAAAGGTGCCACCCATGAGCCACCATATTTTTACCTGAACACCTATACAAGTTCCATATCATCACAGTAGTCATACACAATTACACACCAAGTTCAAAGAAAGGGCAGAGAGAATGATAATAAAATCTATAGATTAGGACAACTAAAATACTTAGTACATAAAAGCATGTGAAACATGTAAGCTTATCAAAATTTGTTATGTTGAGAACTGAATTGTGATAGATTTTATAATAGTACCAAGATCTAAGTAATTGCCAGTAGAATATTATGAAGATTTGTTCTTCTCTAATGTCAACAAAGTTTTCTTGCTAACATAAAAATCTAGACAATAGTGTTAAAAATCTAGACAATAGTGTTAAATAAGATATATTATAGACATCATTGAAGGACTAAAATTATAGACATCATTGAAGGACTATGTGAGAAGGTCCATGATACCTTTGTGATGAAACATCACGGTAGCACCGTAGGTAACATATCAGTAGTACCGTGTGTGCTAATTTTTTCCAGAACAGTCAGGTGCATTTTCTCTAGCTTAAGGTTTAGCATCCCAATCTAATCTTCATAGCTCTGTAACTATTGAAATAAAAGATTGATGAATATTTGGGGAAAATTTTATTAAGGCATCATCCACCCCCTCTTCTGCCATCTTCGGTCTTTCAATTGGTACCAGAGCCCGGTTAGCTCTTCATGTAGATCTTAACTGGTCTTTAGAGCCATGACAGTAGACAAGTATTCTACCAAGCCGCCTCTCTTTGATGGGGTCGACTATCCCTTTTGAGAGAGCATGATGGAGCCTTATATTCAGGCTCAAGGCTTTGTGATTTAGAAGAAGGTTAAGACTCAGTTTGTTGTTCCTATCGAGGATGATATCACGGTTATAAATACGCTAGATGTTGAGGCAAATGCTAGAGAAAGAAACATTATCATTCAGGGTCTTAGCCAAAGTGAGTTTATTCGTATCTCTCACCTCATGTTGGCATATGACATCTAGGTGGCCCTTGATGCATACCATGAGGGCACCACCCAGATCAAGACCGTCCGACAGGATCAGTACAAGCATGAATACAACAAATTTGAGATACTTGCGAGTGAGTTCTTGAATGAGTGTTTTGGCAGATTTCATAAGATTCTGAGCAACCTTTGTGCTGTTGATCTCACATACTTAGACTTGGATAATACTCGTTAGATGTTTTCTACCTTAAACCTCAAAATTTTGGAGATGAAGGTGACCACCATCAAGGATACGACTGATTTATCGACCTTGACTCTTGACGTGTTGTACTCATGCCTTAAGACTCATGAGATCGACATCGTCTCTTACAAGACAAAGTCACAACCGATGGCATTGGTCATCGATCCCACTTCTATCTCTGGAGCATCATTTGATGGTGCTTCTTGATTCTCTTTGGCTGCTTTGTGCAAGATGAGTAATGACCAGTTTGAGCAGTTTCTAGAGAGTGACATATTCCTCTTAGCCAGAAAGTTCTCACATGCATACAAGAGAGTTAGAGAGAGGAAGAGAGAAAGTCCGGTGATTTTCTTCGAGTGTGGTGGCCCCAACTACATTCATGCAAATTGCCCCAAGCTTCGAGGGCGCAGGTCAACACCACTGTTGACCCAACCGGAGGTGGAGGAGAACCACATGCAGGGGCGAGACGGAGTCGGAGGAGAGTGGGGCATCCCAACAGCAACATGGCCGCATCGGGCAAAGCGAGCGGGAGAAAAAGGTGAGGGGGACCAGATCTGGAACCATGGGCATCGGGGATGAAGGATGAGACACTAGGGAACTTGTCAGTGACAAGGACCCTGGCAGACCTGTGTTAGGGTTGGAGCCCGAGAGAGAAGGAAGCAAATCGCAAAGAGATTAACACCGAAGTAGCACGGGGAGTCAAATGGCGGTGCTTGGCATCGACATCAGGTACCCTGATGACGAATCGGACAGTGGCGGCACATGCATAGTGAGTAGAGGGAGAGGGAGAGGAGGCAATAGACTCAGAGAGAGACGGGGAGACTGAGTGAAGGAAGCAGAGATAGGGGAGAGTGGGGTGGCGGCTGACGAGTAGGCCCTACCCCACTCGCGTTGGGCTGGTGTGGGGAGCGGTTGGGCTCAGTTTGTCCGTGTTCCGCCTAGGGTGTGCAAGCTATGGAGTTGGGCTAGGTATTAAATTGGATCAAAGATGTACCGTTGAAGTTAAATATGGAAATGGTATTAGAATAGTGTTTGCAAATATGATCTATCTATAGAACTAGACCAATTGACACACAGGCTATATTCATATAATTCAAGAATCCATTCCATTTATTTCGGAGAAGCCAAAAGCAAAAAAAAAAAAGACCTTAGGCTCGAATGGCCTTTGCCGAAAGGCTGCACGTACCCAACGTGATCACATTCGCTAGCTGCTGCACCCACGATGTCTCACTATGCCTTTTGTTCAAGCTAGCCAGCCATTCCTCGTCTTTCTTCTCCCTTCGTGAAAGATTTGCTCTGCTTTTTCAAGAAAACCTCGATCTGTCCGCTGCGCCAGGGAAATATTGACGTCCAGTCGTTTTCTCCCGGTTCGGTACTGTTCACGCAGCCTATAACGTTAGGGTGGAGAGGCACGGGACCACGGCGGTGAGGGCGCGCGGAGGAATCTCCCGTAGGAGAACCCAAACGTTCGGCGGTTTCATGCATGCATGCACAAGCGACGACGGACAAGACAAACGGGCAACAGCAAAAGCAGTGTGCAAATAGCATTCGCCTGGACTGAAGGGCTTCCTGGCATAGCCAAATCAATCGAGATGGCCTTGGCGCGGAGACCGCCGACATGCTGATGCGCGTAGCGTAGCTCCTCTGCTCCTGTACACGCATCAAAAGGTGCAGAGGTTGGTTCGGTTCGGCAATCTAAACCTTGCACTTGAACATTCGTTGCTCCTGAAATGTACAAATCAAACCGTGATTAGCAGCAAATATTCTCACGCATCCACTTCGGTAAACTTGAACCTATTTTTGCGAGACTGTGGACTAGATCTAAAATATGTGTGTGATGAACAATTAGCACTTTAATTTAGTTGAATTTGAATTATAATAGCTGATTTGATGTCAGTTTTTTGGGTCGAACTGCTAGGTGGAAGCGATCGGACCAGCTTATGAACAACAATCTGACCGCCGGGACGGTCTGACCGATTTCTAGTTGGCGGCTAATTTTTTACAGAGAGTGAATTTTGGTGTTGATCGTGTGCCGTCGGACCGGCCATGGTTGGTGGTTGGACCGAGGGAGTTGGCCGGCGTGACCGGCATTGAAAATAAGGTCACACCGGGTGCCCGATCAGACCGACCAGTGGTTGACGGTCCGACCAGAGTGGTCCGACCAGCATGGGAAGAGCGATCAGACTGGTAGGTGCAGCCAGAGTTAGAGTGAGTTGAGCTGAGTTAGTTTGATGTTGGTTCATGGCTTAGGAGTTATGAGGATTTGTGTTGCATTACATTATATATGATTTTGACTAATGTGAGTTAAGTACATAGAATTTGTGCTCGATATGGTGTCTTGATCTATGGATGTGCAGGTGGCTTGGAAGACGTAGCAGTCAATGGCAATGGACTGGGACTAGGCAGATGAGCTGAAGTCCGAGCGGTCGTGTAAGTTTGGATGAGGTTATATAGCTCAAGCAGAAAGTACAGAAAAGATAAGAATCATAAAAAGATGAGTTGATATATGTGGTGCACCAAGTTATGAGACTAATACATGTAGAGACTGTTCGGGGGAGTCCGAATGTGTGCAAATGTGATGGCTAGTTATTAGGCACTACGAGTTACGTGTCGAAGCATATGAAGATGCTTTGAGGTGAAGATGATGATGGAGTCAATGGAAGGTGTTTGGAAGTTTCATCGATGGTAATTTGGTAGTTGGCCAAGTACCAAGTTGGTGCCTTGATCAAAACCGCAGTGCAAAGAGACGTAAAGGAGAAGTAGTTTAGGTCAAGAAGAGCTTGAACTGACAAGTGAATCAATAGCTAAAGAGTTAGCGGGTTGAGTCTTGTGAACGCTTTGAGAAGCGTGTATAATTGTGTAAAATTCGTGTTAGTAGGGTCGACAGATTTCCCCGATAAGCTTAATAGATTGGACCCATTAGAGTTGTGTTGGTCATTTACAGGGGAGGAGAGGAGATGGTAGATTCAAGGATTTAGTTTTTGTTGTATCTTGTCTCCTTCTATAGTTGTAAGAGAGGAAGGAGTGTTGCTTTGGCTACACCTTGTAATCATCCATAAGTATGTCAATTTCATCATCCACTGAAATAGATAAAAGCATTGTCTCAATCATATTCTTATGTGTGTTCTTACTTGGTTATTGCTTGTTCTAGAGCTAGATTTGTGATTTCGACTTTGTGGGAGTTCTAGCCCAATCTCTCGCATAAATTACCTTACTAGAACATGTAAGAATAGATCTAGAAGGCCAAATGTCTTAAATCTTCATGAGCAAGAAGTAATTTGAGATTTAGGGTTTTTGATGTTCTTGTTATCCAGGTTTGATTCTTTTTAATTTGGTGAACTCGAGCTCAAAAACTTTGTGATTCTTGATTGGTTTAGGTTCCTATTATCTTGAATAAGTCTCATACAAAACTTGGATGTGTTTGGATGAGAATTGGGTAAGTTATTAATATTTGAGCTTTTGTTCTGAGAGGTTTTTAGGCTTGAAAACAGGGAACCAGTTAGACCGGCCTACCAGTGTCACACACCATGGGATACATTTCCTAACCATTAACTGTCGGCAAAGGATGAGTATATGGGGCAAATTAATCGTTAGCAAATATCAACAAATACGCATTCAAACTATTGTCGAAAATGCTTTAATTGTGAGATAGACCATCTGCCAGCAATTCATGCTATGAAAGACTATCTATTGATAATTCTTCTAGGACAGGCTATCAGTCGGCAAAGAGATATATGTGGATAAGCTATCTGCCAAAAAACTTTTGGAGCAAGAGCGAAAAAATTTAGCTCATAGCGCAGGTCCAAAATTTACACACACGCGAAAGGGTGCTAAAAACCTTATCCTTCAGATTCTTATCCTCTCCACCCACCACAGACCATACACTTGACTACTCCCCTTCACTGCCATCTCTCCTTCCTCTCCAATGCTCGTTGCCCACCGCCATCTCTCCCACCTCTTATAGGCACGCCGCCTCCTCTCCCGGCCGCCCCAAACTCATGATGTCGACTTCCCTACCACCCTAGTTCTCGTTGCGATCTCTCCCCTCTGCCCGAAGCCTATGCCGTTGCCTCTCCAGTTGCCCCAAACATCCACTGCTGCATCTCCCCACCATCTAAAGTCCATCCCTCTTTGTGTCACCCCACTCACTGCTTGAAGCCCCTAATGTCACCTCCCCATTGCTCCAGTGGCCACCAACGATCTCCTTGCCTCCCTCAACGCCTACTGCCATTAGATCTAGTCACTACCGCCCATCCCTGACCTACCACCATGAGATCCGACCACCACTGCCTATCCACAGCCCTCTGCCGACTGATCCAGCCTACCCTAACTCCGCCACTGCAATATCCGGTTAGCACCTCCCATCCTCGATCTGCCACCATCACATCTGGCCATCATCACCTGTCCCTAACGTGCCACCGTTAGATCCGACCACCACCACCTGTTCCCAGCTCATCTCTATCGGACCTAGCCTTTCGCCGCCACATCACACCAGATCTGGCCACCACTACCCGTTCCCAACCATCTTCTACTGTAGTATCCACCTCCACTCTCGTGTTTAATGACTATCATTCTATTTGTTGCATCATATAATTGATTCAAACATTGTATCAGACCAACAATATCTATTGTCCTGCTTGAACTATAGGGATAATTAATAAGTAAATGGTCCCAAGTTTGCATGACCTACAATTGATCAACTGTAAAGAAGATTCCATGCTGCCAGAGAGAAATAATAGAAATCAACTTAGATGGTGTATTGCCTGATGATAAGTCAGTCATGGTGATAAGTACCAACTTTGTTACCACCCAAGCTGTTCAGTTTCACTGTATCTATTCGACACATGTACGCACTTTTATTTATTTCACCTATTCTGCAATACATATTTAAGTCACTTATTTGTGCAAACCAAGTAATATCATTTAATATATTAAGAACATGATATTGTGGCTATCGATCTGTGATGTAAGAGTTAGTAAAGATGATTGGGCAAGGCTCATCAACCATTGGAGAAACCGTGATCACTACTACAGAAAGCCTAATAGTAGACGCCAAATCACAGACGGTTTTGTGAAACCGTATGTGATTTACACTATTACAGAAGGTTTTAATTTGGAGGCCGTCTGTGGTATTTGTGGCGGGAAAAAGGAGTATCACAGACGGTTCTTACCGCTGAACCGTCTGTGATACTAGATTATCACAGACGGATTTTATTATAAGACCGTCTGTGATATTCTAGTATCACAGACAGTTTTATAATAAAAACCGTCTGTGATACGTTTCCCGCCTTGCAATCCCTCAAAATTTCATATTTTCCCGCTTAAGTCCGAGTATGGTTCAGTTTTGAGACACCTTCAGTAAAACGGGCATAACTTTTGCATACAGTGTCCGTTTTCGACGTTCTTGTACTCGTTCGAAAGCTAACGACGAGCCCAATCTAAAAAAATGACCCGCTTATGCTAGTCGCCCTCCAAGACCCCGAAAATCGGCCATATTTGGACCTAAACCTGCGTCGCAAGTTTTTGGTTTCTGCTTTTGCCCTTTTTCTTGGTTTTATTTTCGGAATTGGGATTTTTCTTCAACTGCAAAGTTGTAGATCTCGTCGAAACCTTTCAAATGAGTATATATAAACTATATAAACCTTTGCTATTTTATCTTTTTAGACTAGTTGTTTATATTGCATCGGTATATAAAATTTGTGCTCCAATTCACAGACGGTTCTATATATAGAACCGTCTGTGATATTCATTCATCACAGATGGTTCTATATATAGAACCGTCTGTGATAATCTGACCGCTGGGCCCGTCGATCCTCAGCCCCACGAATCGTAGCTCCGCCTTTCCGTTCCCGCGCCAAAAATTTCGGATTCCCGCCTCTCCCTCCCTCTCCCTCCCCTATAAATATAACCAAAATCCAGCCTCTTTGCTGGTCTCCTCTTCCTTGCTGTCCTCCTCCTTGCTGTCCTCTTCCTTGTTGTTCTCCTCCTTGCAGACGACGTAGAAGCATCTAGCTCGTGCCAACCGGGCAGACGCTCAATCAACGCCGATGATGGTGGTCGTCGAAGACATTCAGCTCATGCATTGCATCAGGGGCGAGAAGGCATAGAGGATCTTTGCTTGTTGTGTAACTTGCTCGTTGTTCTTGTTGTGTAACCTGCTCGTTGTTCTTGTTGTATAATTTGCTTGTTGTTCTTGTTGTGTAACCTGCTTGTTGTTCTTGTTGTGTAACCTGCTCGTTGTTTTGAGATATTGTAATGGTATACTCTAATCTTAATAAAAATTGATATTTTATGTTTGTGAAATGAATTGAGATGTTAATTGGATGTATACATGTACATGTTGATCTGCTTGTTTCAGAGGGCATGGCTAGCATTTCCTGAGGCTAGCCAATAAACAGAAATATATGTAGGGGTCGAAGGGAATATCACAGACGGTTTTTGAGTAAAAACCGTCTATGATGATCAGTATCACAGACGGTTTTTAACTAAAAACCGTCTGTGATTATCAGCTATCACAGACAATTTTTACTCAAAAACCGTCTGTGATAGCTGATTATCACAAACGGTTCGAAAACCGTCTGTGATGACCTTCGATTATCATTGACCCATAAATACAGACGGTTCACAAAACCGTCTGTGATGACGTTTTCGAACCGTCTGTGATGACCTTTTCTGTAGTAGTGGATGCTGGTCGTAACCCACAGAGGTAATACAAGATGTACGAATAACTGTAGGTAACTTTTATGGTTTGAACAAACTAAATTTTAACTTAAGAGATCTCATTACTATTTAAAATTTTAGCTCTCATTACTATATAAAATTTGAACCTGACGTTGTTCCTTGCTATGATACATACTTCTTTTGTTGAGAATCTAAGACTTGACTAAGTGCTATGTTTCTACTGATAGATTTCCACTGATATATAGTATATGGCTATATGCATGGCGTGTATACAATAATATAACCACTTTTAGACCAGTTTCAGAAGTTAACAAGTGTAAATTAGCTTGCCTAAATTAATTATGTGGCTTGTGCCATGTTTCCCAGCAGGAGGTAGTCTGAGGCTGTGTCACAGAAATGTATTGTGCCAGAATTCATGTATGCTTACGGCAGCTTGCAATTAGCAAGTAGCCCCTCGACAGCTCAAATTGGACAGTGACGTTGGTAAGACGCAGTGCACCCATACATGCATGCTTATGGCCACTTCCTTGATGTAAGACCATTTAGGGTCTATTCTCTTTTTTGGCTTATGACTATAACTTATAATTTATAGTTAAATTTTTTGAATTTTAGGCTATTCGCGATAGAGATTATGGAGAAAAAGATATTTAATTGCCATTTTAGCTGGTACAGATGTTAGGCTTTTAACATGTACTACTAGGTTTACTCTCTAGTTGACTAAGAGAAGATATGTTGACTTACGCCTAGACAAAATTATCATTATCTAAATTTGTGGTAGGGTAGCACGATCAATTAGAGCAAAAGTTGACAGAAGGAACATTGTTCAAGTATAGCACCCAAATTTCAAAATTTCTGTTAGGTCTCGTAACGATAACCTTTACGGTTTATATAATAGACAATCTGCACTGATGTACTGCAGCTTCATGCTAATTTCTTTGTGTATGTATATGTTTGTTGAACTTGGCTTTGTCTTCCATGTTGATTATTTCAGTAAATATGCTGATGGACGTACTACTACAAAAAGCTGTATATTAGACACCACATCACAGACAGTTTCTCAAAATTGTCTGTATTAAATACAGTCACAGACAGTTTTAGTTTAGATACCATATGTATTGCTGTCAGCCTTAAAAACTGTCTATGAAAAGGAAATATCATAGATGGTTCATAGTTAAAACCGTCTGTAAAGTATCACAGATGGTTATTACCAAGAACCGTTCAAATATCACAGACTATTCTTGGTAATAACAGTCCGTGATACTTCACAGACGGTTTGTATTAAAAACCATATGTGATAATTAAGTTATCATATACAGTTTGTATAAAAATCGTCTGTGATAATTCCACTATATTAATTGCGCGTAAACCTGTCGACCCTCTGTCTTAAATTCTAGATCTACGCTGCTATTTTGAGCTAGAAGCAGGGCTTTGAGGCGATTTGGTGAAAGAAGACTATTTGGTAAGAGTAATTATAGATCTACTAAGTTTTTAACTACCTATAGTTACTAATTTGTTTCTAATTTCATTATAATTTACATTTATAGCTTTTGGTGAAAGGAGAATTGAAGATGGTTGATCTAGCTAGCTTGGTGTAGAGAGAAGATTATTTTACATCTATCATGGTTTAGAGTTTAATCAATTCACAGTCTATTTCTATTTAATTCAATTTAATTAATTATCATTGCTACATATAGCTACTTAATTTAGAACGTACATATATAGTATAGTAATTAATTTATTGAATATGTTATACTAAATTGTTATATACGTAACGTAGGACCAAAGCTGGATGTACGCTGGGAACCATGAGAGTGAAGAGTACATTAGTTGCATTTCTGCTCTTATAAGAACCGCCGAGGAAGATATATTGAATAAGGGGGTGGAATATATGTACTGCCCATGTATTGACTGTGAGAATCTAAAGGTGTTTAAGAGCCAAGTGCAGATTGAAGCGCACTTGATTCGAAGGGGTTTCAAAAAGGAGTATACATATTGGACCAGTCATGGTGAAAAGCAGATTATACAGATTGGTAGTAATAATGACATCACCGATGAAGTCAATGGTATACCGCCAGATGACCATGTCGATTGTGGTTTCGATTTGGATAGGCTGAATGATAACAATCTGGATTAGATGCTTCGTGATACAAAGGGAACTGTGATGATGCACCGTCCTTTGGAAAATCCCGAAAAGGAATAGGACTATCAAAAAGGTCTGAGCGGTCTAGGACAGATGTCGATGCGTCTACGACCCCTCTCAATCCTTGCCGAGCGGTGTCCGTATTCCGGAGAATAGTTGGAATAGTTGCACGGGAACGGATTGAGATCACGTTCATTTCATGGAAGAAGGTGATTGAAGTTCAAAAAAGTTAGCTGCTGATGGAAGTTTTTCGATCGTTTGAGATCCCGAAAGAATACCAGGCCTCTGTGCGACCACATGTGTTCCTAGAGGTGTGCAAAGTGTGAAAGAACTTTAAGAGCTTGTTTGTCAAGTAATACGTGGAGAAGAATATCACACCTTTCAACAAGTATTCATTTCTGGAACCGCAATGGCAAGAGTTTGTTGCGATGAAGACGACTGATAATTTTAGGAGTAAAAGTGTGTCGCACAGGGCCCTCCAGGTAAAAAACACGTACCCTCATAGACTCAGCATAGCTGGGTTGCGGGTAAAATCCCGCAATGGAGGCAGGAGGATGAGCAGGCAATCATGTGGGATCCCTAATGAGCATGCCCAAAACTGGATAAGAGCAATGTCATCTATCATGTCGTCGGGGCCATCTCCTTTTGAGATCTCACAGATGAGGAAATATCCCACCGCTTGGAAGCGTTGAGTGTAAAATCTTTCCAAGGCTCATTCGAGGCAGTTAGGGAGAGAGATTTACTCTTCGCTGTCCTGGGAAACAAGAAGCACCCGGGTCGCATGAGAGATCTTTGCCTTTATATTTCTTAGAAACATGGCTTCCCAAAGGACTCCGAAACTTACCAAAATAGAAAGAAAGCCAAAATCGAGCGTGAGGCATAACTACAAGAGGACATTACAGCAAAAATCAGAGATGAGATGCAAAGGTATAGGGACAATCAGCATGAAGCCTCCGCCGCTCCTGTGCTAGGCAACCCCTTAACCGTCGGAATAGCTGCACGTCCAACCCTATCTCGGAAAGCGACCACCAATTTTCTGTTGATAATATCCTGGTAATAATTATTATCTTTGGAATGCTCGATACATTGATAGGCCTGTTGGAATAGTTAATTTCATATCATTATGTAGGTGGCTATGATGTGCAAGCTCCAAGTGAGATATACCTCCGTTGCCCTGTGCGCTACTTGGGGCTAGGCGTATCCATTCAGGCCTGGGGCCTTGGGGCACGGTGTATCTCTAGTGCCAGATTTTGCAAAAGTGAAAGTGGACGATGTTCATGCCAATTTCGATGTCGTCCCGCTACAGATGCCCCCAACGATGAGGTCATGAATCTAGACTAAGCCATTGGAACACTCATCTAGTGCCCCAAGAGCAACATCTACCTGGAGGCTCCTGCACTTGTGTCAAGTCTACGAGAGCCATCTGCACCGGTATCAAGTCCACTCGAGCCGCTTGCACCGGTGCCAAGTCCACATGAGCTATCTACATCGATGTTAATTCCACAGGCGCGATCCATACCAACGCTACCTGTACAGACGCAGCAAGGGTGTGGTGCATCTATATCTCATGCTCGGTCGACTGCCGTGAAGTTGACCTACAGCCAAGGCAACAAGGGTAAACCAAAGAAGACGGATGATGAGATCCCTTACTTGCCGTTAGCCCAAAAATTCATGCTAAACGAACCGTTGGTCGTCTTGAAAGAGCACCTCCTAACTCTAGAACTATCTTGCCAGAGATTGCATTTGTATTACATGGAATAGACCAATAAGCCAGAGGAACAACGACGCTCAGGTGTCAGCATCAAGTTCATGCCGCATCATCTGCAGCACAATATTCGTGACTGTATCTTCACAGTGACCTTTGAGGACATATTCTTTCTCTTCATACTCGACACCTCACTCATTCGATGTTGGACATTGTAAGTGTGTACAATTACGATCTACATTTATGTAATGCTGATAAATGTCATATATAACTCATTGCTTTTGTGTGTATGTCTATATATATATATATACATACATGGTGAGTAAAGCCAGATTAACGAAATCACCGATTGGTTTTCTCGACCCACGCTTGGTCGCCATGGATATCATCAAGTAGAATGCATTCTTCATCAATAATTACATTACGAAGGCATTGGAGGGTCACTGCGACAAGGAATTCATACTTTAGCCTACAACAAGGGGTAAGTGCTACACTAGTGGCTATACTTGTTGATTTGTATTTTATAAGCAACACAAATTTAGGTTCAATGCCCATGACATACATGTGTAGGTTTCACTGGATTCTAATTGTAATTATACCAAAATGGAACAGGGTAATATACCTTGATTCCCTAAAAAAAGAACAAAACCGACTACATAGTTGTCCAACAAGTAATCGACAAGTAAATATATTTCCTCTATATATAACTCTATTGTAGTCTTTCCATCCTTCCCAATGACTAAGGTTAACTTTTTGGAATCACGTAGGCTGTTCGCCACGTACATTGCAAAGGTACGAAAATCCAAGGAAGGGATCGACGCCCTGCAACACGTTCTAGATGTTTTAGTATTCACTAGTACACATTAATCCTATACAACACTTCATAATAATGACTCTCGAACTAACAAATTTTATATCTACAGTGCCACCAATAGCCGCCGGGCAACAACACCTGTGGATTCTATATTTGCCACAACATACAACTACTCATCGGTTCCACGAAGAACAATACTGAGGTTTATCAATCTTGCGATAATTATTTTACACTTATCAATTTATATATGTATGCACGACATTGATCTTCATACCGACAAGTTCCATCCATCACTACAACTCCGTTAGAATAGGCCGACCTCAAACATATTCGAAGAAAGCGTGCATACTTCTTGATGTCTAAAGTCATAAAAGAAAATGGAGAGTTCCACAATGTAGAATGAATTTCACTAGGATAAGATTGAACTTAATTGTTCATGTGTGTACTTGTATTTTATTTTTGTTAATTGATTTGTGAAATAGATTCTTGTTTCTGAAATTAATGAATGTGAAATGCATGTATATATACTATGTTGATTTGCTTGTTTCAGATGGCATGAATAGTATTTCCTGAGACTAGCCAACAAACAGAAATAAATTTAGGAACAGAAAAGAATATCACAGACAATTATTAACTCATAGCCATCTGTGATAGTTGACTATCACAGACAGTTTATAGTTAAAATCATCTGTGATAAACCATATATCATAGACAATTCTATTACAAACTGTTTGTGATAGTCTGCATCACAGACTGTTCAAAAGTCGTCTGTGATGACCTCGTATTATTACTGACCCATAAACTCAGACGGCTCATGAAACTGTCTGTGATGACGTTTTTGAACCGTTTGTGATGACCTGTTGTGCACTAGTGACGCTAACATGGTACAATTTCAATGCGAAGTGATCATCTCAACACATTGAACTGTGATCAGTGGCGGAGACAGGGGGGCTGGAGGGGGCCCGACACCCCCCAACCTTTTACTAATTCTCCATTATGTAGTTAATTACATGTGTTTAATTAGTGGTTTGGTCCCTCCCAATTTAGCTCAAATGTAAAGTATGTTTAAAATCCAGTCATATGCAGCCCAAATCCTCTTTGTTTTGTTTCTTGTTTTAGCTTTGTATCTACTGATCTTTGTAAATGCGGGTTACAAGGTGGTGCGTACCGTGATCTGTAGGATATGCATGTTTGCGTTCTTAATCTTAGGATGATTAATGCAGGCTGGTGAGTTAACTAGAAGCTGTTGTAGCTAGTCATAGGTGTGATTGAAGATCACTCAAGTACTACTAGCTGGTGGAGTACATAATGCTAGGAACCTTTAATTAAAAGCCAAGAAAATGTTTTGGCCGAATTTCTATGGCAATACAATGGACATGTTCTCCTGGATTTGTTTTTTGATTTCTTCGAAAATCAAAATAAATAGAGTGTTTTTTAAAAGCAGTTTTTTAAATGACTTCTCGAGTCTAAAAGTATATGAGCCGTCCACGTCAATATCTTTACCGTTCACTGTGGTATCAAAAAATGTAAACAAAAACCATAAGCACACACTTCAGTAGTTGCTCTCACATCACATCAAAACCCTGTTTTAATCGGCTTAGACCCTGTTTTAGTCGTAGAGCTAAGTTTAAGTTAGAGATGTAATTTTCTTTGTATTGTAATTTGTGAAACATATTATTCTGATATGTGACTATTGGATCGGTAAATCCGGTATGGTTCATTGGTTCTACTCTACTTGTTGTCCATATTGCCCCCTATATCTAATTCCTTGCTCCGCCCCTGACTGTGATGAACTATTTTACCTTGTGCTTTGTAATGTTATTGTGAGTCTCTGATAATTTTATATTTCGCAAATATGGCACAAGTGCTATGTGTAGAAAATTACATGCACGTCTTTTGATTAATTTGATGTAAGTGTATTGGCAAGTTATATATTTATAGAACTTGAATGGTTACATACAGTACTATTGATGGATGGACAATGCTTGTTGTGAATTGTGATATATGATATGGATGTGTATGAATTATGTAAAATTAATTGATTTAAATGCATTTTTTTGGATCTGTATGTTAAGGCTTGGCAAACTATCTGTGGCACAAGTATTGTATAGCTAAAAACTATCTATCAAAAAATATGTCATCCATTGAAAAAGTCCCATTGGTTGAAAAAAAAACATCTGTTGGGAAACTTTTTGTCGGCGAATCCATCAGCTATGACGTCCAATTATCTGTCAGCAAAGACTTTCATCGACGCTGACTACTACAACCAATGGATAAATGTTGGCAAAGCCTTTGCCGACAGATAGTCTCTCATCAATGGGCCTTTTGCTGACTGATAATTGTGTAGGCAAAAGTGGGTCCTTGTGTAGTGTGTGATCGGTCACAAATCGGTGGTTAGACCGGCCCATCAACGGAGGGTGACCAGTTTTGTGTAGAAATTTGCTGATTTTGTTGGTATTTGGTTCTAGTTTTATTTAGCTTCATTGTTTTGATATGATCTGAACTTGATGGCTGACTATGATAGTCACTCCAATAATAATTTTAAATAACTTTTAAAAATAATTTCAAAAACCATTCATCCTTTCTTATTATCCGCATCAGTCCTACGCGTTTTTACACATGCATGGCCATCGTGATTTGAAATGCACTCTCCATGAGCAGGGGCGAAGCTGCATGGGTTTGAGGGGGTTCCCAGGAACCCGGGTCCAAAAATTTTTTAGTTATTACTAGTAAACATTCACCCTTGGTCCAATATGGTGTACGCCTAACCCAACAAACACTCTCACTCGCCCCTGTTCAGCCCATTCTCCCACCGTCCTATGCTCTCACGCGTAACCCGTTGCATCTCTCTGTTTTGCTCTAGCTCCGCCACTGTCCATGAGATAAAGAAAACGACCGATAAACTTCATGTGGAAGGAAAGCCGGCGCGCCTGCTCCGTACAACGCTGATGTGCTCGATGTGCCAATTTGACCGTCTCCGTGGGGATGCGTGCGCGCAGAGGGATGCACACGGGTATAAATAACGTGTTGCGTCGTTGCCCCCAGTGCATCAAAATTCGCGCCGGCGCATTATCATTTCTGCGTCCAAGGCTAAAAAAAATTTAAAAGAAGGCGCTCGGCTTCTTGCTCTGCGTTACTGGAATCTCCTTTGCGAGATGTGATGCCTTGGGATCAGAAACTTGGCATTGTTTGGGCTGGGTCAGGAGATCGCGCTGCACATGAAACAGTTCCATTTGCTCCGGGCTAGCTATAGCTTGCTCCAAACAAATATGTTTTGAATAGATTCTTGCCTCCCTAAGGTAGCATTACATCCATGAAGTGCCTTTGCTTCTTTTAATCGTCTCAATCAGCAAGCAAAGACAGGGTTGTCTCCTAATGATTGCCCTTACACTGGTGATTACCGGCAAAACATGTGCAGAAGAAACGGAAAGTTATCATGATTATGGAGTACTATATGCTAAACAATGGCGCAGTGTGTCATCTCCGGATACATCAGTCTACTATGTATATCAAATCAGCCAGCTTTGCTAGTGGCCAGGCCTGTCTTTGCCAACTTCACAAAAATTGAGACAAAAGTGGTTTATATTGGCAGTCCTGTGCAACTAATTAGTGTTTTCAGCACATACTTGAATGGATTCTTTCAGAACCTAACATAAGCGTGTTCTAAAAAAACTTAGCTAGCTAATGTTGGTAATGTGTTTCATGTTCTTGGCGCTTTGCGTGGCCAGCTAGCACCAGCAGCAGCCGGTGTGAAGTGACGACAGTACGTGTCGCCCCTCGATCCCATGCTAAGGGCATCCACAGTCCGTGCTACCACAGGACGGTGGTCTCGTAAAAGAGAATACCGCCACGTCAGCTCAAATCATCACATAAAAAAAATTTCTCTCACGGTGCATGATGGCTTAAAGCAGTAGCTTCAATTATTTAGTTCAGCTTTCTACTTTTTTTACCCCACTGCACGCCTTCTCTCCCCTTCCCCACTGTACAACTCCCCATTGCACTTCTTCTCTCTCCTTTCCTTCCCGCATCGGCGCCATCCACCCCACCTCTCCTCTGATCCCATTGCTGATCGCCTCCACACCTGAACCCCATCGGCCGCCATCTGCCGTCCCATGGCCGGCCAGCCCCGCAATCACGCGGCCTAGGTTGCCTGCAAGGGCCGCGCCGCTAGGACAGGGCCGGCAGCTGTGGCCACCTCCGATCCTGATCCGTCCGTGGTGGGTGCGGCGGCCTTCGAGGATGCGGTGGCATCCGAGGATGCGACGCCGGTCGGATCTAGTCGGACCTCACCATCGCCCTTGTCCGACTGGATCTGACAGCCGATGACCTCGTCCTAGCTCGGATCTGGTGGCGTATGGCTCCAACACCGCTTCATCACGCATCCAACACCGTCGTCGCCACTCCGCCGCCATTCGCAAGCCTTGGCGCCGCCGCCCTTCTCTCCTCCCTTTCTCCATGACCACCTTCTCTCTCCCCCCAATTCACTGTAGCTCTACAGGCGCCTCTGACACACTGTAAGCCACCACCTTTCCTCTTTCTCCCCTCCACTGTGGCTCGGCTCTGACGTGGACAGACGAGACCACCGTCTAAAGTGGAGCATTGTGGATGCCCTAAGTTGGTAACCTGCCTTTTTGTCTTCTCAAGGAACTAGTATCATTCAGCCACTACTCCACCGCTTTTCTCTTTAGCTTTTGTGCTCGGGCCTAACGTTAGCAACGCCTCTTTTTGCAAAGTCTCTCAAGAAATTATGCAAGATCAAACTTAATCGAGTGCTGCCGTATTGCCAAAGGCAGCGTTTTTATGCCCCGCTTGAACTGTGAATGAGAAGGAAGCGGATAAAAGCTAGAAGTATGGGCCATGCGTGGATTTCTAGATAACGCAGCTTCTTATCTGTTCGAAGTTCCTATCAAGAATTTACTTATACTATAGTCTCCCGGTGTGGACATTCTACAACCTTATGCCACCACACTTACTATCCAACGATCCAAAATACTCCGAGATTCGTGCAGCATTCTATAGCGGTTGTGGCATTCTTGGAGAATCTGTTCGAATGTTTGGTTGCTAGTCACACTTTGCCAACAAAAATTATCACACTTGTCTAAATTGAGGTGCTTAAATTCTTTGTCACACCTTAGCAAGCCTAAGGGAATCTTGCCACACTTTTTTGAGTCATTGACGCGTGTGACCTAGTTTGCTGGAAGAGAATCTTGCCACAACTGTGGCTGCAACCAAACAGCTTCCAAAGTTGATCAAACTTGCCTAACCTTAGACGTGGTAAACTGTGGCTGGCAACCAAACACCTCCGAAATATTAGGTTTGTGGTAGTACTTACAAATTTTGTACTACTACTTTCTGACGCGAAAGGTAGCTACGTTCAAGCATTTGAGTGGGAATTTAATAGTTTGACTTCGATCAGACGCAAGACCGTTCGAACGGATTGGACTTGTGAGCTTTCTGGGGCCTGGACTCTGCGGGCCAGAATGCATGGACACCAGATCCGTACCAGAGGCCTGGGGCTTGCCTAGATAGATTTTTGTTTTTTGTCGATCTACCTCCTTTCCTTTTCTTACGGCGGAGATTGGACTTCAAGAAGTCTCTTTTAAGGCAACTGTGCTTGTATCACATCACCTTCTTTGACGTCAGGGCACTGTAGCTTAAAACAGTTGGTGATGTACGTGTTCCGCACGAATCATTCATTCATGACTAGTAGAGTGACAGGGACCGTGCAATGCACGCTCGTTTGACCCGATGACCTACTGGCCGCCTGGCCGAATCCAAGTTAAGCCAATCCCACCCCGAACAATATTAAGTATAGCGATACCGGTCGAGTCTGCACATCGACAAACGTTCAGAACCGACTGGCCCAGCAGCAACAATGAGGTTACCACTTCCGGTGAACGCCACCGTCCTCGAGCTGCTCGCAGCAACGCACCCTTCAGTTCCTCGCCCCGAATGGCGTCAAAGCCACACTTAGCACGGGTGCGTCCTGACGAGTGACGACGGCACGGGCGCGCCACCTCGCGCGGCGAGATCCCGTCCCGACCCGACCGCCGCTGCCTGCACTGCATGGCATGGCCTCGCGCACGCGCGTGGCCCAGCACCAATTACCGCTGCTGTCTGCTAGCAAAAACTTCGTACCGCAGCTGCGCCACTTAAATCTCGTACCCAGAGAGGGTGGTACGTGGTACGGGGGGTGTGGGCCCTCCCACCTCCCCAAATCCGTCCGGTGGGGCGGAGCGCGCCACGCATCCCGGCGGTCGCGGCCGGCCAGGCGGGCGATACGGACGGTCCTGATCGCGTGGGGCCGACCAACCTCCCCGGGGCGCCCCCCCCTATATAAGTACGCGGAGACGGCTCGGCGCGGTCGGCGTGTGCGTGGCGTGCTTTCGCAGCGGCATTCGCTCGATCTCGGGGGAGCATCGGACGGCCGGGAGCGAATCCGGGATCCCGTTCCACTCCTGTCCTGCCCACCTCCTCTCTCTCTCTCTCCCGTCACTCCGTCCTCTGCTGCTCTCGCGAAAAAAGAAACGAGGAAAGGAAAAATCTCCTCCTCGTCTTGTTTCCGTTCGCGGTTGCCGGTTGCTGCCATCAAAAAGGCGGCAGTTGATAGCTGATAGCTCTCTGCTGTGCGGTGTCGTTTCCGCGGCATCTTGCTCCTCAGCCGCCCGGGCGCCACCTACAAGGATCTATCTCCTTTTCAAGACACTTCACCTGAGAGCAGGCAGCAGCCAAGAAGACGACGCACGAGGAGGAGGAGAAGGTAATGGAGATCGATGTCATTTCTCCCGAGGAGATCTTATTCTTTGCTTCGCGTTTTGGTTCGTTTCTCCTCTGCTTTTGCCATTCATTTTGCTGCCTTCTCTTTTTTTTTGGGGGGGGGGGGGGGGGGGGGGGCGCCTCATCTTTGAGTTCGTTGCGATGTCGATCATTAAGATCTCCAACCTTTCCTGGGTCCATTTCGGGGGGCAATCCCATGGTTTCCCACTGTTGCCTTTTCATGTGGCGTGGACACCCTCTCCTAGCAATGAGTACTCGTTTCAGTCGTTTGTTTCTTTGTTGAGGCAGCCTTGTTAATTTGCACACTGAACCTTCGCATTTAGTTGCCCACTTGCATCACATAATGTTTCCCTTTTTTCCTGCACCTATTCTTCAAATCATTTCAGCGTCCGGAGCAGTAGTGAGGAGATACCACTGTTGCTGCGTCGTCACAAGCATTGCAGTGATTGGCAAATTTGCAGAGACAGAGCACTATATTGCTGATGGGCTCTTGCTAACTGGTAAGTTGCACATCGTAAGTTCGCATCATTCATATCTAGTAGTGATTAGTATAGCTCTTGTTAATATCTTGAGTCATTTATATAAATAAAAATAATTGGTGATATTCAAAGCATCTTACTCATTTTGAGAGAAAAATTCCACAATAATTCTGAAAAATTAAAATATTATAAATTCTTACATTTACTAAAAGAAAAAGATAAGAATCTACGCTACTTATTTTGATAGAGCTAAATTATAATCATGCGAATTAATCATATATAGATATTATAATTATATTTTAAAATAGAGTTGTATATAAAAAATATTGTATCATAATGTCTAGAAACGCATCTGCCCAGGTAAATCTCCTCGGCTTTTAGGAGCTGGGTGACGCTGTTATAGTTGGGGATGTTGGACAGTAGAGGAGTCTCTAATTTGCGTTTCTTTTTCCTAGTGGGTCCCACCCTCAGTGACTAAGAAAGCTTCCTGGTGCCCTGGGCCTAAGAGGGCCGCACGGGCCTATCCAGGCAATATGTGATCCATCTGTCTCCTGCTCTCCTTATAGGCTCCCTAAGAACATATATAGGAGCATGGACCCGCACGCCATAGATTTAGACCTGTTTACCAGTGGTGGAGCAAGGAATATTTTTTTATGGGGTGTGAATTTAAGATATACTCTAACACCATAAAAATATTGTTATTACATATTGATTTTCTTATAGGCAAAATTTTAAGTTTCATATTCAAATTTTACCAAACTACTGTTGAAAATCTCTCTAAAAATTATCATTTGGGATAAATAATCTTGTTATATGTAAACATATATTCTCTATAGAAAGAAACTCAAGAAAACTTAAATTAGCCATAAAAATGATAATAGAGCTAAAGAGATGACAAAATGAAGAAATAGCTCAAAGGAACTTAAAAAGAAATATACATATCTGTTATAATTTACTACCTTGGAAGTTTGAGTATAGGAAATTTTAACAGACACTGGCATAGCAGTTGCTTGTGTTTCCTTTGAATTTTGATATTTGAATACTGTTTTGTAGCAGCTTCAAATGTGGTTTATAATTCAAGGGATGAGCAGAAATTAGATTCATCGATGATAAGTAAATGACTTGAAACTAAATAATATGCAGAAGTACCATTTTACTACATTGCAAGTTTGACTATATGAAAGTTAACACAAAAAACTTACATAGCAGCTGCTCCTAGGATGCTTCTGTGCCTTTTCAGCTTGAGCAGAATGAGCCTCCGGGGAGTGCAGCTACGGCAATGAGCTGCGCCTACACATGAGCTGTGTGCCCGAGCTTAAGCTCGGCTGCTAGTTAGGGCACACTTACACTAGAGTAGAGGCTTGAAGGAACAATTTGGCTGATTGCCGATTGGGGAATTGCCGTCTGGCCGATTTATATCATGGATTGGTCTGAGAAAGTGAGGATGACACTTGATCTTAGCTTGGGCTTGATTCTCTCCTAAGTCTATTAGGCCTAATAGACTGCTAGGAGTATGTTAGTATGTGTAGTGTATATTTTGTGTATTAAGAAATTATATACCGGATTTTTTAATAAAAATTTTGGGGTGCAACTGCATCTCATACACTATTGTGGCTCCGCCACTGACTGTTTACAACACAGAAACTTTGTAGGAGTTTTCATATGATGCAGATTAATTTCTGCAAGAAAATTCCCAAGAGCTCCTTAGGTGGTTCAAGTTTTAAGTAACCTTGGCTAGTTCCACTGTTCGTTACTGTTGCTGTGTACTCTCTCTTCTCTACGCTCTCTTCACTCTGTGTCTTATAGACAGAGTGATGACAGTGATGCACATACACACGAGCGCTATCAGAATTCAGAACCCTCTCTTCCCCTCATGGCTCATGCACACTGTACTCACTTGCCTGCCAGTCCTGTGAGTCGCACATATCGCACATATAAATTCGTAGTTAAATGAATGCTCTACTCTTGCTCTGGGTAGCTCGCTGAGCCCACCGGAGTACAGCAGCATCAGTATCGTCCACCCATCCGCCCATGCATGCATCAATTAGTTTAGCTATGCGCCTACTTCGCCGTAGCGCTCTGTACCATATAAAGCAGCCTACGCTCCGGCATTGACTTGGTTCCCAGCTCCGTAGCTCCATAGTGCCCAGCTCCGGCTAGCTCCTAGCTTGCGCAGTAGAGCTATAGGCAGCTAGAACGAGCTCGATGAGACAAACATGGCATAGTGACAGTGCCCTGCCCTGCCCTGCCTGCGACATTGGAGCTAGCTAGCGCCACGGCCTGGCCTGGCCTGGCCGGCCGCATGGCCCCCCTCGCGCACGCGTGGGCTCTATGCCTCTATATATCGGCACTCTTTGCCCGTACGATGTTTAGTGGCGAGTTGTTGCTGTCTGCGTGCGTACTGATTTTAAGGAAGGCCAAAGCCTGCATTAGAGCGGCGTCGTCACTGACTCGGAATTGATGCTGGCCGCGCTCGCCTAGCTGCTATGGCTTAGGCTGCGTCGCACGTCCGTGCTCGTGCGCCTTTTTGCGTCCTGGTGCCATGTACGATCTGAAATAACTAGAAATGTTCCACGCAACTCTCACACATGCTGGTCGCTGCATTGAAGCTTCTTTATTGCCGCTGGATTTTCCTTGTCGCTTTACTCTTCGATGCACTGTGATTTAAGCAGGGGAGGAGGACTGAGCGGCGAAAGTGGAAAATGCTAGCATGCATCGCGTGTTCGACCAAGGACGGTGGGGAGGACGGCTCCCGTGCTGTCGCCACGCCCAACGGCAAAGAAGCCGGCAAGTCTCTCGCCTCACAGGTATGTTGTGTAGTACTAGTACATGCCCTATATACGCATAGATGTGATACTGTAGATACGGAGAGGCCTTCTTAGCGTTCTACATATATAACGGTCGGTATCGGTGGGTTAAGCTGCAATTCCTTTGCCTGGTCCTTGGCCACCGAGTACCACGTACTATCAGATGCATTGATCAGTCAATTGAATGCCCTCTGCAACCACTAGCATTCGTAATTTTTACAGCTGTTCTCTGTCCTGCCTACTTGTCGTCATGTTCTTGACATTTGAAAGGGTGCGCAGAGGGAGCAGAGTACAACAGATGCCTGCATCGCCTTCTTTTATCTAACTGGTGTCGAATTTGTGTAGTAGTACTCTACCACTCTTGAGTGGAAGTACAGGGATGAATGACAGTGCACTCACATTTTTAAACATTCCTTGATAAAGTTGGTCAAGGGCCAGGGAGCACGAGTGCATGAGGTGGGGCGCCTTTCGTGTTTGGACCCTGTGCAGCACAGTGTGATCTGATTTTGTCACTTTCGTTCCCCCATCCCCCTATCCTCGTTGCTCCAAAGAAGAGGCCATCCTACAATGTGATTTTTTTTCCTTCTGGAAAGACATTCTTTGGTTGATTTAACCCTGGGCTTACTCTTTGGTTACTTTTTCTTCAATTTTTTTAGAGGAGTCCAAGATGTTCCCGGTCACGCAAGGAATAAATGTGGGCCGTAGCAGCCCGTAGGCCACATCTTGTGGTCCTCTAAAGAAAAACATGTGCTGGCTCGGCTTCGGAGTTGGGCCCAGGCTGGGCCTCGTCTGGCTACCCCATCTCTGCATTATTAGGAACACGCCTCGTCACTGGGACCCGAGTCGAGTGCCCGTCCTTTGCCTCCTGCGCGCTTTGCCTTTGCCGTCTTTTAAAGCACACATGTATATTACGTATAAGCACACGTCACATGCATCTGTTGATCGATTCCCTCTGCTGTTACTAAGAGCATGTACAATACATACGCTTAGAGAGATGTTTAGTAATGAAAAACTAATTTTTTTGTTACATAGGATAGATAAGGTGCTTATTTTGAAGCATCGATGCTTAAATAAATATCGGTACTTAGTAGGTGCTTATGTGTATAACTATAACTATTAATAGATAATATAGCATCTAAGCACCTATAGAAGAGATATTTGCATTGGAGAAAATACCTTTTGCATGGATGCTTGATGATGTGGCTATATTCTCTCTTTAAGCACTTATATATAAGATTCTTGTATTGTACATGCCCTAAGAAACATTCTTTTATGCTACGGTTTATAATTTTGGTTATAATTTATTGGTCTAATAAATAATATTTACTAAAATAAGCTCCTTATGATCGGCACCAACTGCCATGTTGACAAAAGATGTCCTGGGTTTAGGACGTGTGTTGGTGTTGTTGCCCATTGATTCTTTCGTGTTCTGTAGCCTTCTGCTAGGCATCTACATATGCGACTAATTTGGAATCACAACTTGCGTCGTGTCCTGCTTTGTTAGGTCCTAATCACAGCAGCGTTAATCATTAACCATCTGTTGTTATCATTGAAGCTTTACTTAAAGACTGAATTTTCGCGTAGGCTTGATTGTTGAGGCGTGCTTTCGTAATGTTCCGAAGGAAATTCGCTCGTATTCTATACTTGAAAGTAGTCTCGGTGACATCAAAACAGAGACATGTTAATACTGGTGCATCCACTTTGATGCTCTTGGAAGAATTTTATCTGGAACTACTAACCGGCAAATGTGGTGTTCAAGGTTCTAAAAGTCGATAACCGGTATTCGACCTGTCACCCAACCTAGCAGTGATTATACGGTATAATTGGCCTATTATACGGCATAATTTGCCTGATTATGCAGATAACCGGCTAACAGATAGAGGCACCCGTTACTTGTATACGATCTAGTAGACCTGTTTTTAGAACATTGGTGGTGTTTCTTCAGTTCATACATTGGATGCAAATTAAGCAACGCTAATGTGTTCTCTCAGATAAATGCTAGCTAGTTCATGTCACACTATCATTTGTTGTATGACAGATTTATGAATGTCACGCTGGTTAATCTGACTGAGGGAGATCGTACAAATGTGCTTTCAGCTGAAGGACATGGTGCTCAAATTCTCCGGCTCCGGCAGGCAGTACAAGGCCGCCGGGAGCCCGTCGTTCAGGAGCAATCGCTTCCACCGCTCCAGCCGCCTCGCGGCGTACCCGGGCATCATCGACGACTCGGGCTTCACGTCCGACGGGGCCTGCGAGGCGTACACTTACATGAGAACAACGATGGGCGCAGGCGCGCGGGCCGATCCGTCGACGTGGGACATGCCCAAGATCAACCGCAGCTTCCAGCATCACGTCAGGAGCCCGAGCCCGAGCGCGAGCTGGATACCGAGCATCGGGGAGGAGGAAGACGACGACGAGGCCGTCGTCCTGGAGGAGGACCGCGTGCCGAGGGAGTGGACAGCGCAGGTGGAGCCCGGCGTGCAGATCACCTTCGTCTCCATCCCGGGCGGCGCTGGCAACGACCTAAAGCGCATTCGGTTCAGGTTCGCATCGTTCGCTTTTTTTCGAGCAATGCACGTGCACGATGTTGTGACTTGTGAGTTGCGATCGAGTGATGAGCTAACGGAGCTACGCGTGCATGGGCGTGTGCATATGTAGCCGGGAGATGTTTAAGAAGTGGGAGGCGCAGCGATGGTGGGGGGAGAACTACGACCGCGTCGTGGAGCTGTACAACGTGCAGACGTTCAGCCGGCAGCAGGGCCTCTCGACGCCGACGTCCTCCGTCGGCGACGCCATGCAGGTCCGTTGCCGGACGCCGTATCGAGCGGTGAACCGAACCGGAGTTCATCCCATCCGTGCGGATTCCATTCCGCACGTACGTGCGTGTCTGTGTTCTTTCGTTGCTGATCACAATTTGTGACCATTGGATGCGTGCAGAGAGAGTCGTTCTACTCCCGTGCTGGCTCGGCGAGGGAGAGCCCGGTGATAATGCCGCCGTCGGCGAGCAGAGAGCAGCAGCCGATCACCCGGAGCACGTCGTGCAAAGCGGTGCCGGCGGCGGCGGCGTCCACTGCCCGAGCAACGTACTACCCGTCCACGTCCGTGCCGGACCCCTCCGACCACGTGTGGGCGCACCACTTCAACCTCCTCAACTCCGCGGGGGTAGGCGCGTCCATGCCACTCGGCGCCGACGCCCCGGGGCCCGTGGACCAGTCGCGCGCCACCACGTCGTCCCGGGACGAGGCCTCCGTGTCCATCAGCAACGCGAGCGACCTTGAGGCCACGCAGTGGATCGAGCAGGACGAGCCGGGCGTGTGCATCACCATCCGCGAGCTCGGCGACGGCACCCGCGAGCTCCGCCGCGTCCGCTTCAGGCACGCCCACAGCTCACTGTTCTACTACTTATACTTGACACCTAACTTAAACAAAACATCGCTAATCACGCTGAATCGCTCGTACTCATGTGAACTAAGTACGTTCTTGTGTTGCAGCCGGGAGAGGTTCGGCGAGGAGCGGGCCAAGGTGTGGTGGGAGCAGAACCGAGACCGAATACATGCGCAGTATCTGTAGCGCCGTACGTTGGAGAAGAGAAGTGTGTGCACAGTGCACCGCACGCGTTGGACAGAAGCTAACACGCCGGGAGGAGTCGAGGAATAGGTTTACAGTGGGGTTGGGTGGGTCGATAGTGTGATATAAGCATTAGCGCGTCCAGTTTTTACAGGGTGAACAGGTTAGGTTTGAGAAGCAGCAGGCTCAGGCGGCTTGCTTCTCTTATGTAAACGTATTTACTAATGTCTACGGTTTGTATCCTGATGAACAGTGTGCTCTATTCGTTTTTTTTAACACGGGTCCTTGTGCTTCTATACCACAGAACAAGGCCTGCATTTTGCGCTGGTCGAGGGCACAAATCAACGCACAATGTCTGTCCATGGAAAAGCTAATCAACGGCATAACACAGCTTCTTTTGCACTTGATAGTAGACCTATCTTGCAAGCTGTTTCAACTCTCGTACTCGAAGCTACGGGAGATGATCCGTCATTTCGCAGGAAGAACAAAAAATAACTACTGTTGCCATTTCAAAATCAGGTAATGTGTGCAAGTATTTGCCTGCCTTGCCAGCGGCCCAACAAAAAGACATGACTACCACATGCCCTCCAAAAGCTCACAAACTGTACAAGCAAAGCCAAATATCCTCCCAGTTTGCTGCGAAAGATAACTGGATGACAAATCAAATCAATAGCACACTCATGTATTATTCAAACATGGGACAAACTTGGGGCAAAGACAGATCCACAACCCAGTGGGGGGAAAGGTCAGCAGGCTCGAGTACTCTACAAAAGCAATTTGCAACTTATTCTACTGTGGCACTTGAATGAAGCAAACTAGGGAGGCAACAATCCGCACAATCATCAACTGGCAAAGCGCTATCCACTTCAGCGGACCGGGTTTTAGCTCTGTAGCCTATAGTCCCCCTCTGCAGCTGACCAAATTTCGCTCTACACACTCCTTTAGCTGACCAATTTTCTTGTCAACCTCTTTGCTGGCGGGATATCATCTGACTTTCCAAGGAAGTCAGACTTGCCATGCCCAGCCTTCAACAATGGAGCAGGGGGCTTCACAGTAGTACGCGTTCGAGAGGTCACAGACATATGAGAAAGCTTCTCAGTAATAGTTGAAACCTTGGGCATTGTTCCCCGGCCAGTTTCAGGTAAACTGCGTGAATGCCTTAGTATAGGGTTCCCTATAGTTCCAAGAAAAGAAAGAAAATCTTCAGAGTCAAACCACAAATTTGAGGTAGGGATTTGGGCAAAGCCTTCACAGGAAACTTGCCTGGGCTATTCCTTGCTGGTACTCGATTAATTGTTAGTCTGTTGTTATTCTCTGTGGGTCTCGTACTCTTTTGTGGTGCCTGACGATCCATTTGAAGTTTTCTTTGTACACCTGGAAGGTGGATAGATAGAATAAAAATATAACCTGTAATGCTAGCTAATTATGAGCAGAGCACTCAAGGATAGCATTTATATTACCAGTCTTAGACAAGCCAATTGATTTCACAGATGCGTTGCTAGGAGGTTTAGTTGTGGATAGAGTTCCAGTAGAGTATCTTCGAGCAATGTTATGCTCCAAAACTCCTTTTACTCCAACTGAAACAAATGGATCAAGCACAGATAAAACACAGGTACCAGGAATGAAAATGATATGAGGCAAAACAGTGTGTATACTAACCACATGGAGGTGTTTTAGGGAGCCCTGCAGCTTTTGGCCGGACAGAAGGCGGAACATATGTACAAGCCTATTGGCAAGGATAAAACTGATTATCCTCCAGAACAGAGACAAACAACAACACATCATCAACAGCGACAGAGTAAAAAGAATAGTTTTACCTGAAAGAAGGTATGCTGGAGAACTTCTGCAGCCTTTGGTCTCTTGCAAGGATCCCAGAAGCAGAGAGACTACAAGATGTACAGAGAAACAAAGATAATCAGGGAATCCAATGATGTTGGGCTATGCTATCTGGGACAAAAGAACTGTAGAACTTACTGAAATAAGGTTAATCGCCTCAGTACTAGCTGATGCCATTACCTCCGACAGTTGATTGCCTGTGACCTGCATTGATAAAGATGCACTCAAGATTATATTTAAGCGTTGAGCCATTATTCACGTGCATTCACAATGCAAAACAACACTGGCAATCTATGTCAAAATCATGAACCAAGTTAGAACAAGATGTTGACTTGTGTTTTATTTCAAACCTAGTTTGTGGGCATCGCAGAAACAATGGATAACAGGTGAAAAAAAGGTGGCAACGGAGACATAAGAAGGCATGCAAAGTGAAGTAATTCCAGTATCTTCTCGAGAAAAGGGGAGGCACAACAACAAAACTGGTACTCAGCAGCATTACTAGGAGAAGGGAATAAAATGGAACAGTGGCAGAATGGGTGAGGATTCAAGAAAGGCTTAACACAGATCACATAGTCTAACAATTTACAGACATTCAAATAACAGCTATTGTATACAATAAAATTGCTTACACAAAAATTGATAACCAGGAGGAAATGAAAGTACCACAGAGCAAAAGGAAAGATGAATATTGACCTGCGGGAACTGATACTTAATTGCTTCTGCAAGAGACAACCCTTGGGGCCATGATTGCTCGTCTGGGCTACCAATAACATTGCAAATCTTGAGAATCTCGTCTGCTTCACTGAATAGTGGGATAGAAAACAGGAGTGAGCAAAAACGACCACAAAGAGACTGGCAATCATAATAATAATGCACATATGGTAAACCATATTACCTTGTGCCAGGGAAAAGAGGATGGAGTGTCAACAGCTCAGCCATTATGGCACCCATTGCCCACATATCTACAAGTTAGCAAAGAAGAAAGATCTGTTTATGAGTTGGGAGTATGTGTAGGCATGTAGTCAAACACAAAGTAAATAGCAGTGGATTCCTTACCAACTGCAGAATCATAAACAGATGACTGGAGCAATACTTCAGGTGCTCGATACCTGAGACATTCAAACACATGGGGATCAACAAAACATATACTGGATTTTTTTATGGGTGTGGTTGGGGCCGTGGGAACAGTGCTAACCAGCGAGTTGAGACATATTCTGTGTATGGTGGCGCAGATGAAACTTCCCTTGCAAGACCAAAGTCTGCTAGTTTTATGACATCCTTGCTAACCAACAGATTCTCTGCAAGAGTATAGCAATATAGTTATCAGTACCATACAATCCACATGAATGAAAATAAAAAAAAAATCAGTTGGTTTGCAAAATTGAGATTCGGTATAGCTGCTAAAAGGCTTCAAAAAATCGCAACAATTCCCTAGTTCAGGACTTTCACATCTGAGTAAGGCTCAACTATGTTTCATAATTTGGTTGGCAGAGAAAAACAGGGGGGAGGGGTGGATGACTATACACAACAACTTACCAGGTTTCAGGTCACGATGAAAGTATCCCCTCTGGTGCATGTAAGCAAGAGCCTGAAAAATCTGAAAACACCAATTCCGGACTTTTGTCTCAGAGAAAGGCTTGACTCTATCTTTCATAAGTTGGTAGAGATTGCACTCCTACAAGGACAAGGGACAAGTTTCAACATAAGCATGATACTGGGGTGGTTGAATTTTTGCCATCTATTGCATCCTTAAGTACCATGTATTCCATTATGAAGTATAATGTATCATTTTCCCTTATGACCTCCTTGAGCTTCACGATATTAGGGTGATTCATGCGCCGCAAAGACTTCAAAAAAGAAGAAATGTCAGTTGAAAGAACGTCTCATGAAAGAAAACATCAAAGAACACATATTTGGACTAAAGTACCTTTACTTCACGTAGACTCATACATTCCTCAAAAGAATAGTATTTTTTCTTCATTTTCTTAACCGCAACCTACATTAGATCAATATAAATTCCTTAACAGCAACTTCTTTGTTTCATTGAGAATTGCGTTCTTATTCATAGGATTTGTCACCAGATACATACAACTTCACCATTTTGTTTATTTATAGCACGCCATACACTCCCAAAAGTCCCATCACCAACTTCCTTAATCAACTTGAATCTGCAAAAATAAGACACTTTCTAAGACAAAGGCAAACCTAAAAACAGCAAGTCAATACAAAAGTTACCCTCTCAAAAAAAAGTACAAAAATTACCTATCCATTATTGCATAACCCGGCTGCCTAGTACAAGCTCTTCCCTGTAGGACAACCAAGTCTGGAGAAGGATCAACAACAAACACAGAGAGATGTTTGCCAAGTTCCAATTGACCAATATCTTTCGTACCAATTAGCAAGAACAGATATATGACTAGTCAATTGAACAGTGGGCCCCCAGTACCTTGTGTTGTCTTGGATTTTGGTCCACTCAAGAAGATCCCACAGCAACCATAGTAGAAAGTTGCAGAATATAGCAAGGATGAGCCTTGACCTCGAATGTCACACAACAAAGCAAATGGCAACTAACTAGGAAGAAACAGATGAAGACAGAATGCAGCAAAGATTATAACGCTGCAAAGAGAGGGAAGGAGAAAGGAAATTAAGAATATTCCAAGAGAGGGTAAATTTTAATTTCTTCATGTGCCATACATGCAGCAATAATAGTAGCAAAGGGGCATACCACGCTTATATGATCAACATCTACTACTTGAATTTCGACTTCAAAAGGAAGCTTCTCTGGAGATGATGTGCTGGTAGAAAGGTGAACAAAATGAGATGGTAAAACTTGTTAATGTAACACAAAAGAAAGGAAGAACAAAGTAGGTGTATTACATGTAGATGGTTGGCACAGACTGAAATATGGCTTCAGGAAAAGATCACATCAGCCTGCTGTTGTTGAGCATAGAGGAGCATATAACCACTATGTGTAGTTCACCAGAGAGAAGAGTTCGGTGTTCCCACGAGCTAAAACACGCCAATCAAGAGTTTCTTTTGAAAGAAAAAGCTTGCATTGAAGAAGATATGCCCGGAAGACCACTTTTTCCATGTCTCTGATGGACACTTTAAGCTCCCAAAATCACTGCTAGTGCAATCTAAAATAACAGATAGGAGTCAGAAATGTGTGATAGATTCTAAATGGTACTCTTCTACACATGATGTACATACCATACAGTATATGCCAACGGAACTAAAACAATTTCCATTCAGCATTAACATCAGTGCACAAAACAACCATTTTAACATACTAAAATATACAGGGGTATATACAAAATGAAAGCAAACTCTGCTTGCAGGATTTCTATTGAATCATTTTACTCCTCCTCGTGAACTATAATGTACCGCCCACACATTGCTAGGACCAACATTGATATGCATAATGAAGCATTGTCTTCTTGGCAAAACTAATATATATTTTCCGTACTCCCAGGAGTGTATACTCCCATCTGCCAATATACCATTTAAACGAATGTGTTATACCTTTTATCACTTTTCGGTATACCTAAATACTAATTCTACGATACTCCAATGTGACATGATTGAAAAAATTTCATCAGAGCAATTTCATCAAAGCCCTTTATTTTGCTATATACCTTTTTGGTACGTAAAACGAGTATATACATAAATTATGCTATAAGAATGGACTTTGATGAAATTTTTATTAAACTCACTTTGGAGTATCTTGTAATTATTATTAGAGTATGCTTAAAAGAAGAAAAACATATAAATATACATATATGAATGTGTGTGTGTGCGCGCATGCGTATGTATATATATATATATATATATATATATATATATATATATATATATATATATATATATATATATATATATGTGTGTGTGTGTGTGTGTGTGTGTGTAGGAAAATGGTTCAAAACTCTTGGAAGTACATACTTTCACTTCTCATATATCGCTTAAATAACGATGTTGTTGCTATATAAAACTCACTTTAAAGTATCTTATAATTATTATTAGAGTATATACAAAAGGATAAAGATATATATATATATATATATATATATATATATATATATATATATATAAGAGAGAGAGAGAGGAAAATTACATAAGGCACCTGGGTGCCTAGGCACCCACATCAAGAACCGTTGATTTGCTTTGAGATTCGCAACGTTTGATGTGGGTATCTTCATATACCCATAAAAAAGTATATTTGAGATGTCAAACTCCGAAAAAAAATTAAATTCAACTTCAGTTTAATTAGTTTGAACTATTTTTATGGTATATACTCACTGTAGTCGCATTGAACTCAAAAGTAGTTCAAACTAGTTTGAACTGAGTTCAAAACTTACTTACCATAAATATATCAAGGGTATAAAACATTTCCATACCTAAACTCAAAAAACTTATCAATCATACACGTGTATCGGACGGTTCTTGATGTGGGTGCCTAGCACCCAGGTGCCTTATGTAATTTTCATATATATATATATATATATATATATATATATATATATATATATATATATATATATATATATATATATATATACCACGGACTACATTATCATCAAAGTAGAGCATTGCTGGAGCTGGACATTGACAAACCATATCAAAATCAATGCTGCTATTCAATCCATTGCAACAACGATTCAACATCGAAATTAATGCTGCTGTCTGATTAGTGGCATAACAATTGAGTGTGGCGAGACAATCAAACTCACACTACATATACAAACACCTTGAAACTCAGAAGAAACTACCTGCATTGCTATACTACTCTAATTTACATCGCTGGACACCAAAAGCGCAGATTTTTATCGCCCATCGGGAGAAAAGAGAGACCTTTTTTTCCACCCGGGGGGAGAAAAAGAACTTTCTCCCAGACAATCCCATTCAACCAAAAAAACAGATCCAAAATCACACAACTAAAAAGCATCCCAGAAAAAAAGCATCACGAAGTAATCAGCGCTCAAGCACAAACCTACGCACATATTATTCGCCTTGGAACGAACGCCCGCGAGCCGCTCAGATCCGGCGCCTTGGGCTCAGATCCGGACCAAAATCCCTTCGAACAACCAAACCGACGAGGCGCGCAAAGGACAGGGACGCGGACCCGGACCCGGACGCGAGAAGGTGGGGGGAACGTAATGGAATCGATACCACACCTTACCAGGCGGGCTAGGAGCATAGGGCGGTGGCGGTGCCTCCCCACGTGGTGGCCGAGTGCCTACTCGCCTCGCCTCGCAGCCTGCCTCAGCCCCGCGCGGCGGCGTGGATGCGGGGAAGGAGAGAAATAGAGAGAGACGCGGCCTGCCTCCACCGCCAGCCTGCCCTCCGGTTTCTACCCGCGACGCGCTCCGTTACTTTCTATAACCGCAACAACCCGTCGCCTCCTCCCTCTCCTCCTCGGCACCGCATCGCCTCTCGCGCTCCGCCCGTTTCTAACCACTGCTCGTTTTCGGGCTTGCTCCAACGGAAGGCAAAGTATTACCGGCTTTTCTTTCACCCTCCTCACCTTTCTTTCTTGGCCTGCCTCCTTTTCGTCCATGGAGCCGGCCGCCTAGCTTGGCTTGGCTTGGCTAATAATCTAGTTGGGTGCATTGGCATTTGGCAATGACGCTTTGCAGCGATCAAAATGACGGGGCGCTCGTAATTGGGTGGACTTTCCCGGCCTGTTCGGCAACGGTTGCGGCTTATATCTTTTGATTGAAATTTTTGAATTTTGACTGTTTACGGTACAGATTACGAAGAGATAGATATACACTTGCGATTTTGGATGGTACAGATATTGGACTTTTAAAGTGTACATCGTTTAACTTGTAGACCCCGTTTTGAGAAAATACTCCGTTTGAAAGTTAGGTACTGTAGCAGAAGCCAAAAGCCACCAGCTTCGAAGGAAAAGAACAGGCCCTCTGGCGCGAGCGTGATGCGCCGTGTTAACTAGTGATGGTTGGTGAATGCAATGATACGGTGATACTGATGCGTATTGCATGTTTGGTTGGCGGGTTTCAGGTCTTTCTTTTTCGGCTCCTAAAAACTATTTTTAATTTTTTCATAATAAATAACTTTTAAACGAAATGTCCTTTTAAGATAGAATCTACAAATTAATTATAGTATATATTATAGTGATTTTATTTATATTGGTTAAAACTACACGCAAACTTCTGTTAATCCGTACTCTCTTTTATGAATAGCCAAAAACCATAAACTGCAGCCAAAAGTCATGGGCTAAAGCCAAAAAGATAGGCCCTCAGGCAACTATAATTTAGGACACTCAGTTTGACAATAGCTTATATCTTTTTATTGTAGCTGATTTATTTTTTACTATAAATGATGGTGACTTATTTGATATAATTAAATTTTATAAAATTTAAAAATGAAAAAACAAATTAACCCATTACGGACAATACGAAGAAATACGAAAAAATAAAAGACAAAAAAACTAAAAACCCAAAAACCAGAAAACAGAAGAGTGGAAGTTGCTTCCGTTGCTCAGGCCTCCAAAATAAGCAGCTCCTCTCAAACGGAGAGTGGAAGTTACCAACTCTACCGATTGTGGTATTATTCGTTAGGGATTGTCTATTGCACAGTCAACTAAAATTATAATATTTTTTATATATACAATATTTTTTCTATATATGCAACATAAAAAATATTATAAATATGGATAAAAAATATTACATGTATAAAAAATATTACAGCAAAATCGACTAAAGAAAAAAATCAGACGACAATACAATAGCAAACCTGTATTCGTTACGGTGCAAAAGCACATTTCATATTCGAAACTACAGACGACTCGCTTTTACCTGCTACATTCTTAAAATACATGTTTTTTCCCTAAATCTTAGTGCTACTTTGTTACCGGTTCTTCACCTGGATCAGTGTACCCATGGTCCTAGCGGACCCAACCTGGCGTTAGGTTAGGCACTTGCACCTGCTACTGGCACAGAGGCGATCCGGGCACTCACGAGTAACAGCTAGCCCACAGCATCAGTATTGTGTCTTTATATTCCGTGACATTGACACCACCATGTGGTCCCCACTACGATGCTGAATGTAGTGTAGGGTGTGTTTGGTTGCCTGAATCTCCTTCGTTCTGGATGGGTGGATCCGTATAATCTGAGAAAGAGCCTGTTTGGTTGCCTGTATGAGCGGATACAGCCTGTATGAGCGGATGCAAAAATACGCCCTCATCCTGGATGGGTGGATACGCTCAAAATGAGCTTCACTAGCCATCCTGGATGAGTGGATGCAGTGTATCTTATGCGGTCCCACGTGTCAGCCTCTCAGGTTTGGTAGACTGCATCCGCTCATACAGGCAACCAAACAGCATCTCAGTTTTTTTGTATCCGCTCATACAGCCTCACCAAACATCTTCTTTTTCTGAAATACGATTCCACTCAGCCTGCATCCACTCATCCAGGATATACGATGCAACCTCCATCCACGAACCAAACACACCCGTATTGTAGCGTTTGGATTGGGCTCGAAGCAAGCAAGCTCACTTATGTGGCATTGGCCAGGTGGGAGACACACGGTCTGATCTTAACGGCTTTTAAAAGTGGTTTTTAATTTTTACTATAGTATCTAATTTTCAAACGGAATATTTTCTTAAGACGGGATCTACAAGTTAATTGTAGTATACATTCTCCGTCCTCCCCAGTCCCTCCCTCCTCCCCCTTCCCCCGGTCGTTTCCTTCCTCCCTTTACCTCCCTCGGCCACCTCCTCCTCTCCCGGCCACCCCTACCTCCCCCAGCCCCCTCCCTCCTCACACAGACACCCCACCTCCCCCCGACTGCCTCCCTCCTCCCCGTCCCCTGGCGACCCCTCGCCTCCTTCCTCCCCTGACCCCCCTGCGACCCCTCACCTCCCTCCCTCCTCCCCCGACCCCTCGGTACCTCCTCCTCCCCCAATCGCCTCCCTCCTAGGGTCGGCGATGACGTGCTCGCTGCCTTCTTCGCCTCAGCCGCCTTGGCGTGCACCGCCTCCCTCCTGGGCTTGCACGACGTCGCCACTGGGGGTGACCGGTGTTGGCTTTAGCGGCCCGGGCGCGGGCGTCTACTTTGTCTTCAGCGGCGTCGGGGAAGGGACGCTGGGGCCAGCGAGGCGCCCAGGCTTTCCTGGCCTGGGCTTACGCAGCACGCAGACTGCGGCAGCCAGCGACACCGCCACGGCGAGGAGGCAGGCAGGACACCACCGGCACCATGCTCGACATCGTCCGCACCGACATCAACACCTGTGACCAGGGCTTCGAGGAGCTCACACGCGCTCATGTCCAACAGTCCAAGCGTGACGTCGAGCTCTACCATGCTCATTCCCCTCTACTCTAGTCCGCTATTCCCTTTCTCTGCTCTGTGATGGCTTGTGGGGTGGGAATCCTTAGGATGATGGGATGGCAACAGGAGGGCGACGGGAGGGGGAGGTTGAGGCAGCCGCAGGCATTGGCATGCCGGTCGTTCCCCCCGTACTGGCCATGCTCGTCGGGTTAGACCGATCTAAGCATGGCATGATATGCCGTGCCGCCCGACGTGCCGATTTTCTAGATCCAACCTGTCATTTATGCCGTGCCGACATGACCCGCTATGTGGTGTGCCCGTCTCGGACCAGTTGGGCTTTAGGCTGGCACATATAGGTCCGACTCAACTCCCAACTCTACTCACAGCCTCGCCGCTTTGCGCCCTGTGCACAGCCGGCCCTGCAGAGGTGCACGGGGTGCGATGGCCGAGGGCCCAGCCCAAGAGGGGGCCCAGACCCATATATGTAATACCTTCATAGCTAGCTATGCTATGTTTCCCAGTGTGGCGTTTGGCCCAACCCAACAGCTGAAGCGTCGCTGGCTCGCTGCGTCCTGCGTGATGTCCTCGTGCATGCTGCATGCCGCCATGCATTGCCAGGAATCGTTCCAGGCGGCTTCTACAGTTCCGCGATCCGCGTCTGTTCTCGAGGCGAGGCGGCGAGGGCGCGACCGCGCAAGGGCCTGCGACCTGCGTCTCCATCTTCTCCGAGTCCGAGCTCCGAGTCTCCGCATCGCAGCGTCCGGCCGTCCGCCGCCGATTTCATATCTCCAGTCTCCACGTCTCCGGCTATTCGCATGGTACTTATTTTGCTTGGTTTCAATTTTTTGTAAAATTTAATCTTCCTGTTTAAATATATCGATTAATGATTGTCGTACTCTAGTAAATTATACATATGTTTTTATCCTAATTTAGGTGTTGGAATTTGATAATGTTACCTAAGAAACATTTGTCCGGTGCTGCAAAAAGAAAACGAAGGAAATTAGAAGATCAGTTTATTCAAACACAAAAGGGTGCTATACATAAGTTCTTTTCAGCTTCGAGTAGTGATGTTCCCGATGATAATCCTGTTGAAATAGATGCACCTAATATTGAAAAACAAGGGCAGCAGCCAGTTAATGAAAATTTAAGTGAAGATAATGCCAATGATGATGCTACAGAGCATGGAATCTTTTAGAGTAAATTATTTTCTAGTTATGATCGATGCTGCAATTACTTCATTGACTAGTCGATTTGAGCAGCTGCAAGCATTTGATGAAGTGTTCGGGTTCTTGTTCAATTCAAAAAATTTGAAGTCCTTAGATGATGCTGAACTTTGGAGGTGCTGCACCAAATATGTAGAAACCTTTTCTGATGATAACTCGTCCGATGTTGAGAGAAATGATTTTTTTTCAGAACTAAAGGTGCTGCAAGTGACTTTGCCCGATGCTTTGATGTCAGCATCTGAGATTCTAGAGTTTGTTATGGCTGCAGATTGCTATCCAAATGTTTCAGTTGCCTATCGAATCCTCCTAACTGTACCTGTGACAGTAGCTTCGGCTAAAAGAAGTTTCTCAAAACTGAAGTTATTGAAGAACTATTTGATGTCAACTATGTCACAAGAAAGGCTGAATGGCTTGGCTATGTGCTGCATTGAGAAGGATGTCTTGGAGACTATTGATCTCAATACCATCATTGATGACTTTGCATCAAGAAATGCCCGAAGAAGTTTCTTTTCATGAGAAGCAATGGATATTGATGGAGTTTTATTCTTCTTCTAAGGTAATCACATTAGTTTCAATTTATTGTTCCTTTAGTCTTGACATTGTTCATCGATCATTATTAAACATGTTAAATTTAGAATTTATTGTTGGTCGCTTTGCTAGTAAAATTAAATTTATATATGTGTGTGTATATATGTCATATGTGTATATCTAAATATTATATAAACCTACAAACTTATATATAGTCTTGAGGGCCCATTGCGATAAGTTCGCCGAAGGGCCCTTGAAAGTGTAGGACCGGCACTGGCCCTGTGCACCCGGGTGGGTCAGCGCTCGCCAGGAAACTGACCTCTATGGCTGGCCCTGGCCTCTCTTGCTCGAACGTCGAAACCAACGTTTTTCTTCTCAAAAAAAGTACTAGTTTACTACTACACAGGAGCAAGCAAGAGTGGAGAATGCCACTGGCCATGTGCTTCAGGCGTTGCTCCCGAGAAAAGGCAATTTTTTTATATATAATTTTGCATTATTTTACTATTTCTTGCTTCAGGCTGCAGTCCAATCGTGCAAGCTTGTGCTTACTTTAGGGGTGTCCTTCACGCCGGGATCACAAGGAAAGCTACCTCTTGTTCGCCTCGCTTTTTCTCGGTGCTTATAGACGTCCACACCGCACGGCCTTGCGTCATAAGTTGGGAGTCGTGAGGACTAGAGTGAGCAGCTGCAAGAGGGAGAGGGGAAAGGGGAGGAGGGATCAGGAATCCATGGCGGCCACCGAACGGTCGGATGTGGAGATGGTCGCGCTCCGGGACCCGCCCCCGCCGGACTCGGGCGCGGCGCCTGCGGACCCTGGCTCCACTGACACCGGACAAGAGGTGAGCTCGCTCGATCTCCGTCCCCACTCCACCCTACTGTTTCTTGCTGTCTATTCTGCACTTGTTTTGCCCGCCGCGCGAGCTGCTCAGCGCGCGGCATGTGCGAGCGTCGAGCGACTCGACTCGACTATGCGTGTGGCCGGCCGCGACCGGTGAACGGAGGGGAGCTGACACGTGCTGCCCATTACAGCGAGTTCAGTGTCCCTGTTCTCCAGCCAGCCTTGCCGGACAACTCCATCTCCATTGATCTTTATCTGTTCTCTTATCGTCTTGCCGCCAATCCGATTGCGACTTCTGTCTCCCGAGGCCTGGCGTTGTAAGGAAAGCCTCTTCCTATCCGGGAGATTCAATTTTTTGCCACCCTTAAGATTGACCTTGAGATTCTGTCACTTACACATAGAGTCGTCTGAGTCAACTCAGGTGGTAAATCTGTTGCCATCCGAGTCATAAGGATGGTAAATAGTTAAATTTTCCCTTCCTATCCCGTCCAATAGAGCTTGGACGATTAACAAAGTGGAGCATACGGCACATGCATCTGGTCCGATGAGAAGTAGATCATATGGGCCATGGGGCCATAATTTTGGAGGTGAAGTATGAAATGCGTGGGCATGTTGGTCAGCCCAGCCCAACTTATCCGGCCGTAAAGCGGTCGAGTTTGCTGCCCTCTTATGGCAGACATGGAGATAGCCTGCAATGCCTAACTGTAGCCGGGCTTTTGGTCCATGGAACTGCGGAGCTGCAAGAACCCATCCCCCATACACCGTGGGCGATACCTCCCTTGTTTATTCGTCATGCTAGCCCTGCAGTTTACAAGTGTCGCCGGAGCAGGCTGCGTGGCCGTCTCTGCAGCAACAGGTGTCGCCGGCCGGAGAGCGCATGCTGCCACCAACTGCCGCCGTTCTCTTCTCTCTTTCCCTGAGCATCGCCGCTGTCTCACCCAACAAACACATTTGCATGCAAGCAATTGAAGCAGGATATTCCTAGTCTCCTGGTAGATGTAGACAAGGCTAAGACAACGGCCACAGGCGCAGGGCTGCAGCCAACTAGGCTAGGATCCAGCCCTCACAATCAAGTCTGAAACAGGTGAGCGACAGAGTACGGGAGTGTTTGGTTGCTAGCCACACTTTGCCAACAAAAATTACCACACTTGTCTAAGTTGAGGTGCTTAAATTCTTTGCCACACCTTAGCAAGCCTAAGGGAATCTTGCCACACTTTTTTGAGTCATTGACGCGTGTGTCCTAGTTTGCTGGAAGGGAATCTTGTCACAACTGTGGCTGCAACCAAACAGCTCCTTGAGTTGATCAAACTTGCCTAACCTTAGGCGTGGTAAACTGTGGCTGGCAACCAAACACCCCTACATCTCTACACTCGCAAGTTGCAATGTCCCAAATTTTAGTGTTCTGATTTATGAAAGAAGCGTGAAAAGATCGAAACGGGTTAGCTACCTGCTGTAAGCATCATCAGTCTTTCCAATTTCTAGCTGTTGTTTTAGGGTTTTGTGAAAACCCAAAATTTTCAAAATTTTGAATTTAAGCGAATTTCAATTGAATTTTAAAGTTTTACCAAATCTGAAAACTCCAACCAAAAAGCCGCTTTCCCTATTTGGACTTACGCTTTCCACTGAAGGAAACGTATTCGTACAACCCGTTTTCTCTTCTGTTCTCGCCAGCCTCATGTTGCGCCGCCATTCGCTCCTGTTGTCGCCTTCGCCCATGCTTTCTCACCGCCACCTCACTTCACCATTAATTGTTGTCCGCACCAGAGCCGCACCATCCTCGCTGTCAAATTACACCGTCGCCAAACCACGAACACCAACTGCTCAACATGCCGCGCAGCCGCTGTTCTTCGCCGCCACCTCGCGCGCCCGTTCTTGGGAGGAGCGACGACTCCTATGCTACCATCACGCTATTGTCCCAATGCTAAAACCATGCAACCTCCCACGACGCTGCCAACGCGCTGAGCTCGCCTCACACCGCTTCTAACGTCACCGCCTTCGTCGCCTATAAAGCCAAGCTCGGCAACCCCTCTTTCATTTTTTTTGCACCGTGCCACATGCACTGCCACCTTTCCTTTCTCCACTCCGGCCTTGCTGTGCCGCAATCACCGACACCCAAAATCTTCTCCAGTGAGCTCAATTCCAATTCCTCGTCTCCACCTCCTCTCTAGTCCAATTGCTCACATCCTTAGCATCTCCTCACCGCTACGAAGCTAACCCTAGCTCCCCACCTAGCCTTGTCGCCCCTAACTTGCTGCCGTTGTGTGCCATCGCCTTGCCTCCCACGAACACCGTCGCCAACATCCTATAGGCCTTCTCGAGCCAAGCCATCACCACCACCGAACTCTCCTCACCTCCTAGATGCTCTAGCCACCGCCAATTTGGTCAAAGCTTTACTGCAGTTTCGTCATGTAGTGCCCTTGTTTCGGCTAGGCGTCACCGTCACCAATCGTCTCCAAGCTACCACCGATTGTGCATGTGCCCTCCCTTGTCTTAGCCACCATGAAAGCGAGCTCCAGCTCATTTTGTAGCGAGCTGGGCCACGAGCTACTTGGGTCACCAAGGTGTGTCTACAAAGCTAGCCTGAGGCAACTTTTGGCCTAGTCGGCCAAATTGGGTCAAGCCTAATATCGTGTAGCCCAATAACATCCAGTACAGCCCAATACTATTCATTCAACCAGACTCGAACGTTGTTCAACCCGATCAACTACACAGTAAATGGATTAACACTATCCATCAAACCCGACCCGCTAGAAATAGTACCAACTTAGGTCTATTCACCCAACCCATTACTATTCACTTGAAACCTGTTAAACCTGTTTATACTCATTTCGACCAGTTCGAGCCAGTCTAACCCATTTTCAACCTAATCAAGCTTAGTTTAAACCATATCTCCCAAACCTACCTTCTTTCATATATTTTTGGATATTTTTTTTTGTATTTTGTTTCCAACTTGCATTCTGCAAAGCAGTAATTTATTTGTATTTGGTCTTTTGTGCTAGTATCTGGATTCGACTAGTTGACAAACGAAGAAGCTACCAAAATAACTAAGGTAGATGGTGTTAAACCTGAAGCCTGTGAAGTAGTCGAAGACCCTACATAAGAAGGCAAGTCACATATCTTTGATCATGTTGAACACATATTATTTAATTATTATTTATATTATTTGAGCACTATTGTTTTCATAAAATATTAATTTAGAATGACATGATGAACAGATAGACCCAACCGCTAAAAAGCCCTATCATACTCTCATAATCCATATTCACATTGATAACCATAAGTGTTATTATAATGTGAAATCACTCAATTAGTAATTAGTAGGTAGATTAGACAAATATAAATACTTTACAAATAATGTTAAAAATTATTCAGCCTAGTACTGATAGACTTTGAAACAAAGCTAAATATTGAGGATTCTTGATAAACAATCACTAGTGGTTGGGGCCTATGGCCCCACTCGAAAATTGAGGCTTTGGTTTGGATATTGTGGTGTGCCGTGTGCACGTGGTATACGAATGATAACCTCATCTGTAGTAAATAAAGACTGGACTCTTATGCCAATCAATATAGAACTTGCTCAACCACAAGCTTGACTTATCAATATGGTCTATTATATTGCTCGATTCGATCGAACATCTGCAGGGTGGTGGTTATCCTAATTTCATCTGGATAGTCAGTGGGGAAATGGGTGAGATGGAAGTTGGGCTTTTTATGTTACTTGCCAGTGTTCACAATGGTAGGCCCACTCAACATCGGACTCCGATTTCCGCACTAGCCAGTGTATTTTTGATGATGGTTGAATGGTTCTGTGCCTATAAGGCAAAAACTAGAATGAAAAAGTAATAAAACGGCCTTGTTATTCTCAATTCAGTTGCACATTATCATGTTGCGTGTTTATAGCTTGACATTATGAGTCGAAGACATCTTGTGGTTAAAGTTGGGTAACTCTGTAGAGTATAAATAATGGTATTTGAATACGCCGTACTCCCGGCCAATGGAGTTGTGTTTCATGAGTGATTCCTATAATAAAGCATAAGTAGAATTTGAATGATTTTAATATGAAAATTACAAATGACAAAACCCCTTTGCTAATTAATAATTTTTTTACTATTTTAAGTCTAAAATTCTTTACCTGCAAACTTACATATATTTTTATCATACTACGACATATGACTCTATCAAGTTGAACATCTTGTATGGTAGTTAAATAGTTTTCTCATATGACTTATTGAGTACCTAGTGTACTCAAATTTGATTATATTCATCAGAACAAACACCTAAAAAAGGAAGGATATATCAGCTGACGTGTTAGGGTTACAATCGCACTCAAGTGTTTCTGTGGGATTTGTCCGATTTTTCTGAGTGTAAGTTAAGTTCTAGGCTTGAATACTTATAAATAGATATGTCATAATCAAACTAATCATTTTTTAAATACTTATAAATAGATATAATTTTTTTCTGCCCACATCCGAACTCCTGGATTCATTACAGATATGTCATGATCCTGAGAAGGGAACCGTTGGACGAGAATACGAGATTAGACATTAGAGTACAGGCTTACGCAGCTGCCTCTGGCGGTGAATTCTTTTTTCCCTATCCAGTTCCCAATCTGCTACATGTTTCATGGTTACTTCCTGTGGCAAGTGTTTGATTCGGATTACCTCTTCGTTGGTTTCTTGCTAAAACGTAACAAGCTATAGACATTAGGCAATTAACCACGCCTCATAATTTCACCTCATCCGGTTAATGGTTTGGCCTTGACATCTGATTCTTATCCTTCAGAACTACTACTAGTAATATAACTCATAGCAAATTTCCTTGTTGAACTACTACTATTTAGTAGAGTGTAGTACTACTCATACTTTGCAGCTCTTGTTGAACAATTGTTTGCCTTCTCTTGTCCAACATAAAGAAGCCTGGCCGGAACACTGAATCGACAACTAGTGCTGCTCCAATGGGCGAATACAGCACGGCGTACGGGGGCATTCCCGCTGGCGCCGGCGACAGCGCCGCGTCATTGCCGGCTTCGCTCCGCAAGGTCTCGATCGTCCCGCTCATCTTCCTCATCTTCTACGAGGTCTCCGGCGGGCCGTTCGGGATCGAGGACAGCGTGGGCGCGGCCGGGCCACTCCTCGCCATCGCCGGCTTCCTGGTCCTCCCCGTCATCTGGAGCATCCCGGAGGCGATGATCACGGCGGAGCTGGGCACCATGTTCCCGGAGAACGGCGGGTACGTCGTGTGGGTGGCCTCGGCGCTCGGCCCCTACTGGGGGTTCCAGCAGGGGTGGATGAAATGGCTGAGCGGCGTCATCGACAACGCCCTGTACCCCGTCCTCTTCTTGGACTACCTCAAGTCCGGCGTCCCAGCGCTGGGCGGAGGCGCGCCGAGGGCGCTCGCCGTCGTGGGACTGACGGCGCTGCTGACGCTGATGAACTATCGGGGGCTCACCGTCGTCGGTTGGGTGGCCATCTGCCTCGGGGTCTTCTCTCTCCTCCCGTTCCTCGTCATGGGGCTCATTTCGCTCCCCAAGCTCCGACCGGCGAGATGGCTGGTAGTCGACCTCCACAATGTCGACTGGAACCTGTACCTGAACACTCTCTTCTGGAACCTCAACTACTGGGACTCGATCAGCACGCTGTCCGGTGAGGTCGAGAACCCCAGCAAGACGCTGCCCAAGGCGCTCTTCTACGCGGTCATCTTCGTGGTCGTGGGCTATCTGTACCCACTCCTCTCCGGGACCGGCGCGGTGCCGCTGGACAGGGAGCAGTGGAGCGACGGCTACTTCGCGGACCTCGCGAGGCTGCTCGGCGGCGCGTGGCTGATGTGGTGGGTGCAGGCGGCGTCGGCGCTGTCGAACATGGGCATGTTCGTGGCGGAGATGAGCAGCGACTCGTACCAGCTCCTGGGCATGGCGGAGCGGGGCATGCTCCCGGCCTTCTTCGCGCGGCGGTCGCGGTACGGGACCCCGCTGGCTGGCATCCTGTTCTCGGCCTCCGGCGTGCTGCTGCTCTCGACGATGAGCTTCCAGGAGATCGTGGCCGCCGAGAACTTCCTCTACTGCTTCGGCATGCTCCTCGAGTTCCTGGCGTTCGTCGTGCTGCGGGTGAGGCGGCCCGACGCCCCGCGGCCGTACAGGGTACCGCTGGGGACCGCCGGGTGCGTGGCGATGCTGGCGCCCCCGACGGTGCTGATCGTGGTGGTGCTCGCGCTGTCGACGCTGAAGGTGGCGCTGGTGAGCCTCGTCGCCGTGGCCGTCGGGCTCGTGCTGCAGCCCGGGCTGAGGTTCGTGGAGAAGAAGAGGTGGCTCAGGTTCTCCGTCAACGCCGACCTCCCGGACGGCGTGACGCGCCCACCACCCGCCGCGCCGGACGAGCCGTTGGTTGACTTTGGCTGAGTTCTTCTTGGACTTATGATTTCTCTTAAACAAATAAATAAAACGGTTTCTCTGTCGCTGTTTTAAAACGATTTATTAGGATAACTTTTCTTAAAGTGATTTATTGATATTTAGTTTATCCATACAAGCGCTCATGGTAGAATCAAAAAATATAATCGCAACCATAAATTGTAGTCGAAAAGAACCCACCATTTGTTTGCAAGAACATGTGTGCTTTTTGCCGTGGTTTTCTAGCTAGAGCTAGCGGTAGCGAGTGCTCGTTTTGTTTATGGTGCTTTGCTAGCGCTTGTTGACGGGTGCGTGTGGCATATAACTAGGGCTGAAAACGAGCCGATGCTTGACTGAGCTTGTCTAGAATTGCAGCTTGGCTCATTTAGGAAATGAACTAAAAACCAGGATTGGTTTGGCTCATTTTCTGGCTCAAGTTGGCTCGAACCAGCTTGTGAGCCGTAGAAAGCCAGCAACATTGACAATATCAAATTGCCATACTGGATTCCAAAGTTGTAAGCACCGCCCTTACGTCCAAATGGTAAATACTAGCTCTACAAGTTGCACAATTGTACTACGTGCATTGCACAAGTTTCTGCAAAGTGTATATGGACATCGCATTGCCTTTTAGCACAGTACGAGCACTCGAAAATCATCAAAACCACCTGCACAATTGGAAAACCAAATCTGAAGCCACACTCTAATCAGAACAAACAGCTTCTGCCAGAAGCACGGTACTTGCATAAGCCCACTCACCTCCCGGACGTGTGGAATCCGAGTGAGCAGCAGCCTCGTGGTGCCCTAACCACAACAAAAGTAAGCAGAAGTCTCAGAAATCGGTAGAACGACGACCCAACCGAGGAAACCCACAACCACCAGTGAGGAATCAGGGGCGGAGTCACAGGACGCTTACGTTCTCGCCGCAGCGCATGCAGAGGGACTCGATCTCATGGAGCGGTGCAACGGCTTGCGCCTCCTCCTCGTCGGCCGCTGCTGACGACTCTACTGTGGAGCGGAGGTCCACCACCACACGCCCTTCCTTGCCGGAGCCGATCATAGCCGACGGATATCAGTGTGCACCGGGCTTCTCGCGAGGGAAAGGGAATGAGCTTCTAGAAGCTTCTGGCGATTTCCTCGCTTCGCGTTGGTTGGTTGGGCTCTGGCGTCTGTGGGAGTCTGCTCTGTGGGAGTCTGCCCTTTCGGCGGCTTTGCATTGTGGCGGGAGGGGCCGGAGTCTCCGGACTGGAAGCGGCTGGGTGGGGCGCGCGGCGCGGTGGGTGGGGCGAGAGATGCGGTGGAAGGGGCAAGCAGCGCGATGGGCGGCTCAGTGGACGGGACGAGAGACGGAGAGAGGAAGGCTATCGACCAAATGCAGATCAAGAATTCGGGATCGGTCGAAGGGTTAGGGTTACGCTGCACCACACGTAAATTTTAAGGGCGGACGCGTAGTGTATGAAGCCACCCCTCGGCTCTACCGATGGCCCACTCGACAGATAAAACAATAGCTGTACTTCCGAACCCGCGTCTCTCGCGAACTTTCCCCATTTCCTCCAAACCCTTCCGCTCCGCTCCTCGTGCCTTCCGCCTCCGCTCCCATCGCCGCCGCCCCGTTCCCCGTTCCCCGCCGCCGCCCCGCGATTCCGCAGCCGCTGGCACCGGATCCGACACTTCTCGTGCCTTCCGCCTCCGCTCCCATCGCCACCGCCCCGTTCCCGCCGCCGCCGCCCCGCGATTTCGCAGCCGCTGGCACCGGATCCGACACTTCGGCATCCGTTGGCGCCGGATCTGGCCCTTTCCGCTCCACTCCTCGTGCCTTCCGCCTCCGCTCCCATCGCCGCCGCCCCGTTCCCCGCCGCCGCCCGTGGCCCCCGTCCAGGAGCAAGAGGAGCAATATGTACGCGTCCGGGTGGCCGCTCTTGCTCTCCGAGGCCGCGGTGAAGAAGAACGCGTCTGCTCTCCGAGGCCCTCCTGAAGAAGTACGCGTCTCCGAGGCCGCTCTTGCTCTTCGACCAGCGCAAGATAGTGTTCGAGGTGAGGATTTCATTGCTCGAAAAAATACTGTGCTTGTGTGGTTGTAGAGTGCAGTATTTGCTCTTTCATGATTTGTGCATTGTGTGGTGAAGCTCGAGAAGGTGAGGATTTCATTGCTCCAAAAAATATTGTGCTTGTGTGGTTGTAGAGTGCAGTATTTGCTCTTTCATGATTTGTGCATTCATGATGTTGAAGATTAACTGAATACATTGATTGAAATGCAATGGACCGACTAAAATAAAAGGCTGACTAATGTAATCTAATATTACAAGCAGTGCACTGAATACACTGATTGAATACACTGAATACAAGCAGTGCACTCAATACACTGAACTAAAAGATTAACTGAATACACTGATTGAAGTGCAGTATTGGTAGATAATGTAATCTAATATTACAAGCAGTGCACTACAAGACTGACTAAACTAAAGTTTCATGACCGAACCGGTTCCATATATGCTCTATTAAGTCTGCCTTCAACTGGTGGTGCAATGCAGAATTATGAATATGTGCGTTAATTTCAAGTACCCTAGAAAATCCATGAATTGGTCCATTTCCAAGTCCTACTATGGGCGTCGAAGATCTCCCCTCATCTAATCTTAGCTGATAGTTATCTCTCTCATCCTCAACTATCATATTGTGCAAAATAATACATGCATACATAATATCAGCAAGGTCTTCTTGCTCCCAAAGACGTGCTGGTTCACGTATAATAGCCCATCGTTTCTGTAGAATCCCAAATGCACATTCTACATCTTTCCTTGCCGACTCTTGCTTTTGTGCAAATAATTTATGCTTCATAGACTGAGGCATAGAGATTGATTTAACAAATGTTGCCCACTCTGGATAAATACCATCTCCAAAATAATAGCCCATATTGTATTCTGTGCCATTAACTGTGAACTTTACCTCTGGAGCCCTTCCTTGTAGGACATGTGTGAATAATGGTGATTGGTTCAAAACATTTATATCATTATTCGAACCAGCTGCACTGAAAAAGGCATGCCATATCCATCGATCTGCCGAAGCAACAGCTTCAAGCATTATAGTAGGCACTTTTTGATCACCTCTAGTATATTGCCCCTTCCATGCTACTGGACAGTTTTGCCAATGCCAATGCATGCAGTCCAAACTCCCTAGCATTCCTGGAAACCCTCTTGCCTCTCCTATGTGTAACAAGCGTTCAATATCCTCATTAGTTGGCCTACGTAGATATTGCTGACCAAAAATTTCTCGCACACCCTTAACAAATTTAATTAGGCACTGTTGGGCTGTGCTTTCACTCATTTGGAGAGTTTCATCCATAACATCAGCGGGAGAGCCATAGGCCAACATGCGGATGGCAGCGGTGCATTTTTGTAGAGGTGAAAACCCCTTCTTGCCAAATGCATCTCTACGTTGACGAAAATACGGAGACCAATTAGAAAGGGCTTCAACAATCTTTAGAAAAAGATGCTTTCTCATCCGGTACCTTCGTCGGAACTGATATTCAGTGTATAGTGGATTCTCACAAAAATAGTAAGCAATCAATCTGTCATTGGCACCTTCACGATCTCTATGCACGTACCTCCGTGAGTGAATCCTCGTTTGGGCTAGAAGTTGAGTTTCAATTTTAGCTTCAATCTTGGCCTCAAGTGGATCATTAATCTCGTCCCAAATAAGATCTTCAAGTAAGTCATCACTATTGATGGAGGAACCTGAATGCTCAGATTGGTCCTGTGACTCTTCAGACATTTTCTCTCTATGGGCTACTTTCTCTCTTTGAAAGCAAAAGTGCTAAACACAGATGTGTGCTTTCTCTCTATGGATGCATTGTGTGTGTGCTTTCTCTATTTATAGGTGTTTTGCAACAGCTACTTCCCAACAGCTCTTTTGCTTGTATTTAATGTTTTCCCAACAGCTCTTTTGCATGTATTTAATGTTTCCCAACAGCTCAGGGGCATGTATTTAATGTTTTCTGTAACTCTGATTTCCTGTTCATTGTGTTTCATTTGGTTTGTTATCTGACACTCTCTTGCACAGTAACTTATCTGTATATATTCTTTCAAATGTTGACCGTTTATGCTGCTCATTCTGTCCTGTATGCCATGTGGTCATCTAAATTCTGCTGTGGTAGAATAAGAAAAGGTCTGATTAATTGATTATGAACTATGTAACTGTAAGATATTGTACAGTTCTGATGGGCAGTGCCATGATTTTCTGTTTTCTTTGGTTCATCATAGGCTCATAGCACACACCATCACAACAGGGCATATGGTTTATAATGTACTCAAATAAGCACCTAAGCTATGTAACCTAAACTACATCTTTTCATTTATTCTCTTGTATACTTGGTTGGAGCATTATCTTAGCGTCATCTTCTGCCTTTTTTGTACCTTAAAACGCTTGATGGGATTGAATTGCCTGCCTTCCTGCAAAGCATCCTTTGTCACTAGTGCAATCTGTTCCAGAATAAGTTCTTCGCAATTGCATCTGTATACTAGTTAATATTTTTGTTCTGGAATATATTAGTATTTTTGTGTATAGTGATAGACTGACAATCTGATAGACTAATGTCGTTGTTTTTGTAGTATATCACAAAATGTGCTCTGAAATCTGATTACAAATTACAACTACTCTTGAAGCAACTACTCTGAAATCTTAGAATGCCAGTGCAGCAACTACTCTTGGCTTGCCACAAATTACAACTAAACTACCCACTTGCTACATGGACATCACACCAAATACAAAGACATATAAGCCTAAACATCAGATTAAGGAAATAATTCCTTGAATAACACATCTAGGAGTTGTCGATGCCTCCTGAGCATGTCCTCATCATAATGTGATGTATCTTTTTCCATCAAATTTAAGTATGTGTTCAGCCTGGCATTCTTTGCCTTTTCTTTTTGTGCTTCAGCCAATTTTTCCAATGCAGCAGATCTTCTTGCAATAGTTTCATTAAACTGGTCATCTTCCAAATTAAAAGATGGTTGTTTGTCTTTCGCCTTCCCCTTTTTCTTCAGCTTTTCCTTTGCAGCCTTTTGTCCCTCTGGTCTGGTCTGCCTTGTGTCTACCTCTTGGTTGTCCAGGTTGCCAGATGAGGTGTACTCTCCTGATTCAGATATCTTTGTTCTTTTGTTGTGGTCACCATCCTCTCTAATTCTGCACCATTTGGGTTGGTCTTTGAGTTCTCTCCATAGATACTCAAATGCAAAGGGTTTATTACCTTTTACTTCTCCTTTGTACATCTCACGGACTTTGTCCATGAGCATATCGTCGGATTGCCCGCTAGACCAAGTGCTTCTTGCACGAGCATAAACACCACTGAAATGTTTGATAGGCTTGCTAATTATGGCCCAATGGCCTTTGCATTGCTTTGAGGATCTTCTTCTTCCACCTGAAGGCATGTTAGAATTGAACTCTGCAGCCACATTCTTCCAGTAGGCATCTCCCTTCTGTCCATTGCCTTTAATTGGGTCAACAGAATGCATTAGCCAAGCACTAGCCAACCGTATGTTCTCCTCCTCACTCCAATTGCTGCGAGCACCTCTGTTCCCTTCATCTGGGCTGCTACCACTTGAATCTTGGATCTCGATCTCTTCTCTTCGCTGGCTGCAACTTCCTTCTCGATCTCGAGTTCCTTGAGCCATGGGTGGTGAACCACTGGCTGCAGCTTCAAAGTTTGCAGCTGAGTGCAAAGACCTTCCTTGATGTTGTACACTCTGAAAACTTGGTGAACCATATTGTTGATAGTTGCCTGGGATACTATAGGGATTGATGTTTGGCATGAACTGAGAGGGTGGAATATTTTGAGTAAACTGGGATGGTGGGATGATTTGAACAAACTGAGTTGGTGGGATGTTTTGAGGAAATTGGGATGGTGGAATGTTTTGGCCAAACTGAAATTGGGCAAAAGGTGGATGTTCTGAGCTTGGACTTGGAGGCTCTTGCATCAATCTAGTGAAGCTTTTGCCTGAATGATCCATTTCGCTTCGCTGTGGTTCTAACCTCCCTCTCTTCTTTGGTTTATATGCAGGTGAAAGAAGAGCTCAATGGGTAGAAAACTGCTGCTGCTGTTGTAATAAAACTGCTGCTGCTGTTCAATGTGGTGGTTGGCGGTTGCTGTGCTGTAATAAAATTTGATGCTGCTGTTGCTGTGCTGGAACTTCTACTGCTGTTGCCGAAAAACTCCTGCTGCTGTGTTGTAATCTGCTGCTGCTGTTGCTGTTCATCAATGTGGTGGTTCGGGGGGGTATGGTAATTTGATGCTACTGTTGCTGTGCTGGAACTGCTGCTGCTGTTGCCAAAAAACTGCTGCCGCTGTTGCCAAACTGCTGTTGCTGTGCTGTTGAATCTGGCGGTTCGGGGGATATGGTAGATTGCTGTTGCTGTGCATCAATGTGGTGGTTGGGGATGTGGTAGTTGGTAGTTGTGGAGAGAGAACAACTGTTGTAAAGAAAATTATATTTTAATGTTTATGGTCAGGTCTTTAGCTTGAGGACCAGTCTTAAGCTTTTTTGCTTAGAGCCTCCTTAAGGTCACCTCTGTAATGTATAAGGTTGACCTTAAGGTGGCTTAAGACCCCTGAAATGTATACACTACAGATGCCCTAAGCCCACTCACCTCCCGGACGTGTGGAATCCGAGTGAGCAGCAACCACAACAAAAGTAAGCAGGAGTCTCAGAAATCGGTAGAACGACAACCCAACCGAGGAAACCCACAACCACCAGTGAGGAATCAGGGGCGGAGTCACAGGACGCTTACGTTCTCGCCGCAGCGCATGCAGAGGGACTCGATCTCATGGAGCGGTGCAACGGCTTGCGCCTCCTCCTCGTCGGCCGCTGCTGACGACTCTACTGTGGAGCGGAGGTCCACCACCACACGCCCTTCCTTGCCGGAGCCGATCATAGCCGACGGATATCAGTGTGCACCGGGCTTCTCGCGAGGGAAAGGGAATGAGCTTCTAGAAGCTTCTGGCGATTTCCTCGCTTCGCGTTGGTTGGTTGGGCTCTGGCGTCTGTGGGAGTCTGCCCTTTCGGCGGCTTTGCATTGTGGCGGGAGGGGCCGGAGTCTCCGGACTGGAAGCGGCTGGGTGGGGCGTGCGGCGCGGTGGGTGGGGCGAGAGATGCGGCGGAAGGGGCAAGCAGCGCGATGGGCGGCTCAGTGGACGGGACGAGAGACGGAGAGAGGAAGGCTATCGACCAAATGCAGATCAAGAATTCGGGATCGGTCGAAGGGTTAGGGTTACGCTGCACCACACCGCAGGGCGATTGTGGGCTGACTGGGCTAGGCCTAGGGGTGCTGCACCGCACGGCTGACTGTGAGCTGGACTACAAACATGAGCCATAGCTGGCTCACGAACGGGCTCAAGCTCGGCTCAATTTTTTTGCGAGCTTAGACAGAGGGTCGATTCGGCTTGAATATTCATGAGTTCGAACCGAGTCGGCTCAAGCTTGTTACGAGCTGAGCCGGCTTGTAAGCCACGTGCTATTTTTCTGGCTCTACATATGACCATACCTCGTGAAATGTATCATGGAATTGATCGAGTCTAGTCTAACGATGATGAGATCTTATGGTATTTTACTCCGTGGAATTGAGTCTAGTCTAAAGATGATGAGATCTTATGCCATTTTACTCCCAGCCGTGGGGTATTTGTTGGCAAGATACAGTTTCAGAGTAGTACTGCTACGCGTGGTCCGCAGAATTGATTGGACCGACCGTTGGCTGGATTCTCAGCCGCCTGTGGTTCATGTAGGTGTGTGTGATTCGCGACCACGGCTGAGCAAAGTGGGTATTTTGTTCGATTATTAGAAGACCTGCGTAGACACGCACACCATATACACGCCCAAATGTGTTTTCTTTAGCGTACGCCGGATGGGCGGAGGCTAAGGGTAAATCCATAAATTTACAAATTTTCGACTGAATCATACTTGTGTATGTACAACATATGAGCAATGTAGACATTTTGATGCTTTGTCAAAACTGAACTGTAGAAATCTCAAACGGTAATTACGGTTGCAAATTATGCCCTTTCATATGTTTTGATATTTCCATAAAACAATGGAGGAAGAGTTTTCTGATCGGACGAGCACACCCTCAACAAACCCTGGTTGTGCTTTATATAGAATGTAACAATCCCTTTCTATCTATACAAGCTTTCTATCTATGTCATCAGGAAGTAGATACAAAGGAAAAATACAGAGGAGATTGCGTGAGATCAGCTGGTCAATCCCAACTATACTAATGCACCCCTGATCTCAACTATATTCAAACACCCTTCCTCAATCTCAATGGTTGCCTCAAGGTTGAGATTGCTTTTGTGTTGAGAAAACAATTGAGTAGCCAAGGGTTTAGTGAAGATATCTGTCACTTGATCTTGTGAGGAGATGAACTTGATTGTCAACATTTTTTGAACAACGCGTTCACGTACAAAATGAAAGTCAATCTCAATGTGCTTTGTCCTTGCATGAAATACCGGATTTGCACACAGATAAGTGGCTCTAAGATTGTCACACTGTTTGATGAATATTTATGCAAATATGTTAAGTCAATGCAAATACAGAGGTGTATGTTTGGAAAGGAATCGAAGATATGTGTATGTGCTATCCAAGATTCAATTTAAGTCGAGGCAATGAAACGGCATGTGAGCTAGTCTTCAGAGTGATTGGTGCATGGTCAACGTGTTGCGCCTTTATGGTTGCATGCCTCCTTCCAGTGCGGATCAGCAAGATCATCTTCATGACTGTGTGGTGCAGATACTGTGACACATCTATAGCAGCAGCCGGCACAGCAATGACATCACCTACATCCATATTAGTTGACAAAACAGGAATATGCACAAAATCTCCATGTTGGCTAGAAGATGATGGCGGTGAAAGTGGCGATGATTGATCAGTAAGAGTTGAAGAAGTCATAGAAGTTTGCCTAGCGAATGAGAATGCCTTCTCATCAAAGATGATGACCTTGGAAATATAGACCCTACCAATAGGAATATGAAGGCATTTGTAAGCTTTGTGAAGATTACTATACCCAATAAACATGCACTGTTGGGATCAAAATGCAAGTTTATTGATTGTTGTAAGGACGAAGGTGAGGCCAATAGACACAATCAAATACTCGAAGAAGAGAATAATATGGTTTTGAACCTAGGAGTTTTTCAATTGGCGTGGCATTGCCAATTACACAACTATGGAGTCGGTTGATGAGAAAAGCTACTGAGGAGAATGCCTCTTCCAAGAAATGGAGAGGAACCGAAGCATGTGAAAGAAGAGCCAGTCCTATTTTAATAGCATGGCGATGCTTCTGTCCAGTTGCACCATTTTGTTGATGAGTGTGCAGACATGACACGATGTGTAATCCCAATTTTCTGAAAAAGGAATCGAGTTTTTGATATTCTCCTCCCCAATCAGTTTACATATGGATAATCTTCCAATTCAACAGGCGTTCAACATGTTGAAATTGCATAAATATGTGAAAGACATCAGCTTTAGTTTTAAGGAGATATAACCAGGTGAATCGACTAAAGCCATCAATAAAGCTTACATAATATATGAAACCACCAAAAGATGTTTCGGTAGGACCCCAGACATCTAAGTACACAAGTTCAAGAGGAGCAGATGCAACATTATTTGAAGGCGAGTAAGGTAGTTGATGACTCTTCGCTTGCTGACAAGCATCACAACTGATTTATTGGAATCTAATTAAAAGGAAGATCGTTGTTCCGAATAACATGCTTGACTATTTGATAACATGGATGACCCAACCACAAGTGCCATTATTCTTGAGGAACCCGGCACTGTAGAGACCTTGCTTGACTGGAGTGCTGACAGCTAGACTATAGAGATCCCTGAGCACCGACCTTTAAGAAGGACCTTCTTTGTATCTTGATCCTTGACCAAAAAGAAGTCATGATAAAACTCGAAAAGAACATTGTTATCATGTGTGAATTTTTGAACGGATAAGAGATTACGAGTAACTTGCGAAACATAAAGAATGTTCTTGAGTTGGAGAGAATGTGAAGGTGTATGCAGATTTGAATGGCCAACATGTAGTATGTGCATACCTAAACCATTGGCTGCTTGTACATGATCCTTTCCCTCATATGCCTCTTTGATGGAGAGCTTGTTCAACTCTTTGGTGAGATGATCAATGGCTCTAATGTCAACACACCAGCTTGGATCAAACTTGTATGTTGGGGTTATAACAGCAGCAATAACACGCTCATCATCAACCTTAAAAGCATGATTGAATCATTGATAGCACCTCGTAGCAACGTGACCTATCTTCCCACAAAGTTGACAGATGGGTCGCCCACTCCTACTAGTGTTTGCTTGCTGATTTGGTTGACGCTGCTATGGGACCGCTCCACCATGTCCCTTGCCGTATCCTCTATTGTGCATGATAGCTCGGTTGCCACGCCCAACGAAACTTTTTGCATCGAGATTTCAGTTCTCTAGCTACATCTCATAGCTGAGCAAATGAAACAAACATATTGTTGAGGGTGATGGAGTCTGTCCATGTGGTTGTCGATGTGACTAGCGGATCATACTCCGAGTCTAGAATCGTAAGAAAGTAGGAGACCACCTGCTTGTCCTTGAGTGGTTGGCCGATTGAGGCTAGTGTGTTAACAAGACTCTTAACCTTGTTAAAGTAGTATGTGACTGCCATGTCCTTCTTAATGTCGGTGAGTTGTACCCATAGCTGCAGCAATCGAGCACGGGACTGTGAGGAAAACATTGTCTGCAATGCATCCTATACTTCTTGTGCCGTCTCCAGGAAGAGGACATGGCCAAGTACTCCCTCGAAGAGTGAAGATAGCAGAGCGCTCAGCACCACCTAGTCCTGCTGGAGCTAGGTCTGATACTCAGGATTCGACACCAACATTGTAGTGCCGGTTGCGTCTGTCTTAGCAATGGTTGCCGCCAGACACTTTGCAACACCATTGACATATCCTAGGAGTTGATGACTCCAAAGATACGGCGAAAATCGAGCCTTCCAAAGCAAGTAATTCTCTTGTGTTAGCTTGAGATTGATGTGATGACTCGGTGTCGGTAGGATGCCTACGGAGGCGCTAGAGGAAGAGATTGCAGCGGGGGAAGAGCCAGAGGTCGCCGTGGTGGTAGTGGGCGGAGGATCTAATACCATATAAAACAATGGAGGAAGGGAATTCTGATCGAAAGAGTATATCCTCAACGGAGCCTGGTTATAGTTTATATAGATATGTCGATCGGCTACAATACATACGGCAAGCACCAGAATGCAAGGTAATGGATAATCGAGAGAATCGTGATCTGTTGTAAATAGAAAGTAACAATCCCTTTCTATCTATACAAGTATGTAGGCTATGTTCTTTTTTAGTTTTTGGCTTTTCTACAGTAACTAGTTTTTAAACGAAGTGTTTTTTCACGATTGGGTCTACTAGTTAATTGTAGTACATACAATATCAACTTCATTTATATTGACAAAAACCACACGTGAGTTTCTGTTACTCTGTAATGTCTCATATAAACAACCCAAAAGTCACAAGCCGTAATCAAAAGTTATAAACATCAGCCAAAAAAACAGACTCGTAATTAGAAAGTAAATACAAAGGAAAAATACAGAGGGGATTGCGTGAGATTTGCTAGTCAATCTCAACTATACTCATGCATGGCTGATCTCAACTATATTTATACAATTTCTATTTCAAAAAAATCGCCCCAAACATTTTATGCCTTTTCATATGACATGAGACTAGCATTGCAGTACTCATCGTGAACGGTCCTGCTTATTCACTTTACGGCATGTCAGTCATAGCACAGAAACGATATTTCTAGCATTAGCGCTCAGCCTAGCAGCCACTACGATTTGACAGCCATCCATCCCCCCAGACTCCCGAAAGGTTGGATGGAATTCGCCTGGGAAGATAGTCCAATCCTACGGATGAGCGCAGGTGGTAGTCGTCATGCTAAGCCTCCGTTTATTTCAGTTTAAACTTTTTTTCTAGTTTAGTTTTTATTATTTTTAAATTTTGTTTTTTTCTTTCCTTTTGTCTTTTTAAGCTTTTTTATTTTTTATTTATTTACATTGTTTATAATAGGCTAACTTATTTTTATTTTTTAAAAATTTAGTTACATCAAATAAATCATCATCAGATATAATATAATTTTAACTAATTATAATATAATTTTAAACACCAATCAGCTTGTTTTAGCTCCGACATCTAAAAATATCAGAGAAAGGAACGTGCATGTAGACATGTTCGGCCGTCACCGCACGTGGTCCCGGTAGCTTTCCATCACCAGTCCTCGAATAAACAAGCCACGTCTCTCGCGCTCAACGCGGTACTCGATAAATCCAGCTATATCCGCTTAAATGCTTAGAGCCTGCTTGGAAGACTGTTTTTAGACTCAAGACTATAGAAAAATACCACCTAAAAATTTTACTGTTTTTGACTCAAAACTGAAAAATACCGCCCAAAATTTTATACTGATCCCAAAAATCTGCTTAGATAGGCGGTAACACATAAAAATATATCCGAATTGGGTCTTTCCAATCGAAAAATAAACAATCGAGTGAGGAGGCAACAATAATTTGACAATAAATATCGGGAAGGCCTCACTGCGTCGAGTCGTCCTCCACACCATCGCCCGAGAGAAGAACCCTAGGCGACGACGGCGAGCTCATCAGCCACGGCAGCAAGCTCTTCGACGGTTCGGCCACAAGAACGAGCTCTTTGGCGACAGTGGCGAGCTCATCGGCCATGGCCACGGCAGCAAGCTCTTCGGCCACAATGACAAGCTCTTTGGCGACGGCAACGAGCAGCTCGTGACGAAGCTTCGCATGCCAGCCTCTCCCTTTTAATCGCCGCTTCATCGCTTCCTCGCCGTCCATAACCGTTCCCTCATGTGCTCCATTTTTGTTTCCGTTGGTCTTTCTTTGCTCGCGACTCGTGCCTACTAGTTTTTTTAGATAAAGGATATAAAATTCGGCCTCTATATCCACGAGGGATATATGCAGCCAAAAGTTACACGAGCTCTTAGGCTCAAATCCTCAAAATTGAGGAGCATGAAACAGCAAGAAGAACAGCTTAAGAACTATGAAAAATAGCTAGATAGACTGAGCTTCCGCACTTTTCTTCGTCCTTGCTTTCAACCAAATCCCTATCTTCATCTGGCTGAGCCATCCAAACTTCAGTCTGCTTTGCGTGAAGATAGACCTCCGAGGCGACGTCTCCAAGGAGGCGACGAGGGTCGCCGACGCCGCCTGCCTCACCGAGGCAAGGTTTTCACTTGGAGATCAGTAAACATGAGGGCTATTGAGTGCCAAGACAACACCTCCAGGAAGGACCACAGCACCCCACGCACTACCCACACACACAAAAGACCGCCACCAACACATCGGAGCCCAGCACGCCTCAAGGCCATGGCATAGCCACCCTTGAACTCCACGACGAGCAAACCCGTCGCTGAGACAGCACCGCTCCTGCGCGCACCACCCTATTGCGGGGAGCAGAACGACAGCACGGCGCACCATGTCGCCTCTCCCGCTGCTCCCGCGCATGCGCTCGCCCAGCTCGACCAGAAGCGCGCCCGCGGCCGCCCCGCCGACGAGCCTCCCGCCGCTCCTCAACTCCACCGCGCGCCTCCGCTTGCCTACTAGTTGTGTGATGAAATTCTTTTTCTTCTTCTTGAGCCTTTGTTTATTCATGCCCACAAGCTGTTTGATAGAATGCCTCCTGGGCTTAGATCAGGGGGAATTTAACTTTTTGCCACCCATAACAATGCCACCTATCCAAATGCCATCCTTATCGTTGTATTCAACAATTTGCCACTCTTAACATGTGGCTGACTAATTTTTTGCCACTTTCGAGCCCACGAAGCGCCATGTCAGCCCCGCTCGCCGGCGCCAGCGCCAGCGCCGCCGCGCGCGCCTCCCCGCTCGCCGGCGCCGCCTCCGCCTCCGTCCCCGCGCCGCCGCCCGCGCGCCTCGTGCTCTCCGACGGCGCGGGGACGGAGGCGGAGGCGGCGCCGGCGAGCGGGGCGGGGAGGCGCTGACATGGCGCTTCGTGGGCTCGAAAGTGGCAAAAAATTAGTCAACCACATGTTAAGAGTGAAAAATTGTTGAATGCAACGATAAGGATGACATTTGGATAGGTGGCATTGTTATGGGTGGCAAAAAGTTAAATTCCCCTTAGATCAGAGGTAATCTCTGTCTTCTCTGTTGTGATTCTTATGGTTTCAACTTTCAAGAGATTATGGTTATAATTTGGGCTCTATTCCAGTGCTTGTCTTGTAGTGATTGCTCTACTTTGAGTTGTTCACCATTAGGATTAGGTTGCTGCGCTATCTATCAGTGAGAGGGATCAGTTCGATGTTGCTGTGCTATTAGGACTGGTTTGATTTCCTCATCCGATAGTTGTTCACGTTTGTTTCCTGTTTACTTCTCTGCCCAAACACCATATAATAGTTATCACAAGGGTAAGCTAATACTCCATCCTTTCTTTACTTAACTTCTTAGAGTCAGTAGAAAATTTGACGACTAATAGATTTAAAGCTATTTAAATTGATTATATAAAAATAATATTATTAAATTTATTGTTGAAAATACTTTTATAATATTACAATTATATCAGTATATTTTAATATAAAATTATAAAAAATAGTGATCCAAATTTTATATCAAAAATTAACAAGTTAAAAATATCCAGTAAAAAAGAACGAGGAGAGCACAATGGAGTCCGACGGAATTTCTTGTGTCCAACAAATAGTATGCGGATAATCCGACGGAATTTCTTGTGTCCAACAAATAGCATGCGGATTTTTATTTCACAGGAAAAAACTATAAAGCTCGGTCCCAAGCAGTCCCCAAAGTGTATTTTAGACGTGTGGCGTGTGCGTAGTGTGTGTACTACGTTGTAATTAAAAAGAGAAACAGGCACGTCTGCCAGGCAAGCAGCGACCACGAGTCCACGGGCAGAGGCGCAGAGCAACCCACGAAGCACTCGAGCAGACTGCGGCGATGAGCTCCCGCGTCGCCGGATCCGTCCTCCTCCGCCACCTGGGCCCCGGCGTCTTCAGCTCGACCTCCCCGGCGGCTGCGGCTGCTGCAACGAGGCCCCTGCTTGCCGGAGGTCGAGAAGGGGGCGTGGGCGTTTGGGTGCGGCTGCTGTCCTCCTCCGCCGCCGGGGCGAAGGAGGAGGCGGCCGCGTCCAAGGAGAACAGCGCCAGCACCGCAGCGCCTAAGGCGGAGGCGGTGGAGGCCGCCAAGGAGGGGGAAAAGTCCGTGGTGAGCAGCTACTGGGGCATCGTGCCGTCCAAGCTGGTGAACAAGGACGGCGCCGAGTGGAGGTGGTCTTGCTTCAGGGTAAGTAGTTCCTGTATGCTTAAAGATTGTGTCTTTTGTGGTTAATAGTGTAATCGGCGTCTTTAATTAGTTATTTATTGAGTTAATTTTGCAGCCGTGGGAGACGTACACGCCGGACACTACGATCGATCTGACGAAGCACCACGAGCCCAAGGTGCTGCTCGACAAGATCGCCTACTGGACCGTCAAGCTGCTGCGCGTGCCCACCGATATCTTCTTCCAGGTACCATCAGTATCCATCTTGCTATTCCCATTTTCCAGGGGTTTTATTGATCATATACCCTCCCTTTAGATGGAAATTTAGGATTTACCCTCCTGGTCCACACGTCAGTGACTTATGATGATCTCACATGTCATTGAGGTGGAAAGGTAAATCCTGAATTCACCAACTAAGGAGAAGAGTATATGATCAAATCCCCTTTTCCAGGAGCATGCGAATTCTGAGAAAATGAGGGGGGGACCGATCTTTTTTGTGATCCTAACATGGCGAATTGGATTGGATGCAGAGGAGGTACGGCTGCCGGGCGATGATGCTGGAGACGGTGGCCGCGGTGCCGGGGATGGTGGGCGGCTTGCTGCTCCACCTGCGTTCGCTCCGCCGCTTCGAGCACAGCGGCGGCTGGATCCGCGCGCTGCTCGAGGAGGCGGAGAACGAGCGGATGCACCTCATGACCTTCATGGAGGTGGCCAAGCCCAGGTGGTACGAGCGCGCGCTCGTCCTCGCCGTCCAGGGCGTCTTCTTCAACGCCTACTTCGTCGGCTACCTCCTCTCCCCCAAGTTCGCGCACCGCATCGTCGGCTACCTCGAGGAGGAGGCCATCCACTCCTACACCGAGTTCCTCAAGGACCTTGAGGCTGGCAAGATCGAGAATGTCCCCGCGCCGCCCATTGCCATCGACTACTGGCGCCTCCCCACCGACGCCACGCTCAAGGACGTCGTCGTTGTGGTGCGCGCCGACGAGGCGCACCACCGCGACGTCAACCACTTCGCGTCGGTACGTTAATTTCCTAGATCGCGCGGCACTGTCAAATCTTGTGTGGTTCAAGCAGCCAAATGCATACATATACGGCTTGTGATGTCTGAATTGTTTTGCTTCTGATGTGCGTGCAGGACATCCATTTCCAGGGGATGGAGCTCAAGGAGACGCCTGCGCCGGTCGAATATCATTGAAGCTGGTCTGTGTTCTGTCGCCCGTTTGCCACGAGTTGTGTCGATTTCTTGAGGAACCTCACTCCGGGTGATCCTAATTCGTGTACAAAATGTATTAGTAAGTAGAACTTCTGACCTTAATATGCACACATCATAGTTTGCCTCATGTTTTCTCACCATATGTATGCAACTTTGTGGTCTCACTCCCAACCCTGAGGGCTTGCTTGGTGTGGATGGGCCGGGATTTTGGACCTCCCAAACAAGACCTAAGATGCACTAATATGGGTTACAGGGACTATTCGGTTTGCGATATAGCGATCTGTCATGCGTAAACTGCAATTATTGGGAGTGGTGTCAGCTTGGGCGTAGAGTTTCTGGATTTGGTGAGGATACTGACCAATCCTGTTTGATGGAAACCAGTCGCTTGGCTCCTAGCATCGATTTCCAGCATGACAGTGTTGTTTGTTGCAACTTTCCCTGAATCGTAGCATCTTCTTGCAAAATTAACGAAGTGTTTGGACTGTACTAGACTAGTTTGATCCTTGTTTATTTGGTTTAGTTTTCATGTTTGGGATGATTTTAGATGTGCGTGATTCATTTCAGCTCTGGATCTACTGCTGTTTCAGACATCTGAATACTACAAATGACTCCGGTCAACCATGAATATGAATTCTTTTTATTAAGAACTTAAAGATAACCTGAATTAGAACTTGCTGCTTTGTTTTTGTTTCGGGAACTTTGAAACCTCCTATATGCTTTCAATATAAGCCGGGAGAAACCTTTATATATTATATATATATAGGAAAATACTTTTTACTCCCGGGTGTAATTACACCCACCTCTAATATACCACCTAAATAAATTTGAAATACTCCTTTATCACTTTAGGTATACTCATATACTAATTATAAGATATTCTAATGTGAACCACACAAAAAAATTGCAAGGGAGTCTATAGTTTTTAGCGTATTTTATAAATACCTTTATATACGTACATAAAAAGGAGTATGTTAAAAAAATGTACATACCACATCTGAAAAATTGTTCAAACCACCTATATAGTCTTAAATACTCGTATACTACATGTACATACTCCTCGTTACGCGAGATACTCCCTACGTTGTGAGATAAGCTTTTTTTCTACTCCCGGGTGTAATTACACCCTATGTCGTATCTCACAACATAGGTAGTATCTCGCGTAACGGAGAGTATGTACGTGTAGTATACGAGTATTTAAGACCATATAGGTGGTATGACAATTTTTCAGAGGTGGTATGCATATTTTTTTGACATACTCCTTTTTATGTACGTATATAAAGGTATTTATAAAATACGTTAAAAACTATGGACTTCCTTACAATTTACGAGTATTTAAGACCATATAGGTGGTATGAACAATTTTTCAGAGGTGGTATGCATATTTTTTGACATACTCCTTTTTATGTACGTATATAAATGTATTTATAAAATATGTTAAAAACTATGAACTTCCTTACAATTTTTTCGTGTGATTCACATTGGAGTATCTTATAATTAGTATATGAGTATACCTAAAGTGATAAAGGAGTATTTCAAGTTTGTTTAGGTGGTATATTAGAGGTGGGTGTAATTACACCCGGGAGTAAAAGGTATTTTTCATATATATATATATATATATATATATATATATATATATATATATATATATATATATATATATATATATATATATATATATATATATATATATATATATATATATATATATATATATATATATATATAACAGGGGCACCTAGGTGTCTGGACACCTAGTCTCCTTACCTTTGGATTGCTTTTAGATGCGTGCTAGTGTGATTGAGACTTTCCATCCATGATTAAGACTTTCCTTCCATGATTGATTTAGCATGCCTAATATATTACATACCATTGCTCTAGCACGTATCTAAAAGCAATCTAACGGCAGGGAGCCTAGGTGTCTGGGCACCTAGGTGTCCCATTTCAGCGTCCTCTATATATATATATATATATATATATATATATATATATATATATATATATATATATATATATAACAGGGGCACCTAGGTGTCTGGACACCTAGTCTCCTTACCTTTGGATTGCTTTTAGATGCGTGCTAGCGTGATTGAGACTTTCCATCCATGATTAAAACTTTCCTTCCATGATTGATTTAGCATGCCTAATATATTACATACCATACATACCATTGCTCTAGCACGTATCTAAAAGCAATCTAACGGCAGGGAGCCTAGGTGTCTGGCACCTAGGTGTCCCATTTCAGCGTCCTATATATATATATATATATATATATATATATATATATATATATATATATATATAACAGGGGCACCTAGGTGTCTGGACACCTAGTCTCCTTACCTTTGGATTGCTTTTAGATGCGTGCTAGTGTGATTGAGACTTTCCATCCATGATTAAGACTTTCCTTCCATGATTGATTTAGCATGCCTAATATATTACATACCATTGCTCTAGCACGTATCTAAAAGCAATCTAACGGCAGGGAGCCTAGGTGTCTGGGCACCTAGGTGTCCCATTTCAGCGTCCTATATATATATATATAACAGGGGCACCTAGGTGTTTGGACACCTAGTCTCCTTACCTTTGGATTGCTTTTAGATGCGTGCTAGTGTGATTGAGACTTTCCATCCATGATTAAGACTTTCCTTCCATGATTGATTTAGCATGCCTAATATATTACATACCATACATACCATTGCTCTAGCACGTATCTAAAAGCAATCTAACGGCAGGGAGCCTAGGTGTCTGGGCACCTAGGTGTCCCATTTCAGCGTCCTATATATATATATATAACAGGGGCACCTAGGTGTCTGGACACCTAGTCTCCTTACCTTTGGATTGCTTTTAGATGCGTGCTAGTGTGATTGAGACTTTCCATCCATGATTAAGACTTTCCTTCCATGATTGATTTAGCATGCCTAATATATTACATACCATTGCTCTAGCACGTATCTAAAAGCAATCTAACGGCAGGGAGCCTAGGTGTCTGGGCACCTAGGTGTCCCATTTCAGCGTCCTCTATATATATATATATATATATATATATATATATATATATATATATATATATATATATATATATATATATATATATATATATATATATATATATATATATATATATATATATATATATATATATATATATATATATATATATATATATATATATATATATATATATATATATATATATATATATATATAACAGGGGCACCTAGGTGTCTGGACACCTAGGTTGTGTTTGGTTTAGAGACAAGGTGGGATGGGATGGTCCTGTCCCTGGTTGTGGGATGGGATGATCCCATTTTTTGTTTGGTTAGGGGGATAGAGTCATCCCTGTTTTTTGTTTGGTTGGAAGGATAAAGTGGGATGGAATGGTCCCATCCTTTGTTTGGATGGAAGGATGAAGGTGGGACATGTGTGGCCTTTGAGTTTTTTTTTTAAAAAAATTGGAGGCTATTGTTGATATGTTTGTACACATAAGCCTTTGAGTTTTTTTTAAAAAAAATTTAAACAAAGTAGTAATTAAAAAAACAAAGAGGTGGGATGACTCTATCCCACGTGGGATGACTCTGTCCCATGAAAAAAAGAGGATTGCCTGGTCCCGGATCTACAAGGAATATTCCTAGTGGGATGTCCTTGACTCTGTTTGTCCCAGAAGCAAACACCACCCCGAGGTGGGATATCCCACCTGGGACGTCCCCGTCCCTCGAACCAAACACTGCCCTAGTCTCCTTATCTTTGGATTGCTTTTAGATGCGTGCTAGTGTGATTGAGACTTTCTTTCCATGATTAAGATTTTCCTTCCATGATTGATTTAGCACGCCTAATATATTACATACCATACATACCATTGCTCTAGCACGTATCTAAAAGCAATCTAACGGCAGGGAGCCTAGGTGTCTGGGCACCTAGGTGTCCCATTTCAGCGTCATTATATATATATATATATATATATATATATATATATATATATATATATATATATATATATATATATATATATATATATATATATATATATATATATATATATATATATATATATATATATATATAACAGGGGCACCTAGATGTCTGGACACCTAGTCTACTTACCTTTGGATTGCTTTTAGATGCGTGCTAGTGTGATTGAGACTTTCCATCCATGATTAAGACTTTCCTTCCATGATTGATTTAGCATGCCTAATATATTACATACCATACATACCATTGCTTTAGCACGTATCTAAAAGCAATCTAACGGCAGGGAGCCTAGGTGTCTGGGCACCTAGGTGTCCCATTTCAGCGTCATATATATATATATATATATATATATATATATATATATATATATATATATATATATATATATATATATATATATATATATATATATATATATATATATATATATATATATATATATATAAAGAATTAGAACTTGCTTCTGTTAGCGAGGATGCTGCCACTGTGTTTCAGAATTCAGATGAGCGTTTTTTCAGGTGTAGCTACGTGCTGGGCTTTAAAATTCTCTATTGCTCCTCTGTTACTATAAGATGTATCAAACAAAACGCCTCGCTGATTGCTACCATGTGATCTGCTTACTCCAAAATGATATCACAAACAAGATATATACTTTAATACATATGAAGAAGCTACTGAGCCTAACTATAAATCGAACAGAATCTAGAACATACCTGGATATCGCAAGACTTCGTAACGCTTTGTTTTGGTCGATTAGGTTGTCGATACGTATACAGTATACATATTCAGATCTCGCACATGATTAGCTACGCTTATTTAGAACCTCTTTCCACAGATTTTACATTAGCATACGCACGGACCAACACTGTAAATAAGCATCCTCATGATTGCCAAAAGAATTTCTCATAGCACAATCGGGACTCTTAAATTAAACTATGGTCGCCCTTCTACAGGAATTCTTTACCTTCTGTGCTGACTGATCTTCAGATCCGCCTGGCCGCCTCGCATGCCGCTCGAAGAAAGGTGATCATATCCTCCTTTGATATTCAAATCTAATAGAAGCAGGCCTTCATCTGGAGTGCATTTCACATCCTCAGCCTCCTGAACTCCATGGTAGAGCTGAAAGCCTAGATCGCTATTTCTGAGGTTGTCTTCAGATATGGCTTTCGCCAGTTGTCCGTTGTTCTGTTCACACACTTGCGTCACATTGTCCATGAATCCTGACAGAGCTAGGTTGAAGTCTGTAAGCTGCGATCTGGTTGCTTCTAGGTTTGCAGTTCCGCTTGCATCGTAAGAAAGGTTTTTCTGGGCTCTCTCTAGTATTGCTTGCAGGTATTTCCCTTGGGCCTCAATGCGCATTTGCAGCTTCTTCTGAACCTGCATGTATAGGAGAACACTGCGAGGTTAAATTTTCTGTGCTTGAAGCCTGAAAGGCGAGGATTGAAGTAGAGAAGCTCATGTTGATGATGCTTTGGAAGTCTTACCTCAAGCTGTTCGTGCAGTTTCCTTTGGACTTCAATTTGATACTTTAGTGCATCCGCGAGTGGTGTTTCCCTGATTCATGCCAAAATGTTCAAGAAATGGTAAGCTAAACCGAAAGCGATCATGAAAACCGAGAAGAAAAATGATCACAAAATCCATTAAAAAAAAGTATTCAGTGGTTTTTTTTGGGTGTGTATATCAATACCCTTTTTTTGAGGTGGGGTGGGGGGCATTGAATTAGTACTACTTCAAAGAGAGACTGTATGATATGCAACTGTAAACCTTATTTATTTTTATCGAAGTTTAAGTTTGGCCGGCCGACTTTTATAATGGTAGTTGTTCCGATTGAGTGATAAGACTGATTCCTGAATCCTGATCAGGGTATTTTGTGTTACCTCATCATCTGTTTTTTAGGTTATTTTGTGGAAGTACTTCATGTGATGTGTAACTATAAAATTCCATTTATGCAACAGATTAATTAAACACCCCATCAGCAGACGTTCATATATATTCATTCCTTAACACGTCAATGTCCCTTTCGTATGATCTCATCTTCCCAATCAATGGCAGTCCAGTTCAATATAAGTAAACACGTTTTTGTGTATAAATTAAGCACGGTAAGAGTAGACTACATATATCTAAATCAATGGTAGTACGATCTATCCTTATATAACTCCTATTTCGTACCATGGACGATAGTCTGCTGATGACAGTGATAGTTCGCTTTATGCGCCTTCCTGGCCGTGATGGCGCGCGTCCATGGACGCAACACTGTCAAAATTCGGTTGATCCTACTGGATTCAAGACCTGAATGTTTCAGGCATCATGGTTGGTGGGGGTACCCTATGACAAAAGCCTATATTGGCCTTTTGCTTTGACCATGAATAGTAATAGTTTGTTGAGAAGTATATAGAGAGACACTTGCGTATAATTTTAGCCAATATAAATAAAGTCATTACAGTGTGTACTACAATCAACTAGTAGACATCGTCTTGAAAAAACACTTCGTTTGAACGATAGATACTGTAGAAAAACTATTTACTATAAAAAAATAGATTTTAGAAGCTAATATGAATAGAGCCGTAATTATATAGAAGGCTCATTAAGACTATGCCAAAGAAAGTGCAAGTTTGCCCCTTGCCACTAGAGGCCCAAAGGGGTATTCATGTAAACAATATCTCCTATGACTATAAATAGGGGCGAAACTAAGTTAGGCACCCCGGTGTCACTGGGCACCGGGTCCAAATTTTTTTTAATAAGGATCAGTATCTCCCGCCTATGTGTGAACCCCCACCCCAAACTCAGTGCACCCGATTCTTTTCTTGAAGTCCAATGAAGGAAGCACTAGGAGCCTCAAATTCGAGTAGCAGTTAGCAATCTATGAGGAGCCTCCGCTTTTCTTAGTCCATGAGACAACTACAACAGGCTGAGTCAGCCCTTGAGCCAGTCCAAAAGAGAGGACCGCAACAGGCCACTAAGTTTATTTGTTCGATCCTGAAGCGTGTGACATCGCAGCTGCCCTCGATGCCTGTTTGCCTCGCATGATCGACCAAAAGATGTACACCACATCTCCGCATGGTTGCACCCAACCAAGTAGTGACCAGTAGCCAGAGAATAGGAGAAATTGACACCCACCTAGGCCGGTCAGCCCACCAGAACAAAATCCCATATTAGCCTTTTGCTTTGGCTATGAATAGTAATAGCTTATAGAGAAGTTTGTAGAGAGGGAGACACTCGCGTACGATTTTGACCGATAAAAATGAAGTTACTACATTGTATACTACAATCAACTAGTCGACCTCGCCTTGAAAAGACACTCTGTTTGAAAGATAGATACTGTAAAAAAACCATTTACTATAGAAAAATAGATTTTAAAAACCAACATGAATATGGTCGTAATTATATAGAAGGCTCATTAAGGCTATGCCAAAGAAAGTGCAAGTTTAACCCTTACCACTAGATGCCCCAAGGGAGTATTTATGTAAACAATCTCTCCTATAATTATAAATAGAGATGAAACTAAGTTAGGCACCTCGGTGTCACAGGACACCGGGTGCAAATTTTTTTTTAGCAAAGGTTAGCATCTCCAGTCTATGTGTGAACCCCCACTCCAAATTTAGTGTACCCAGTTCTTTTCTTGAAGTCCAATGAAGAAAGCACTATGAGCCTAAATTTCAAGTAGCAATTAGCAATCCATGAGGAGCCTTCACTTTTCTTAGCCCATGAGATCACTACGGGCCTGTTTGATATAGCTGCGGCTTATGACTTTTGGCTAAAATTTTTGAATTTTAGCTATTTACGACAGAGATTATGGAAAGAGAGAGATACTCGCTTGTGATTTTGTTTGATAGAGATGTTAGACTTTTAACGTGTACTACAATTAACTTATAGACCCCGTCTTGAGAAAATACTCCGTTTGAAAGTTAGGCACTGTAACAAAAGCCAAAAGCCGCTTTTAAAAGCTGTAAAGAACAGGGCCTACAACAGGCCGAGTCAACCCTTGAGCCAATCCAAGAGAGGATTGCAACAGGCCATGATGTTTATTTGATCGATCCTGAAGCGTGTGACATCGCAGTTGCCCTCGAAGCCTATTCATCTCGCATGATCGACCAAGAGATGTGCACCACATCCGCCGCACGGTTGCACCCAGCCAGGTAGTGACCGGTAGTTGGAGAACAGGAGAAATCGACGCCATTGACCACCTGGTCCCTGTTGTCTCGCACCCTCGCCGGTTGAAGGCAGTTTAGGTCCACCTAATCAATATGTACTTTGTTTTAAATTTCTCTTAATTTTTCTAATTTATTTCAATAATATGGGCTAAATTTGTGAGGTAGGTTTTCAATGTGATGATTGTTGATTGATTGTTGTAAAATTGTAGGGTTAAGACTTAGTGTTTTAATTTTGATTTTTAGAATATTGGCCTAGTTCGTTGCAAATCAGAGGTAAAATTGTGGTATTTGACTGTAATGTCAAGTAAGCCACTGGATGTATTTTTCAATTATATTGCTCTTCAATTGTTGAACATACAAATCTCTATTTGACGTTTTCAATTAATTGGTGATGATTTCATGACTGATATGTTTATTTGCTATGTGGACAAACAATAATTGACAAAAAATTACCAATGATGTTGTGATTCGTCGCTTTATGAACTTGAAAGAACGTAAATACTAAAATGTAATGTATTAACTTATATTTAATCATTCTATTTTTTACTTGAAAATTTTAAGTAATTTTGTTATCTTTTAATAGGCCATTGAGATTAGATGATGTATTTTACCAATGCAGACCAATTTTTATTTGTAATTTTGCCTTTAGTTACTTCAGTTTGTTGCAACTAACTAATATTATTATCGAGCTTATATATTTTGGTTAGCATTTCGATCACCACTTCTTTATCGTAATACATTACCATCGGTTGTGTTAAAGTATTGATACTAAAAATTACTAAACACATTACTATTTAACATAATTTTACTTGAAAATTATATATATTGTTATATATATAGTGAAGTAGTAATTTTTAGTAATTTTTGTTCTAATTTCGTCCTTGGCTATAAATATGATCTTTACAACACTACGAAAAGAGAGAACATTTTGAGTGTATGAAATAGATTTGTGTTAACATTGAGCATCATCCATACTCTATAGCACTTGCCTCTCAAGTTCTAGGCTTCGAGTACCCTGCCAGGGCCTTCCAAAATCCCTGCATCTACTGTAGAATTCCTGTATCTACTGTTTGATGTGTAGCCACAACTGTTGTATTTGAATCTAGATATGAATGCACTGATGTGAAAGCAAGCATGTAAGCTGGAAGCATGGTATATTTACCCCATATTGTTATTTCCATCAGACGGGATGTTAGGAGGTACCGGTGAGGAAAAACTGATGCCGTGTGCAGCAAATGCTGTGAAAAGAGCAATTAAGGGCATGTGAGATTTGGAACAGGAAAAAAAGGGGAAAATGTATGTATCAGTGTCAAATGCTTTATCCTTTTCACACTAGCTTGTTATCACTTAATATTAGTATTTACAAGGCACATATATCATATATACCTCCTCTGCTGGTTTCCAGGCCTGTATCTTTCTTGTTCTGCTTTCCCAGCCTGTATTTCTGAGGGAAAAAGGCATCGCCAAGAAGTACGAATTAGCAATGGGGTGAAGCAAAAGAAACAATGAAATGAAACAACAGCAGGTGTACAAGGAACTGGCAAAGAATTAGTAGAGCTGATCAAACCTGAAGATGGCTCTTTAGGTGGTACAAGGTGAGCCCTTTCATGCCCATCAGTCTTAGCACGGACTTTGGCGTCGCCTCTGTTCAAGCACAGTCGAATGGAAAACAAAGTTATAACTCCCAAAACGAAAGTTTGAGCAACAACTACGACTACTTGCATGTTGTGTACATGGATCAGCTATCACAGGGACACCATGCGTGCGTCGTCGACCGATCGTATACATGGATCACTTTGGCATCTTCAATTCTGCGTGGAGCTGACTTTATCCCAGCTAGGATAGATGTGCAAAACTTTTGTTTCAAAAATGGGATTTACTCCAAAGCTACCCGCCCTACTAAAGAAGTTCGCAAGTAACATGCCGGATCATTTCGATCGCCAAATTGCAAGCCCAATTTCCTGTGCAAATATGCCGCTCTAATCAGCCAAACAGAGCAAACGGATTGAGAGCTGGAACTTGCAACAGGCTACAGCAGCAGAGTCCTGCAATCCTACTGTCCTATCAGCTTCTGCTCGGATTGGTTCCGTACCAGCTAGCTAGGCTGTGTTTGGACTTCGGACACACGCATGAGCAGGGGCGGATCCAGCGGTGGGGCAGGGGGCTCGAGCCCCCTATCGCTACCGGACCCTTGGAGCCCCCCTAAATTTTTAGCCTTGGATGTATAATGTAGAAGGGGCTGAGATCGAGCTGAAGGTACTTCAGCCCCTCCAAAAAATTTTCCTGGGTCTGCCACTGCGCATGAGTAGTACACACAGTGCAGCAGTATGTTGGATTGTTTGGTGGTACTTACTGTCTGGCCCGCCGAGCTTGGTGACGGCCTCGACGAAGCGCTCGTGCAGGTCGGGCGTCCACCGCAGCCGCGGCTTGGGGTCCCGCGACAGCACCACCCCCGCGCCGACGCCGACGCCGTAGCTCGCCTGCTCCATCCCCTCGAACATGATGATCTCTGCCTCCGGCCGGTCGAGCAATCGATCGGTATATCACGACGACGTACGGTGGCCGCGTACGTGCCGGCGGTGCCGCGACTCGCTGGCTCTACCTCGCGCGCTCGGCCGGCCGGCCCGATCGCACGGTACGGTACAGTGCGAATCTGGTGCGGCGGGAGTTAGCGTAGGATTTCGGCGAAGCCCGAGGAGGATTCCTGATGGGAATGTGTGATATATGGCGTCCGATAGCTGGCGGAGATAGAGACAGCGAGAGAAGAGAGGAGGGTGGTATGTAGACAGGCGGTGAGAGAAAGAGAGAGAGAGAGAGGCGCCGAGGCGGGCGGGAGAGTGGCGGATGGAAAAGAGGAGAGGGGCACCGCACCGCACCGCATACCATCATGTACTCATGTGTGCGCGGAATCTCGGGGAGCCTTGTGCCGGGGGACAAAGCTCCGGAACAAAACAAACAAACAAACGCCACGGCTCAGCCAACCGGCGCGCGTCGCGAGCACACGGGCACCGGCGCCGCTCGATCGTCGGCCCACGTCCGGTCGGGCGATGTACGCTCTGGTGCTTGCGGAGGAGGAGCCGATCGGCGCGCGCTCACTTCGTCCTCCACCCTTTGGATTGGTGTCGATGAAGTCAGTGGTGGGACAAAGTCTTTTAAAAGCGTGCTCCATCCCCCACCCTTTGGACGGGCATCGAAGAAGTCACCAGTAAGAGAAAGTCTTTTACAAGCGCGCTTCATCCCCCACCCTTCGAACGGATGTCAATGAAGTCAGTGGTGAGACGAAGTCGTTTACAAGCACACTCCATCCCCCACCCTTCGAACGGGTGTCGATGAAGTCAGCGGTGAGATGAAGTCTTTTAAAAGCACACTCCATCCCCCACCATTTAAACGGGCATCGACGAAGTCGGTGGCAAGAGGAAGTCTTTTACAAGCATGCTCCATACCCTACCCTTCGGACAGGCGTCGATGAAGTCAGCTGTGAGATAAAGTCTTTTACAAGCGTGCTCTGTCCCCACCCTTCAAACGGGCATTGACGAAGTCGGTGGCAGGATGAAGTCTTTTAAAAGCGCGCTCCATCCCCTACCCTTCAGACAAGCGTCGATGAAGTCAGTGGCGGGATGAAGTCTTGGCAAAGGCACTTTGTCTTGCACCCTTCAGACTGGCGTTGATGAAATCAATTGTAGGACAAATCTTGGAAAAGCGCTCTTTGTCCAACACCCTTCGAACTAGTGTTGACGAAGTTGGCGGTGAGATGAAGTCTTTTGAAAAGCGCAGCTAGTAATAGGTAGCTTGCTACTCAAGGAATGATGGCGCTGCACTATAAAGTGCATCTGGCTTACGTGTTTGAGACAACTATGTTCCCAGCCTCGCACATTCCTCAAGGCTTGCATGGAGGCTATAGGCTCCACGCAGTTATTTATACTCCGTGAAGCTGGCCGGGGCAACTTTGTTCTCGGTGGTTTATAGTCCGCCGAGTTAGCGTGGAGACTATGGGCTCCGTGCAGTTATTTATACTCCATATAGTTCACATGGAAACTATGAGCTCCGTGCTTTGATTTAGACTGTGTAGAGTTCGCACAGAGGCTATGAGCTCTGCACTTTGATTTAAACTCTGGAGAGTTTGCGCGGAGGCTATGGCCACCGCGTGGTTATTTATACTTCGTAGAGTTCACACAGAGGTTGGTCTCTGCACAGCTATGTATACTCCATAGAGTTCACGTGGAGGTTATGGGCTTTGCATAGTCATTTATACTCCGTAGAGTTTGCACGAAGGCTATAAGCTCCATGCGGTTATTTATACTCCGTAGAGTTTGCGCGGAGGCTATGGGCTCCGCGCGGTCATTTATACTCCATAGAGTACGCGTAGAAGCTATACGCTTTGTATGGTCATTTATACTTCGTAGGGTTTGTGTGGAGGCTATGGGCTCCGTGCGATCATTTATACTCTATAGAGTTTGCATGGAGGCTATAGGCTCCGCATGATCATTTATACTTCATAGAGTTCGCGCGGATGCTATAGGCTCTGCACGGTTATTTATACTCTGTAGAGTTCACGCGGAGGCTATAGACTCCGCGTTGTTATTTATACTATATAGAGTTCGTGCGGAGGCTATAGGCTCCACGCAGTTATTTATACTTTGTAGAGTTCACGCGCTATGCTCTGATACCACTTGTTAACTTTGTTCCCAGGAGAAAACACAAACATCGCAAATAAACTGAGAGAACACAGGAGAATTTCTCTATTCTCTTATTTGCTCCCCCCTCTTTTCTTGCTTTTCTCTTTCTCTTGCAAAACTGGTTACAAGCCTCCTTAATATATAGGCTAATAATCTCCTACTAGTATACGTATTTGGACTTCAAGTTGGACACAACTTCAACTTGAGTTACACACGGAGACGAACTCTACTACGTCTTGAACTCTAAGTCAAGATTATTTTTAACACAAATATCTTTCAGAAAAACAACATTATGCTAGGGAGCCTTTAGCATATTATACAAACAAGAAATGGCCATCAACACATGTCCACGTTTCTACACAAAATGAATGAAAAATGGCTCTTAGAATTAGGATGAACATTTCATCAAACACCTTAACGGCACAAAAACATATTAACCGGGAGTGGCAGATTGGGGGTCACCTACTTGTTTCTAGAGGTCGCTCGTCAGTTTCGGAAGGTTGTTGAGCTTACAACGACATCTTATAAGCACAGAGCTCATCACTAACTTAAAAAAAATACCATCAAGCTCAACACTGCCCGTGCACCCACTTCCACGAGAAGATTAGTAATGGGCGGTGCAATACCTTGTCTACCCCATATCCCTGACCATTGGGTGGTTGCCGCCCTCGGGATGCTGTCATCAGCGAGGGCACCGTTGTTCATATGGTTTGTGGGACTAGGAGCCTGAAGCTGGATTGTTGGAGATTAGAGATGGCAATGGGTACTCGAAACCCGATACCCGGTGGGTTTTTACTCTATTAGGGCATGGGCCTGAGTCAATTTCCTAACCCATGGGTCTCTTAATGGGCAAAAAGCCCAACCCATCGGGTCTGCCGGGTTCGGGTACGTTCCTATAGTACCCAAACCCGTAAACACATGGTAATATAAACCCGATCCATAGGAGTTATAAACCCAGGCTCCCAGCCTCCCAGGCAAACCAGCCCAGCCCATTAGCCATTTAGCCCCAAGCCCCCAAATCCAATGCGGCAATGCCCCATTACCCATACGGCTAACCCTGCTAGCACTCGCCACGGTCACTACTCACTCCTCCCCAGTCCCCACCCCGATTCAACAGCCGCCGCAGCGGCGGCGCATCTGGCGCTCCGCGCTCGGTCTCCGACAGTCTCCACGCTCGCCCTCCCCTACCGCAGCTCCCGGTCCTGCTCCCGCCACTCTCGCCGCACGCTCGTCCTCCCGCACGCCCTCGCCGTCGCCTCGCCTTCTAGTTCAGCCCGCCGCCCCCACGCTGCAGCCAACGCACATCACAGCAGTAGGCCCTTGGCCATGGCGCTGCCCTCCGGCTCCAACGAAGATGGCCGGTGAACTTCTTTCTCCTCTCCATTAACCATTGTTGCAGCTCGCATTACTGACCCGACGGGTGACCCATGGGTACCCGTTAACCCAGTGGGCATGGGTCTGGGCAAAAATTTGCACCCGTCACGGGCATGAGTTTTTTAGCGGGCACGTCCAACTTTCATGGGCACAGGTTTGGGATAGCAAAACCCAGCGGGTTTATACCCGTCGTTAGTTTCGGAAGGTTGTTGAGCTTACAACGACATCTTATAAGCACAGAGCTCATCACTAACTTAAAAAAAATACCATCAAGCTCAACACTGCCCGTGCACCCACTTCCACGAGAAGATTAGTAATGGGCGGTGCAATACTTTGTCTACCCCATATCCCTGACCACTGGGTGGTTGCCGCCCTCGGGATGCTGTCATCAGCGAGGGCACCGTTGTTCATATGGTTTGTGGGACTAGGAGCCTGAAGCTGGATTGTTGGAGATAGAAGATGACCAGAGAGTAAGGCACCACTGATGAGTGGATAGATAGGACGAGCGGGTGGTTTCAGGCTTAATGCGCGTAGATCGGATGGTAGAAACGGACTTGTATCGGTAGTGATGGTCATTGAAGTTGAATTGCTTCTCAACAGTATACCGTTCCATAGCATTTTTATATAAAAAAATGGAGCGGCTCACATGCGAGATGGCGCGAAGGAATGGATGTTGTTGTCTTCACCAGGCGCCGCACCGAAAATGAATCTTTTCGTTTTTCTATTAGGAAATGGAGCTCATCTTAAGACCACCTTCGCATCGCTAAACATGGTGACAATTACGAGTCAGACGAACCCGTCTTAATACCTAGATGGGTATTAAAAATATGAGAGATGCCCTTACAGCCGAGGCCAGGAACGACTCAACGGCATATACCTTACGAGGCGAAGTCAAGGAGCCGAGGGAAATTTGCTGTACCCTCCTCGATCGAGGAAAGCAACAGCTCACGCAAACAACTTAACTAGTACTACAGGCTACAGCATACATGTCGACGGAATATTGGAATCGCGATGGTTTGATGGTATTCGACAGTGAGCTGCATGAGTAGCCTGCCTTTAACTCGGCGAGGGAATATTCCGGCGGCAGCAAGTAGCCGGGGGCGGAGAGCGACGGCAAAGTGGTGGAATGGAGCGGTGGGGCCGGGCCAGCGAGGGGGCGAGAGAGAGACGCGAGGGAGGTGTTGGCGATGATGTCGCCTGGCCTGGCCCCGCGCAGGGAATATTCGCGCCAACTTGGTTGTGACCGCCGCCCCACCCCCTCGCCAATTCCCTTCGCTTTTGCTCTTCTTCTTTTCTCGCCCCCGTTCCGTTCGGAACGGTAACAGGCTACGGACCGCACGTGACGTCAGCGTGTGGACGGCTACGGTGCCGACGGTTATAGCGCGCTGGGGGCCGCCCGCCGTTAGTTACCTCGGCATTCGGCATGCAGGCTAAGTTCTCTCTACGGACTTTGGTTTCAGCTCTGTTCAAGAGTTTTTGTTTGGTTGAAATAATACTTTAGCGACTGTTTAGCATTTTAAAAATGTTCAATTAAGAAAAAAAATAAAAGGAAATTGATAGCAGTCTTACGTCCAGCACCAATGCTTTGTATGGTACCGACCAACCTATCAACCACTCACACTCCATTCTAACCAAGGTGTCACCCACTCACACTTTCTGTTCCTAACACTCCGCCTCCCCTACTGTTCCCCACAACCCACACCTCCATTCCCAAATCTTAACAGCAAATTCATCCCCCTCCCCTTCATGCTTCCTTCTCCAGGTCTAGTGGGCTCGCAAGTCACCGACGCTTGAAACTCACCACCGGAGCTTGTCGCCGAAGACTTACTCCTCCCTTCCCCTCAACTATTTCTCCTCCCAAATACATAGTCTTCGGTGATCCCATGCTCCGCCTCGCGCATGCAGTCGAGCACGATGGGCTGGTAGGAAGGCCTCGGTGACACTAAGGATAGGGTCCTTGGGCGTCGGCTTGACTTGCCCGAACAACGACGCCATCGCCCTCGCCAGCGCATCAGGGGTACGACCCGCCGCGCCGCCCTCGAAGTAGGAGGAATGCAGGTTGGATGATGCCATGGGAGGTAAGTATTGTTTTTACTGCAACATTTTGATTTCATATGTGCAACATTTTTTATATCATGTGTAATATTTTGATTTCATATGTGTAACAGTTTAATTTCATGTGCACAACATAGAGATTCTTATCAATATTTTTGTTGCATACATTGCTGAGAAATATTGCATACATATACAAAAAAATGTTACGCCAGACCGTACAAAGTTAGCGTTCGGATCGGATGTCCGGACGCTAGCAACTTCCAAAATAAAAATAGGCAAAATAAAAAACACCAGTTGGGGAGTGGCCCCCCATCTTTGACCCAGTCGGCCTATTGCGCCAATTAGCCATTTGGCCATCCCAACAAGAGTTGCAAGCTAGGAAAATGCCATATTCATCCCTTCACGTGTAGACCCAAATAGAGATATTCATGTACTCTAAGTTGGGGAAACGACATATTCACCTCTGTAAGTATAGATCTAGACGGGGTCATTTGTGTAATTTACCTCCTTACAGATATAGATCTATACCTCTGGGCACCATGAGGAGAGGAGGCGACTCATTTTTTGCAGAAGACACCTATGTTCTGTGCTTTTTCCATGGTATCAAGGCTCTGGTGATTTTTCTGTGGCCTCTCCGTAGCCCCCACTACTTACTGTTTAGTCTGTAACCACAATAACACCGTTATTCTTCATGGATAATGCAAAGTAAAAAAAATAAAAAAAATCACATTAAGAAGCTCAATACAATTCAAACGGTTTTTAACATCTAGAAATAAAAAACCATTGCTGTTTGAAACAGACCATAAGCACTTGGTCAGAGAAAAGAGGCTTTATAAGTGGGCTGGGTAATTAATCAACCGATGGCACCACTGCAATTTGCAAGTCTTATGGTCAATTGGTATACGTATTTGTGGCGCAACAGTGTGAGAGCCAAAATGCATCAGTGCGTGATCGAAGTCTGGAATCCGTCCCTAAAAAAAAGTCTGGAATCCGATGCATGCAGTTGTAAACGGCGGTAGGTGTATGAGTAAAGTAGCTAGGGGCCAAAGAAATACGGAGAGAGAGAGAGCAAAGGCATGTTTCGGTCAGCATCAACTCGACTTCAGCTTCTGACTTATTTTTCACTATTTATAAATTTTATCTTTTTTTAAACTTTTAGCTTTTTGTTGAGCTTTTTTGCCGATTCGTTTTTCTCCGTATTTGTTTGTATTATACGTAATGGGCTAACATATTTTTTATATTTTTAAAATTTTTAAATTTAATTATGCTAAATAAGTCTCTGTCAGCTATAATGGTTTTTTCAGTTAGTTACAGTGTTTTTAGTCATAAGCCATAAGCTTTTCAGCCGAACCGATGACCACCAAGATTCCCCCTTGGAGCATATAGATTTGAGGAGCCCACGTTGCGTTTGTCTTTGTTCCAAAATCCCCACTTGATCCTCCTTTGGGTAAACTTCTTCCGCGCGAGAATCGCATACTTAGGTTTCAGTTTTGGAACTAGAATCGCATGCTTAAAGGAAGGCCGGGACTGATCGAGTTTTTTTTTTCTAACGTCCACTACCTACTTTCCCTGTATTCCCTGCAACAGTGTACACAAATAGCAGATGCCCATTTCTCTAACCAGTAGCAGCATCTAATCCAACCTAATTTTAGTGTTCTAGTCCAGCACCAGCAAGCATCATTCCATGTTCCTCAGCACCAGCAAACACCGACCGTTTCGTCGAGCAGAATAGATCCACTTCTGGTTCTGGGTGCGCACGTCCCGCGCGCAGAATCAAAACCGGTGCATGCATATGCGTCGCAAAACCGAGAGGGGTACTCCCTGCTCCTCGTCGTTGCCAACCCACCGCTCCGCATGAACTGAACAGCCGATGAACATATGCGCGCTGTGCGACTCGTTTATTAATTGGACACACGTCGCTGGGAGTGTCCTCAAGGGGAGGGGAATAGGGGATCCGAGATGTTGAAGAAACGGCCTGGTTGTTGGGTGGCGGTGCAGCAGCAGGTCAGAGGGTGAGCTGTCGGCCGCGGGAACAGGGGGAGGGGGACACGGAATCTCTCGTGCTCTTCACTGTTCTTTTCCTACCGCGCCAGTATGCCGCCACCGCTTGGCTTGGCTTGGCTTGGCTCTCCGGTCTACCCCCTGGCCTGGTAGTAGCTAACCGGCGAGCCTGGCACTCGGCGCGGCCGGAGGGAGGCATCGTCTCGCTGCACAACACGACAAGGGCGAGAACGAGCCGTGGAATCCTGTGTGCCCTCCGAGTCCGCGGGTCACATGGAATCACTGTTCCTTCTGTGGGTCCTCACAGTCCTCTCTTCTCTGCTAGTTTTATATTGGATTGGAAGCAGCTCCACTGGGCTTTTAGAAGCAACTTCTCCGGATGGCTTTCCCCTTTTCATCCCATCTATCATCACTCTCGCTCGCACCTGCTCGCTCTCACCTAGCTTTAGGGTTTTCCTACCATGCCACCATTGGATCTGGCCAATGGTCCTAAGCCCTCCCCACCGGATCCACCCTTATTCGGCTCTGCTCGGTCACCATCTGAGGCCTCTTGCTACGGCGTGGGGTTTGGCACCACGTCCACCTCTCGCCACCTCCTCCAGCTTCGATAAGGTCTACACGTTGTCCATCATTGCTTTCGAGCTGGCATCTTCATTTGCGTCCGGATCCATAGCCTCTAGCTCTGCTTCGTCCTCGGCCACCTCCTCCATCCCCTTGTCCGATTGTGTGTCCAACCTGCCGTCATAGTCAGAACACCGCCTTCCCCATCATATGTGAGGCCCAGGTGCACGTCGTCTCCCCCGCTGTCGTTGAGGCCGTCCTATGCAACGCCTCCCTCTCCATGGCTGAGCCTGAGGTGCGTGCCACCGCGGTACGTTATCTGCTTTCCATCTGTGGTTAATTTCAGTATTTAATGAACAAGCTCATGATACACGAGTCATGTTTCGTGTTGCCGTTGCAATTAGATGGACAAATCGAAGTCGTCCTCTGCCATTTAGGATGATGTCGCATACGTAGCCATGCTAGAATTTTGTCGTGAATAGGTAGCAGCGAACAACTGACCAATGGGTTGTCCCAATAGGAGAGGGTACAACAACCTCATTAGCAAGTTCAAAGAACGCACCGGCGGAGAGTACACCAAAAAACAGTTCAAAAACAGTTGGGACGCATTGAAACGCGACCATACGTAATGGAGAACTTTGAAACTTAATGCTCTAGGTTAGAAATTAATCCTAAAATATGTTCCATAGCTGCAAGTGACGGCTGGTGGGAGCAGCAGAACATGGTATGCAAACATTCGCATTGTTTATTTCGAACTTGTGTTTATGTATTGCTTTCCTTGTAGGCAATGCGCAATTGCCTCAAGTTCAAGAATGCTTTGTTGTCTAATGAGGAGCTCATCGACTTCATTTTTGACGGCGCGACGTGCATGAACTGCCGTCGACTCAACGCTGTCGCAAAGCTTCAACGACGACACTACCGATCAGGACATTGCCTCTGCCAACACGTCGTGCAAGATCCAAGGAGAGAAGTCACACATCTCTGCTTGACACGTCGGACAGAAAGAAATCGAAGAGCAACAGACGGATGACACAATTGAGTGCCTTATGTATGAGAAGTCGAGGCAAGCTGTCCATCGGTCACAACCCCTTCTCATGTGTAACATGATCAAGCTTAGCAAGACGTACACGACTTGCTTCATTTGGTGAAGACGGTCTACTGCTTTGAGCACTTCTACGTCTCTGCCCTCTTTATGAAAAAGGAGAACAGGGATGTGTTGTTCACGTTGACCACACCGGAGGGCCACATTGGATGGTTGACCACACCGGAGGGCCACGTTGGATGGCTTCGTAGGGTTTGGGCCCACATCTAGGGGAGTTCTGAGTGTGCCTCGATCGTCTCATCGCATCATAGAGATTTACTACTTATTGTGTTCTTGTCCTACCATATTTGTGATTCATTTACTATCATATCGCATCATAGAGATTTACTACTTATTGTGTTCTTGTCCTACCATATTTGTGATTCATTTACTATCATATCGATACACGAACGTTGCACCGACTGCTTGCATTATCTTTACATGCACAAAGAACCCATGTCGCAACCCGGCAATAACGCAGACGACATCCTAACAGGTTTTGCATAGGACCGGTTACCTGGCGTTATATAGTTTGCAAGCGGCGACCGACCACGAGGGCGTAAGGAGACGTTCAACTACCACCATTCGACGTTTGGAAGATGGTGAAGTGGCGTATACTGCAGAACATGTCAAACTACAAACAGGAGGTACAAAGCAAAATTATCGCACCAACAATGATTTTGCATAACTTCATAATAGATAGCAGGTCGTAGGACCTGGATGTTGACAATCCGGTGTTGGGCGGAAATTATGCAAGTGAGGAGGAAGCAGACTTCAGTTCTGATAGAGCACACGTTCCGTCAAATGATGTTTATATGAATCACCTACGTGATGCCATCGCAGATGGTCTAGTTGCATGAAGGCATTTATACTGTAGTACGGAGTATGTGCATGTAATGAATGTACATGTATGAGTGTATATGCCCACATCCAATTTGGAGCAATGTAATTCAACATGATAGTTAAATCAGCACAATCAGTAAAAAGCCAAAAGCTGTCCAAGAGAACAGTACAGCTTCTACTTCAATTGATATTATTCATCAGCTGCAGCTAAAAGATAAGCCGCAGCCAAACAGAACAGAGCCATTGCCAGACCGAAGCGTATCTTATCTGAAGTACGCTCTGCATTTCGAGGTCCCGTTGGTGGCTTTGGTGCTCGTGACGTTGCAGATAGCATCTATTGATGAACGATGAAGACGTCCATGAAGCAAATTCCCTGTCACTGGGTTGTGACCCTCCTGAAAGCTAGCAAAGAAAAAAGAGGGCATACCGAAAAGACGCTAGGATTGTTACGCAACTGTATTGACTACTGAGCAGGGCATACCGAAAAGACGCATAGGAATAGGATTGCTATGCTCCCTCACGCCGCCTGCTAGCCAAGGTGATCTCATCTGGAAGAACATTGCCAGAAGAAAAGTAGTACGCAAATATTACCCCCTAAAGCTTCTCGATACAAAAGCAAAGCTCAACATAATTAAACGAGGAACAAATACGTATGAATTCAAGAAATATACCGATATTGGCGTCATCTTATCGGATATGGTATGTAGGATCACATCCAATAGAACAGCGTCATCTTATCGGATATGGTTGAAGCTGTTGAACATCCCAGTGTGGGAGGCCTTGGCTGCAGGCTTGGGCGCTTCAGGAGTGCCAAACACATTCCAGAACCGGAGGGTCTCATCCGCAGCTGCTGATGCTACCGTGCAACCATCAGGGCTCTGCAGTTTCGCCACATGGGAAGGCCATCAGCTAAGTATAGATTAACATGTAGACAGTATCTTGTAAAAGTTGGCAAGAATAATTCACCTGAGCCATGAAAAGGACACGAGAGGTATGGCCAGTGAGTTCAGCCATCTTGACCATGGACGGGTACTTCCACAACGTCAGTTGGTTCTGTGTGAATCCGTGTGAACTCAGCAGCTCTCTCTCGTTCTTGTTCCATAGAAGAGCGCACACCTGTGATCCGGTATCAACAGAGTTCAGGCATGCACCGGTGTGCGTGTTCCAGAACTTGATGCACCGATCGCTACCGCCACCGCCAGTCGCCAGCAGGTTGCTCTGGAATGGGCACCATGCGAGCGCCTTCACAGCGGCCATGTGGTCCTCGAGCCTGTGCAACCACTGGTTACGGCCTGCAGATGGGACGGAGGACGCCATCGACTCATCCCAAATGTGCAGAAGGTTGTCGTTGCCCCCGCTTGCCAGTTGCTGCCCCGACCCAGACCACTTGAGCCCGCACACCTCCTGACTGTGCCCCTGGTATGTCTGCACGACATGGTCCCTAATCCTCACGTCGTTGTTCACGATCTTGCCGTCCATGCCACCAGTCGTCAGGATGTTTTTGTTCCATGCCAGTGAACCGACTCTTGATTCGTGCACACCTTTCAGAGTCCTCAGCTGCAGAGAAAGAACAATCAAATTCAGCAAACTGATCGAGCACGTTAGGATACAACATTTTTGGATGCCGAACAATGTTACCCACCAGTCGATTGGAGCTGGTGTCCCAGAGCTGGATGTCAGACGAGTTGAGCCCGACGGCGATGTGCCGGCCATCGGGAGCCCAGCTGAGGCTGGTGATGGGACCGCTGTCCTCGTGGACAGTCACGAGCTCGGATGTGGACCCACTGGAGGCGTCCCACAGGTACACCGTGTCGCCCAGCGCAATGGATAGCACGTTGTTGCTCCCCCAGTCCAGTAAGTTGAGGTAGTAATCGTCAACAAGCTCCGGTGCATCCAGAGTCCTCTCCGCAGACTGCGTCATTTCAAGTCGCATCAGTAACCACAATCCAATGCTGCTACACCCGTTGCGTCAATGCAGAAGTCACGACCCGCATGCGCATACCTGGGGAATGTAGCGCCGCTGCTTGGACGGCTTGGCCTGGTGGGAAGAAGCTGTGTCGGCAGCAGAGACGTTCTCGGGCTCCGGCGGCTTGTTCCTGAAAGCGAGGATCCGCGTCCGGTTGTTGAGCAGCTTCTCGGCGAGCAGCCTCCGGTACGCCTCCTTGGACGGGGACGCCGCCATCGCCTCCGTGTTCTCCTTGTTCTTCCTGGGCTCCGTGAGCAGGTAGTGCGCCACGTCCATGTCCATCGCCGACCTGTCCGGGATGAACCTGTCGCCCTGCAGCACACACAGGAGCCAACAACAGGAGTCGGTCAGGCATTTTGTCAAACAGCCTATGCGCGTATACAAAACGCCGCGATCAAAACTAACGTAGCACTTGGCCGACGGGTTGCGCGAGGCAGTGCTCAGCGACGGCATGTAGGGGCGGGAGCCGGCCTCCTGGAGCGGCGGCCGCGGCGCGGCGGCGCGGCTCTTCTCGGAGGAGATCGAGTGGGAGCCTGCATCCATGGTTAGCAACAGCAGAGCAGAACAGCACAAACAAACAAACAACAGCAATAATAATACCAACAGCGAAAGAAGCAGCACTGAAGTAAACGCGGATTGATAGCAAGTTAGATCAATAAAAAATTAACACGCGAAGATGATATAGATGTAACTAAACACGCGGATTAGCGAGAAAAAAAGACGGGGATTTGCGAGAGCTTTAATTAGCGAAGCGAGAAATCGTCGTCTCCACAAGCGCGACAGATCGGCGAGGGGAGGCGGCGAGGAGAGGAGGGAGGAGAGAGATGCACTGCTTGCGTTGTGGGGTTTAGGGATTTGGTTGCTGAGAAGTATTTGTAGTTGTAGGTCTGGAGGGGAGGGCGGCCGCAACGGCTAGTACGCCGAGGGATAGAGGAAGAGAGAGAGCCGTTGCACGCTTCCGGGATGGTGCTGGGCTCTACGGGCTTGGGGCGTAGGATACCTTTCTGGGCTGTATTTGTTGCTGCATTTCTCACTTATCGGAAACTAACCGGGACTCGAGTCCTATGATTCTTTTTAGCTTCGGTTATAGTTTATGATTATGATTTATGGCTTCTAAACTGTTTATGGAAGAGAAAATATGGAGTAATAGAAACTCATATGCGGTTTTGACTGATATAAATGAAATCGTTATAGTGTGTACTATAATTAACTTATAGATATCATCTAAAAACTAGTTCCTGTAGAAAAACTAAAAAGTAGTTTTTAAAAGCTAAAAAGAAGAGACCATGAGATCGAGACCACACGATTAGGGCTGGCAAAAAGTTCGTTAAGGCTCGAATCAAAACTGCTTCAATTACAATAGTTAATACGTTCAAAATTGAAATGAATCCATTTCGAGTGAAAAAAAGGTTAACAAGGCTCGGCTCGATAGTGACTCGTTAGCTCAAATTTAAAATTGTTGAAAATATGGGTAATATTTTAATTCTAAATTTTATTAAGAGATAAATACAGTAAAAAACTAGTAATACAAAATACATAACTAACAGTAGGCTATTCATTATACTTCAGAAAATACACAAAGAAAATGCAGTATCAATGTTGATCGAATGATTTATTGTTAGGCTTGATAAAGAACAGGAAGCAGCGCAGACTCAGGGTGCCTTTGGTTGAGCTTTTGAGAGCTGCTTTTACTTCCAAAAAGCCAAAAGCCAACCAAAGGGGTGGAAACCAGAAGCTGCTTTTTCAGAAGCAGCTACTTTTGGGTAGTACAGTTTTGAAAGCACCTTGGACCCTGCTTTTGGCTTTTGGCTTTCTGCTTTTTGAAATGGTGAAAATAGAGAGCTATTTCACAGTTGTTTCAAGGAAAATAGAGATAGGAGGTAAGTTTTATACTTGTTTGAACTAAACAGCTTACAACTTTTCCACAGTCCACAACCTATAGCAGCTTTTCCACAGCCCACATCAACTTTTTCAGAAGCCACAGCTCAACCAAACACACCCTCAATGTAGTGCAGAAACGTAGAAGACGCAGTGCAAGAGGGGTTGCGCAAATGCGCTATACAGAAACCTTATTGCCGCCCCCATGTAGATCTTCAAGGCAACAATAGCTCAAAGATACCGCTTCCCTTCTTTACGGTACACGCTAGGAAGAAGAGTCGACGAGGTTCAAACAGCGCAGCACAACAGTATAAGTTCTTAGGAGAAAGAAATGGACGCAGTGAGATTCTTGGCTGTAGACGTCTCCAAGCACATATATAGACATTGTGAACTGATATGATTAAGCATCTATTTACCCAGTGATAACTGACATATTTAACCAGCTATTTACCCACTGGTAACTGCCTGCCATCAAAACCCAATAAAGCATCAAACATTTGGATTTCATTCAAACAGAGAGATGCATAGTTCAGCAAAAATAAATGTAGATTTAGTCTACCAAATGATGAAAATGCACAAATACACGCGTGCGCGTGCGTGCGTGTGATTAGCCAAAACCCTCATACAATCATCATCCATATGTGATATGATTTAAAAAGAGGCAAGGGTTCTACCTTATAAATTGATCATCTCTACTTTACGTTAGCAATATGGTACTAATTATACATGCTTTGAAATTAGAGGAAAGACTTTACTTATATAGAACTATTTTTAACAAAAATAACCACTTAAACGATAAATAAAATAATTTTATATCAAATTATAACAGCCCTACACTCGATCCATTCCGGTTTCCGATGTTGCTGCTTCTCTCAAGATGTAGAGGTGAGAATGAAGCGTAATCCAGGCAAGGCGTTGGAGTTCGAGAAAATGAGAGGGTACAGGGCTGTTCTTTTCGGTTGCGGTTTATGACTTTTGGCTGAAATTTTTGAATTTTAGCTGTTTATGGTACAGATTACGGAGAGATAGATACTCACTTGCGATTTTGGCTGGCACAGATGTTGGGCTTTTAACGTGTAGATCGTTTAACTTGTAGACCCCATCTTGAGAAAATACTCCGTTTGAATGTTAGGTACTATAGCAAAAGCCAAAAGCCGCCAGCTTGTGAGGTAAAGAACATGCCCACAAGCGTGTGCCCCCGGCTCCAGCTTGCAACCATTCAACGCTGATGTGCTTGCGGATTGCGGATCTATAGCGGCATAAACTAGTTGACTTCAAGATTTGTATAATAATTAATCTTTTAAAATTATTTTTAAAGTTTTTATCTTATCTAAGGATAGCATTAGAGATAACCTTTCTGACAGTAAATTATTCGTCTAATTATTTTATACCATTTTTATCATAACTTTCTATCTCATACCCTTTCATTATTTGCGTTAGTTTGTAGGTTCAAGTTATCTCTTACATAAGAGATAACATATTATCTATCTACATCTTCTTTTTTATATAGAATTTAACTTATTTAATATAACTAAGAGTTAGCTAAGATCAAACTATCGAGCGTGCCTCAAAGGTGCCTTTGCTAATGGAGAGTCGAGAGTTGAATGCAAACTCGGCTGCTGGTTGACTAACTAGAAACCATTCGTTTCGTCTTCAATGCTGCCATTTCCCTCTATAATTTAACTTTTTGCCACTTTTATGAGGTGAGTGGCATTATATTTGTCACTCTGGCCCATTGTCAGTGACTTAGACGGTCCCATATGTAAGTGACAGGGGTAATTGACCAATCTTAAAAATGGCAAAAACATGAATTCTGAGCTCTCCACCGCTATTACCAAACGCCTTTCGTGGGGCGCTGTCTAGCCCAGGCATGTCGAGTGCACAGGCAACACACTGGCTGCAGCGCGTCGCGTCCAGCACTCTGCCGTGGTTCGCGACCCGTGCAGACAATAACAAACGAGTAACCATGCAGGAGAGGCAAAGGGTTATTTTTTTTCTTTTGTTTATAACTTATAGCTTATATCTTTCTTTGAATAAACAAAGAAGACATTTTCTTCGCCGTCTTTTAGAAATGTTTATCGAGATAATCTTTTTAAAGTAACTTATCAATATTCGATTCTTACATAAGTATTTATATTAGTGCTGCTAAAGGCCATCAATTGTATTTGAAAAGAAACATCACTATGATCTCATGCCTCAAACTGCGCGTGCGCGCACGGCGGCACGGCCCTGTGCGATGCCAATGACAAAGTCGTGCTTACAACTTGTAAGGGCATGTACAATGCAAGATGCTTATATATGAATGCTTAAAGAGAGAGAATATAGCCACATCATCAAGCACCTATGCAAAAGTTATTTCCTCCAATGCAAACATCTCTTCTATGGGGTGCTTAGATGCTATATTATCTATTAATTAGATATAGTTACACACATAAGCACCTGCTAAACACCAATGCTTATTTAAGTATCGATGCTTCAAAATAAGCACCTTATCTATCCTATGTGGCAAGAAAAATCAATTTTTTATTATTAAACATCTCTCTAAACGCCTGTATTGTACATGCTCTAAGGGCACATGCAGTTGAATGTCAATTTCCATAATCACGTCCTTTCAGAAGGAAAATGTTCTTGCGTTACAGTACAAGGTCCACCACTCCTTGCACAACTTTCAAGCATTGGATTGGAGATCAAGCTCCACCAAGCGGATTTAATAGCCTCCATAGCTCCCAGGTAAAATATTTTCCTACATGTTCCGTCAAAAAAAAAATCCTACATAAAACACCACATAACCTATTAAACCTCTTCTCCATGTCAATGCGATGAATTGGTTCGCTTTCACCAACTCGCGAATTCATCCTTCATATTGCGTACCTATGCTGATGTCGGATAATGCTAGCATTACAATTTACAACATAAAAGACCTTAAAAAAAAGTCTTGCAAGGTTTGAGCTGTTGAGGTTAGCAGTAGTTGATTGGCAACTGTCAAAAAAAAAAAGAGGGAATGCTAGAGGCGATTAATTCAACTTACCACAAGTTGCAACCACTTCTGAGGTGGCACAAGATTGGCATCAATTTCACTTCCCTGCTATACTCAGAGAAGATTGTTGCCGCCTGTTTTTCATTGAATTCGTAATTGCAACACAGCTCTGGAAAAAGGATCAGAATTATTGGAAAGGATCTGTAGTTATATACATTAAGAATTTCACACTGCCATAGCCTACCACTTTAGCATGGTGCGAAACTACATACCTGCATGTCTGGTCTTACTTTGCTTATCTTCTTTCTAGTGTGTGTTCCCTATTTATTGCAAACTGCAAAAGCTTTAGTATGTCTCAAAAAGTTGTGAAGTTTACTAAAAAAAAGTTGTGAAGTTTTCTCAATTATGTAGCACTTCTTTTTTCCTTCTTATCGTGGGCTCCAGAATCACCAGAACTTCCTTTTCTAGAATTCATATCCTACCTAGTTAGGAGGTTGAAAACAACAGGCTAGTTAGCACGATTAGTATCTATGCAACTAGATAATAACGTTAATCTCCAGTAATTACCATCATTAAATCAATAACTAGGCTAGAATTCACAGGCAATTTATGACAGAATTGACCTTGAAACAATTCAACCATGGTTGTGTTCAAAGATCTTCTCTCACAGATACAAAGCCACTTATACAAGCATGGAGGGTGAACGCCATTGCTCAGTGCTATCTATATCATAAGAAGTTGACACATAGGATAACAATGCTGTTAAGAAGTTGACACATAGGATAATAATGATGTAACTGTTGTAGCTATAGACCAAACAATAGAAAAAGGTAGGTCCCCTAGGCGCTACCCTCTGTGAGGGGGGGGGGGGGAGCCTTGAGCACCGTGCGTATGGAGAACGGTAGAAGCGAAATGGTGTTATACATGTGTATAAAAAACTGTTCCCCTTTGTTCAGTGCCCAGGAAGGGCTATTCATAGTGTTTACAATTGATAGGTAGGAGACTACAATTGGGGTGTCAACGGATCGAATACGAATTGAATAATGGTTTTCCCATATCCGTGTTTATATTTTTAAATGAATACAAATACGAATTTGAATGTGCTTGAATACAAATACAAATCGAATACCTACTTAATACGGTCAAATACAAATATCCTATGATGCAATAAAGTTTAGCGAATTGACACTGGTTTATGGTAATATTTATGTTCCTTTTCCTTTAGTTTATCATATAATCATTGATTATTGGTGCTATTTTACCACTAATCTTAACTAATTCTAGATATATTGTAAATAAATCAGTTATAAACATATCGAATTTGGCTAAAAAAGAGCACACAAAAAATTTTATTGTGGGATATAACAAAATAAAAAATATAAATTACCAAATTAGAGTCTACCATGACGACATACTCATTGAAATGATCGAAATGCATGTATAATATGCCCAATTTGGAGATCAAATACAAAAGATACGTCAAGTATTTCGCGTGCCATATTCAAATATGGATAATATCTATATTTGTTTAGCATCATATTTTGCATACCACATTTGAATTCATATCCGGGAAAAAATTTCGGATACTATCCGAATCAATATTCGTTTTACAATACAAATGCGTTTACACTTTCTACATTCGCTACCAACCGAATTCGGATACCAGATAAAATGGATAATTTGGATTCGATTCACACCCTTAACTGCAACAATGTCCTTATAAACACCCTACGACAATGGGGGTTTCTCAGTCTTTTTCCTCTTCCACTAGTAGCTTCGGTGCACGGTGGACCTTTGTGGGCCTCGTCCACTATATTTCCCTTACATCTTATTCTGTCGTGTCTAGATGTAGTGACTATCAAGTGGGCCCAACTTGTCAAACGCAACCCCCTATGACGACAAATTTAAAACCTACAGCTTAGCGAAATGTTTTGGCCTAAAATCTGTAGTTTTGTGAAATAGTCTCTTAAATATGTAGTTTTGTCAAAATACATGTAGTTTTGCAAAAATTACTCAACATTTTAATTGATTCCGAGTTCTCATAATTATAGATAACTCAATTTAACAGCAACCAGTCACATGGATTTTCTAGAATACTTACTGAGTTTCATTGGTTACCAAGTGGTAATGGACTTTCAGTATGACCTCATCGATATTTTTCTAAGAGCATAAGAAAACTACTAACACCGACAACATCTTATAGGTTCAAGGTGTCAAACACACCTAAATTTTTTAAAAGATGTTTTCACCATCAACAAACTTTTACAAAGTTCTCTAGCCTTTAAACATCCACCTGATATATGTTTCTACATTAAATGGTACAAGTTATGTAGGGGAAAGTGTATGCTGGACTTACCTGTTAGTTGATTATTCTAGTCTTCTTGCTGTATTTAGTTGACAACTTCATGTGAAATAGATCTTTACTATCCAAACCTAACAAAGTGAATGTAGCTCTTTAGTTTATTCAACATAAATTCATTTCCATTACTAGAACCTTAAGATCTTTTGTGACCACCTTTTCGCTGTACCTAAGATTAAAGGGCACAATAGCAGAAACATAATTATCTATACTGCAATGGGATTTGATTTGACATACCCAGCACTATAAATAAAGTTCTAGTTAGGTTGCCATTCACAAATTACTTCAATACCATACTACCAGGCTTGCTGATCCTTATAAAATATCAGGTGTCTTCAGGCTAACTAGGGTCAAGGGCAAAAGGGGAAAGCATATATAAAAACCTTTTTTTAGAATGTGATGTTTTGATTTATTGGAAAACTATTCTTCAGAATGGCAGAGCATCTATAGTTGGAGATGCCATTAAATACATCAATGAGCTCAATAGAACAGTGAAAGAACTGAAGATTTGATGGATAAGAAGAGGCATGGCCAAGATAGGAGGAAGATGAAGTTGGATGATGAGGCAGCTGATGATGGGGAAAGCTCGTCAGTGCAGCCAATGAGGAATGATGAAGACAAGCAGTTGAATGGGGCTATAAGGAGCTCGTGGGTCCAAAGGAGGTAGTTGATGTTGAAATCAACATCAAGTTCACTGAAAAGAAGAAGGCTAACTCTTTGCTTTGTGCAGCAAAGGTTATAGATGAGTTCTGAAGGGCTATATAAGAATGTCCTAAATATTATTATGATAAATTATTGTCAATTTGGAGAGTTAAAAAATTAATTGATCAACTGATGGTCGGAAGCTTCTAGTCATGGATGTACTGTTAAATCAATTGTTTTAACTTTGCATGCCAACTGATTCTTTTTTTGTAATCATATCAGATTGATGTTGTCTCTATTAGCCATGCATAGTGGTTAATGGTGATTAATGCAAGTTATGCCATTTTCTGCATGCACGTGTGCCATACATCTCCAATCGTATGTGAGTGAATATCGGCATGCAGCTTGCAGACCCAGTGGTTCAACCATTATGTCATATCAGTCTAACCGATTGGCACCAGCGGTATGACCGAAATTGGCACCCAGTCAGACTGGCCAGATAGTAGGTCTTTGGCCAAATTTTAGTTTTTTGGAGTTTTGAGTTGCGGGATGAGTCGTTGTGACCTAGGTCAGTGATTATATGTTATATGAGACATGTTACTGCTAACGTAGATCAAGTTGTAAAGAACTTATGCCCAAAAATAATCTCTTTATCTTTAGATGTGTAGAGTAGCTTAGAGTCAACCATGATCAATGATGAGAATTGGGGTTACGCTCATGGAGTAGCTGAGGCCTAGAATGATTGAGAATGTCGGGTGAGATGGCGGGCTCAAGCATGGCACAAGATAGGCAAAAATGTCAAAGGGAAATTCGAATGGTGGGGATTCACCATATAGTCTAAGTGAGGCGTGGTCCAGTGAAACTAGAATGGGAGAGACTTTTTGATGCGTGGCAAGCTAGTTGTGGACCAACACGTGACAAACATGGCGATTGCTTACAATGGAAAGAAATGACTAGATCAAGGAATGATATTTTGGTGGTTTGACCAAAATACCGAAAATGCCTTTGAAAGAAACTCATATATTTAAAGAAACTCATATATTTAAAGGGTTGGGATGAAAACTCATATATTTAAAGGGTTGGGATGAAAACTCATATATTTAAAGGGTTTGACCAAAATGCCTTTGAAAGAAACTCATATATTTAAAGGGTTGGGATGAAAACTTGTAGTTAACCATCCAACCTTCCTCTCAAGTGTTAGGGTTAGGGTACTTGTGTTGTGCTCTCTGTTCTCCAAGGTGGAGTGATTGTAAAACCTTCCACCTCAAGTAGCAATACATCAATTTTTGTTCATCTCGATGACTATCTCTTGTGTTGATTGATTTATTTTTTATTTGGTTGGCTTTTCCTCTCCTCTCATCACCTCTTAATTTTGTTGTGCCAAGGACGTATAAGAGATGGAGATAATATCTGGGAATTGATCTTCACCCATCTGGCCACATTGGTAGTAAGTTCATGAAAAAACTGAGTTTTACATGTTTTTGACCTCTCTAAGTGATTTCATGATTTGAGGGTTTTTGTCATGATTTCTTTGATGTTCTTACTTACTGAGATATTTGGAAAATCATCTAGAGTCATCTTGGCTATCACCTACCCATGAGTAACTTGTATTCACTGTTTTTTCATATTTTGACTATTTTTTGGTGTAACCTTACTTAAATTTCAAAAAAGTCTAGACTGTGACATGGGTTTTTGCTATCCATGGATGGAATAGGTTCCTGAGACCTTGAGCAAGATGTGTAAAAAGTTTCACGGCTTTTGGATCATCATATCAAAAGTTATGTGGATTTTAAGTTTCGCAGCAGTGCTAAAATTAATGTAGCATTACCTGATTTTACTGTTCATGGACCGCCCAGAGAGAGGTCAGACCTCCTCCTGGTTGGAGGTTAGACCTCTAGTCTTTGGTTTTTCTCTGAGGTTGAATTCTGGATCGATTTGACTTTTTGACTGTGAATTTGATTCTTAATAACTCTGTAGTTATTTGAGAAAAGGATATAGAATACTCAAGGGAAGATTTTGAACAACACCATTCACTCCCTCTGTTGGCTTTCAGTCCTACAAGTTTTGTCTTGAACTCATCCATGTCGTTGGGGGAATTATTGGAGATCACCATATATTCATGTTCAACACAATGGTAACTATCGAATTTCTTTACTGAAGCAACATTCTGATCCTTTTCTGCATGCCTACTATATTAACACACATTGTAACATTCCATCTCTTACAATTGTGCAGATATCTAAGGGCTCCTCAATTTATGCGTGTGCGGTGGCTAAGCAGCTCCTTGATGCTATGGAGATGCAACACGCCACTCTTACTCTCTTCAACTAGCTAGAGCATCGTAATGGCTATTCAGTAAATGTACCATTCACTCTCTTCAACTAGTTGAGAGCCAACGGTGACATCTTTTCCTTGGCCTTTGGGCACAATTATGGAATGGATGTGATGGTCGGCAACAATACCTCTTTGGTTCCCTTTTTGGGTTTATTTTTTGAATTTTGGTTCTGGTTTCTCTAAAAGTCAAAATAAACAGAACAACTTTTCGTATATGCTTCTTCGAACAGCTTCTCGAGTCTAAAATCACATGCACCGTCTGCACCAGCATCTTCGTTGTCCACCATCATCTCAAAAACTATAGACAAAAGCCATCAGTCGCAAAAGTCATTAGTTGTATTCCAAAAGAACATGATAAAAAGGCAACAAAAAAACGAAGCCTTCCTCGTCCTCTTGATAATGGATGTAAAGGACGTAGATCATCTTCCTTGGTCGCTAACAGCAATTACTTTCCCGATAGGCAGGTCCATCTTTTTTTTACTTCCCAATGTTGACTTGTAAGCTTGGAGGTAATGGTTTGCAGGCATTGGCAACCTCCATTCCTCCAAGGTGCACCATACATTCTAGAACTTCTAGGAACGTTGGCATTGCTATGACTAGCAATTTGGAGATTCTCATATATTTTTCTTAATTCATCTTTAGTTCGATTATTGCACATCGAGGAGTGCACCTCTTCTTGGCTAGTATTAACACAAAAACATGTCATCCATCTATAGTTGAAGGATCATGAGAGAAGGTTCATAGTTTTGTTGTGATGAACCATTGTTATTTTGAAGGAGTGAAAATTTAGAATTTACAAATTTTTCTCAACAACCTGTAGAAATGGATGATTTGGGAATTTTGAGTTATAAGATGATTCAGTGACCTAGGTCAGTGGTCATAGGTCGCATGAGGCATGCAATTGCTAATATAGGTCAAGTTATGAAGAATTTATGCCCAAAAATGATTTCTTTGAGTTTTGGATGTGCAGTGTCGTTTGGAGTCAACCATGGTCAACGGCGAGGATCGGGTCTACGCTCATAGAGGAGCCAAGGCCCAGAATGATCAAGAATACCGGGTGAGATGGTTGATTAAAGCATGGTATGAGAAAGATAGGAAATATCGAAGGAAAATTCGAACGGCGGGTTTGCACCATGTGGCCTGATCGGTCTAAGTGAGATATGGTCCGGTGGAACCAGAATGGGTGAAACTTACTGACGTGTGATAAGCCAGTGGTGCATCTACACGTGGCAAGTATGGCAATTGATTGCAATGAAAAGAGATGATCGTATTAAGAAATGGTATTTTGGTAGTTTGGTCAAAATACCGGAATCTTCCTTAGATCAAAATCGTGGCATATGAGTGGCACTTGAAGAACAATTTAGGACACGGAAAAGCTAGTTTGATCAAGATGAATCAAGGTAAAGGACTAGCGGATTCGGATTTATGCGCTTTGAAAAGCGTGCGTAAGTGAACATGTGTGAGTAAAACCCATGTGTACGGTTATCGAGTTTTTTCATTGTGCTAAGTGGATAGTATCACTAAGGGCTAGGTGTGGCTGGTTAGCCCACCTATACAAAGGGATTAGGATGTAAACTTGTGTGAATCATCTAATCTAACTCTTTTGTGCTCTTATGTTTAGGATTAGTGTTTAAGAGTTAAGTGCTTTGTGTGCTCTCTGTACTCCAAGGTAGAGTGGTTGTAAAACTTACCTCCTTAAGTGGTAATACATCAATCTTTGATCATTTCTATAGCTATCTCTTGTTTTGATTGATTTGCTTTTGATTTGGTTGGTTTTGATCTTTTCACTTTCCTCTTCTTGATCTTGTTGTGCTAAGGACGTGTAATAGATAGAGATAATGTTAAGAAATCAATCTCCACCCATCTAGACACTTCGGTAGCAAATTCATCAAGAAACTTAGTTTCTGCGCGTTTTTATCCTTCAAGTGATTTCTTGATCTGAGAGTTTTTGACTTGATTTCTTCAGTATTCTAACTTGCTGTAATATGTGGAAATACATTTAAAACCTTCTTGACCATCATCCACCTACGAGCAAGTTGCATTCATCGTTTTAGATTTTTGACTTGTTTTTGGTGCAATCTGCCTTTAAACAGAAAAATGTCAGAACTTTGAAAACAATTTTCTTAATTGTTGATTGAAATATGTTTCTGACATACTAGAGAAGATGTGTACCAAATTTTAAGTGCTTTGAAGTTTTGATTTGAAAGTTAGCTCAATATTAGGTTTTGAACCGATTTTGGTGCAGCAGAGCTTCATGAACCAAAATATCCCAAATCTATTAAGTTCTTTCATTTTTTATTGGGATAGGTTTCTAAGGCTATGAACTAGCTGTGGTTCAAGTTTGAAATCTATTGGATCGACGGATCAAAAGTTACATAATTTTTTAAATTTGAAATAGTGCCGAATTCACTATTCATGGGCTAAAATTTTCAAAAGCTTCGAGAATTTTTGGATTTTTGGTTTCTTGATCTTTATAACTATTGAAACAAAGATTAAGATAATACTTTAAAAAAAATTAAAGATTTCATTCACCCCTTTTGTTATTTTATCAGTCCTACCATAGCCCATACGCTTTGAACAAGCCAACAAATCTAAAACCCACTGTATTAAAGTCAGCGACATGACCATCACTGTCCTTCTAGTAACACATGCCATCATCCATCGATATACGTAACTACTTATAATCGTACCCGCATTCGCGTACATGTACCAATCCCGCTGGGAAACCGAAAAACCGTAGGCAAGACGCCTCCCCCGTCATCCGGCGCACATGGACTCCTCGCGCTTCCTTCAGAACCGCCGGCGCCGGCGGAGCTGCGTGCGATAGGAGCGCTCCTGGATTCGGCGGGAAAATTGAATATATAGGACTGAGTTGGGAGTAGTTTTGCAAAATAGGATCAAGTTATTTGTCCTCTAACATATAGGACTGAGTTGAATAGCTTCTTGCAAATATAGGACTTTTCCCATTTTAATTTCATTTTCATTTTTCAGCCCCTTTTCTCCACGCGAAATGACTATTTTGCCCTCTTCTTCCTCCCTGGCCTGGCCGCGCCGCCGCCGCTCCTGGCCGCGCCGCCGCCGCTCCCGGCCGCGCCGCCGCCGCCGCTCCCTCGCCTCCCTCGGCCCGCGCCGCCGCCGCCGCTCCCTCGCCTCCCCCGCGCCGCGCCGCCGAGGGAGGCGAGGGAGCGGCGGCGGCGCGGGCCGAGGGAGGCGAGGGAGCGGCGGCGGCGGCGCGGGCCGAGGGAGGCGAGGGAGCGGCGGCGGCGGCGCGGGCCGAGGGAGGCGAGGGAGCGGCGGCGGCGCGGGCCGAGGGAGGCGAGGGAGCGGCGGCGGCGGCGCGGCCGGGAGCGGCGGCGGCGCGGCCAGGAGCGGCGGCGGCGCGGCCAGGCCAGGGAGGAAGAAGAGGGCAAAATAGTCATTTCGCGTGGAGAAAAGGGGCTGAAAAATGAAAATGAAATTAAAATGGGAAAAGTCCTATATTTGCAAGAAGCTATTCAACTCAGTCCTATATGTTAGAGGACAAATAACTTGATCCTATTTTGCAAAACTACTCCCAACTCAGTCCTATATATTCAATTTTCCCGGATTCGGCCCGTGTGTTTCCTTCCTGCCGGGCTCGACCCGTCCCGTCGTCGGTTGCCTTCTCTTTTCCCTTCCGCTTCCCCCTCTCTCACGCAGTCACGCAGACCGGACCACCAGAAACCAAGAACAAAACTGGCCCCTCCAAAAGAAAAGAAAAGTTTATTTGCCTTTTATTTCCCACTTTTTTCTCATAGAAAGAGGAGGGAAAAAATATTCCGGAGGCACGCCGGAGCCGACCGCCTCGCCTGCAGCGAGCCAGCCACACCGCCGGAGCCCTACACCGCGGAGAGAGGCGGCGGCGGCGGCGGCGGAGGAGGAGGACGAGGAGGCTCTCTGTAGAAGCCTTGGAGAGAAGCTTCTAGACGCTGCGGGAGGGGGAGCGAGGGCAGCGCGATCTCGGCGGAACAAGCCGCGCGGAGGAGGCGCTGGGTAGGGTCGCTTCTAGATGCCGGCACCCTCCGGGATTTGAATGGAAGGCAGATCTCGAGGGGGAGGGAAGCTTCTAGAAGCGGGCTGAGGCGGCACGGTTAGCCGTTAGGGTTTGGCTTGGTGGTGTGGAGGCGGAGCGGGATGGGGGGGAGCTCGGAGAGAGGAGGACGAGACGGGAATGAGGGCTGCTGCGGCGTTGGGGATACCTCGCCGGGGACCATCATGTGGGTGCGGCGGAGGAACGGGTCGTGGTGGCCCGGCAGGATCCTGGGGCCCGACGAGCTGCCGCCGTCGCAGATCATGTCTAGGTCCGGCACGCCGGTCAAGCTTCTCGGCCGTGAGGACGCCAGCGTGTGAGTTTCCACTCCCGTCTTTGCCGTTTGTGTTTAGTTCTAAATCCCGTGACTTGGTAAGGTTTATATTAGTTGCTGTTTCTGATGCATATGGGACGCTGAGCTATTTCTTCGTCTGGAACTTGAATGGAAGAAACAATTGGGTGTACAAGGACCTATGGTGTTCGATGCTTGTTGTTAAGCGCAGTGCTAGTTTGTTTGTTTTTTATGTGCGCTGTTCTTATACATTTTGAGAAAAATTTAGAGCTGTTCTTCATAGGATATGTAGTGAAATTCTTGTAAGTTCTAAACTGTTAATTGTTTTCTTTTTCGTGAAAAACTTGCACAGTTGTTTACATGGTATTCTGTGTTTAGATACACAGTGAGAATTATTTGATATATGTAGGCTCTAGAATTGAATATTAAAAACTAGAATAAGGTAATATGATTGATTTGTACTCCTTTTTCCTGAAGAGTCTGAAATATCTTGGCTTATGTATTCTATGGTTGCTATAGCCTATATTGTTTCTATGTTTGTATGTTGGTTCTGCAGAGAAAATTTGATTTTATGTGTTTGCTTTGTAGAAACCAAGCAGATGTTGGATGTGCAGAGAAATTTTGATTTTATGTTGGATGGGGAGATGTTTGATTTGTAGAAACTAAACAGGAGGGAGGGAAGGAGATCTTGACAAATTTTCCAATCTTCAACTCAAGTGGATTTGTATTGTGTAATATTTTGTCAGTTAAGCCTACCCCAACTTGTTTGGGACAAAAGTTTTTGTTGTTGTAATATTTTGTCAGTTATTGTTAAGCGTTTTTTAAAACGATTTCTACTAGTCATTTTGCTAATTCGTATTCAGGAATAGTAGCTGATTTCCAATTCTATTTCACTTAAACCATTTTCTTCAGGAATTATAATAGCGGAACTATACATTTATATTGCATTTCTCAGAATACGGAAGCGCCTTGTGCAATTTGACTTTCTAAAACTCTGAACTTTCTGACACATTCTTCCTTAGGTATTAACTTTACATCCTTCTGGTTATTCGTAGGGACTGGTACAACCTTGAGAAATCAAAGCGTGTTAAAGCGTTTAGGTGTGGGGAGTTTGATGCTTGTATTGAGAAGGCAGAGGCTACTCAAGGGACTCTTGCAAAGAAAAGAGAGAAATATGCACGGAGAGAAGATGCTATTCTTCATGCTCTTGAATTGGAGAGGAAGCAGCTTGCATCGAAACATCAGACTCAATGTTTCAGACCTGCTAATATTTCTGGTTAGTCCTCTTATATGACCGAGTTGGATAGCTTTCTTCATGTTGCTACTTAAATGGTATACAAGAACTTTATGGCGTGTATGCTGGATATAAAAGCTCAGCTGTCTTCATGAAATGCAGCTTGCACTAAACATCGCCAAGATCTTGGAAGTACTCGCTACAAGAGCAAAAAGAGTAAGAAACGGAAAGATGTATCTGCTCCTCATGCAAAAAAAGAAACTGATCAGTATTTTCTCCATGCTGGTTCAAAAAGAAACTTTTCAGAATCTCTTGCTCGGGACACTTCTGAGAATCTTATCAGTACTCACCTGAACGACTTCTCCTATGCGAGACACATTCAGGGAGGAGTAAGTTTAGAGAGCAAGGATAAAGGTACAATTGTGAAAAAGAATAGATTGAATGGAAGTGATTTTGACGAATCTATTGAAAAATGTGACAGACGCCGGCCACTTGTTCAAGTTTTGCAGAGCAGTGCAAAATTGCCACATCACTCACAGCACAATGATGATTATGGATATATCTTAATTGGGGGAGATAAGGATCCATCACCTGCCACCTACCGGGCTAAAAGTAAATATGTATACCTGCCTAGTGATTCTGGTGAAACTCATAGTCATAGTGATTTACCTTCTGCACAGATAGCTTCTACAGGAACCGATTTTGAAACTGAAAGTTATCTTCAGCATCCTGGTTCTTTTTCTGCGGAGCAGACATCTTCTGACCTTGTTCAGAAGCACATATCTGAGTCTTCAGAGAGGGAATGCTCAGAAAGTGAGACAGAAAATGATGCTGAGCTTTTGCAAAGTATGTGTGTACACCTTGCTAATATTTCTTCTTTTCAATATTTACTAGTACGCATGTACATGAATTCACATTGCCAAAAATGTTAGAAGATAGTTTTTGCATCGCCCAGAGTACGTGTTACCAAACAGTTTAGAGTATAGCATTAGAGTATAGCCGTTCATCCTCATATCATACTTAGCGGTATTTAAGTATAGGGCCCCTTTTTTCAGTTTATGGTTTATAACTTCTCTCGAACAAACAAACGGGACAGCTTCTCCGCTACTGTTTCGAAGCGGCTTATCAGGATAGCTTTTTAGAAATGGCTTATCGGTTTATCGACTTTTCGTTCATCCGCATGAGTGCTCGTATTAAAGTCAAAAGTTATAAGCCGCAGCTGAAAAGAACACACCCTAGATCATAGTACACCTAGCATCCGAAGTCTATTTAATGTTTTTTTTTGTAAAAAAGTTCCTACCTCCTAGACTTCCTTTCTTAAACATGGCGACACAAATGTTTGGCTTGCACAGATACTGTGACTTATAAAAAACATTGATAATAGGAGCATATGTGTAATCAACATAGTCCCAAATTCCTCATGTAAAACAAATTTCAAACTTTAGTTTCACTAGCTTAAAACATGTTTTGGACTTGCGTTTCTGACCTACCTATATACCGCATGGCCAACCCACCTATATACCCTTTTGAGCACTTGAATTATTCATGAAGTAGTTTATATGTACATGCACAGCTCAGCCCTCAGCTCAAGTGCACAGGGTTAACAGTGAGGAAAAACTTAATTACCATAATTAATTACTATAATTTTTGTTATGATCAATTATTCAAATTAGAGGGAAGTCTGGATCAACATTAAATCAGAACCGTTGAATGGTGTTCATCTGGATGGTGTTGTTGATGAACAACTATTTTGATTTTGCAAGACAAATATGTTAAGAAGGCGGGAACGATTTTGAATATGAGCCATTAGATGTGCTTGATCAGATGGTTAGAAATGACTGGGTACATAAAGTGAAGGGATGTGGGATGGAACACCACTCATATTTTTTTTTATAGTAGTATAGAAATATAGATTGCAAAGATGCAGGAATAAGGCATCTTGTATAGTCAAGCTTTATGCTTAAACATACCCTGGAATCACTAGCATTTCTTTATCAAATTCATCACTCAAATTCTTTGTTATGTGGGGGCAGTTCTGAAACGGGTAAGGTAGAGCTGAAATGACCAGGTGCATATGTTTTCTAATGGCTGCTTTGTGTTGCATGCTTCCTTTCAGCTTGTGTGCTACTTGTCCTTCTTTGCTTATATGACAATATGAACTTATGTAAGTTACTTATGTTAAGATGAATCCTGCGAAACATGGAATTGGGGCGTTGCCTGGTTCAAGAATAAAGAGATAGCTAGAAAGATTTAGATAATTCCCCAAAATATCTAAATCATTGTGTTGTTTTGATTCCTGTTTTACTCTAGCTAAGCCTTCATTACTGTAGTTTAGATTTTATTACTATACTTTCATTGACATGTTCTAGTTCTGTGGAGATTCGAATTTTGCTTTATTTGATCACTTTTGTTGTGGTGGTCTTTTTGGGCAGGTGCTAATATGATTCTTCCTCCAGAGTCACGCGCCCATGATGCTTATTTCCTTCCAGCTTCTGACAGGGTCAGGCATGTGGATAATGATGATGATGACGAAGATGATGATGATGAGGTGACCTATTGTATTCAATTGAATGAATCAGAGGAAGAGGATGGTTCTTCTGATCTGGGTGTCTCCCAATGGCATATGAAAGGTAAACGTAATAACCGTAATGCAGCAAAGAGATCAATGGATATGACAGATGGAAATCCCTGGTTAGATAAGCCCAATGGTTTCATGAAAGGATCTCTGCATGAGACAAATGGTAGAAATAATAGAAACGAGACTTTGCAAACATCCAATCAGCAATTGCTTGAGCAAAGTTTTTACCAAATCAAAGAGGAGCTCAATTATGATTGTGATGAAACAGATTTATTTGAGGACACACTCCATTCAGAGGTTAAATTGTACCGTGGTAGAACGTACCCTTCATCCTTGAAGGCCAACAGAGATCTTAGCCGAAACTACAGTTATTTTAATGACTATGACAATGATGCTTCCAAGATTTCTCCCCTAAACAAGGATGCAGATCAGATAGTCCGTGTTAATCGGAATGCATATTGGGATGGATCTTCGTTTTACCAAAAGTACAGTTCACATCTTGGTGGCATGGGCCCAATTTTGTTTGATGTTGACTTGAAGGTCCAGGCCAGCTACCAGGGAGAGCATGTTCCTCTTGTTTCCTTAATGAGCAGACTAAATGGCAAAGCAATTGTCGGACACCCTATCCGAATTGAAATACTTGAAGATGGTTCGACTGATCACCTGGTTTCTTGTGGTGATGTTAGTCTGGAAGATAGCACAGGAGCTCCACCTGCTTGGCGTACAGGCAGGCGGACTGCCATGCAAAGAATTCCCCGTTCTAATCTTTCAGGAGCATCATTGGGTGGTGATGATGAAGGTGGCCTTGCATATCCAGACTGGGAGATGAAACCAGTCTTTAGAAAGTACTCAACTTCTTCAAATCACCAGATTAAGGTTGATAAGAAAAGCATGTCAAACGCTGGGAGGTCATCGGTGTCTAAGCCACAAAAGAAGCCATCCAAGAAAGCAAGCCTGTCTAGCCAAAAGGTCAGAACCCTCTCTTCCATTTCAACTGGAAAAAGGCATCATGGAGAAGGTAGTCAAGCAAAGGCGCATAGGCACAGTGGCATTTTTGGTGGCCTTATCAAACCTGAGGGTGTGGTTCCACTAGTCACATGCGTCCCTGCGAAGGTTGTGTTCACTAGGATATTGGAAGCAATTGGCAGGCCACCTCTAGCTCTTGCTCACCGTGTTAGAATGGCTAGTCCTGCAGTGCGAGATCCATCGTAGCCATCAACTGTAACGCTAAATATGGTTGGTATTTGTTTGCGAGCCCTGGGCCTGCATGTTTCTTGTACATCTGTTAATTGAAGAGGCAAGCCGTTCAATCATTTGGGCTACATCAGTGAAGAGGCAGATTCACATGGTTGCTTCATGATGACTTGGAACAGCTGATCACTACTTGGCAGTGGTGACAACATGTAAAGATCAATAACGCTTATATATTTCTAACCGGAGGTTGAGATAATTTAGGCTCTGATCACGGGTGCTGCTCGGTTCTCACACAGCAGTTGAGCCAACGACTCCATGAAGGGTCATTCTTTGAAGAGCAACTAGCGTTGGTAACCACGGCTTTTGGCATAGCTGTCTCGTGTAAAACACTAACTTCAGCATTTTAGGGTGTCTAGTTTAGCTAAACTTATCATATAGTCAATAGGTCATAGGTTAATTTTCTGAAGATGTCATGTATAATGCCCCCAATTATATTTCAGATATGCCTGTTATTTGTTGTCGAGAGTTAATAGTTGCTTCGACAGTATGTTTATAAGCATGTGTAGAAGTCGATGTAATATATCAGATATCCAGAACTACACAAAATGATGTTAACAATCTAATTTTCTCTGGGAATTTTCGGTAATCCGCAAAAGATTATTTCATGTGTCTTTTCTCTGGTTGCGTGTCATTGCCGAAGTAGCTAAACCATATTCTGAGTTGTGTTACTTTTCCCCTTTATCTAACGTCAACGTCTGCTATTTCAATTATCATTTCAAGGTGCTCTTCTTGTTCCCGTGAATAATCATGTACTCCCTAAACAGCATCCATATGGCCGTGTATACCATTCTAACCGCCTATGCCATGCATCTTCTCCGCATTTTGCATAGTCGTCAACTCCTAGTGTTCCATCTCTCCTCTCTTCTCCTTACCTTCAGAAATTAATCATGAACCCAACAGCACAGGGCTACATTAAGAGTGTCTGGTTGGTGAGATAGGGGATGACCCCATCCATTTTTTGGACTTGTCCCTGTGTTTGGTTCTTGGGACGGGATGAAATCATCCCCGATGAAGTGATGCAGCTGGAGCGAATATTTGCCCGTGATCCTAGCGGTGTGGGAAAAATGGTGAATTTAGTTATATGGACATCCAATCGTTGGGGTTGGCTTGGTTGACATTGATGTATAGTCTATGTTATACTGTTAAATAACAAGCCTTCTATTATCTATTTTCTTTCCAGTTAATACGTGTGCTTGGGAGTCCTAGCAATTTGAATAAATCAAGATCTTGTCATGACTGCAATTTTAGAGAGACACATAAGTACAAGCCTGTGGGGGTTGCTTCTGCAACTGGATAACTAGCATGGAAAATCATCCTTACATCGGATGGTGGGACAAGCTCGAGGTCATCCACCCGACTTAAGTGTCTTCACGTGAACGCCAACGCTCGTTCCACTCACCTCCTAGCCAACCTCTCCCAATATGACTGAAATTCAAACCAATGGAGGCCGGGCAACAACGAGTGGAGGTCGGGTGACGGTGACACGAGCGGCCGCGGCCGGGACCTCAACGGCTGGCCACCGTGCAATCAGGTGCGCGTCCTCGTCGTCGGCGACTCAGGTCAGCCAGACCTATCCGAATTCAATGATGTTGACGAGGGGTTAGCAATCGTAACCGTCTCCACACCTCCTAGTCCTGGTCCTCCTCGTCACCAATCGTAACCGTCTCCACACCTCCACACATCATCCACCTTCGATCTCCACATGCTCCAGCATAAGTCCAATCATCTCGCATGACATCTCGACCACCTGGACCTTAGATTACCCCCGCCTAACCCCGATCCTCCTCGCCACCGACTATGATCATCTTTATGCTCACCTGCACATACAAAGACCAAAGAAACTTTCTCTCGGCACAAGTTCTCCACAACTTGACCGTCATCAGCACACACACACTCACACCACCCTTGTCTATCCATAGACAAGAACAAAACCATCAACGACCATCAATCAGGTCGTCCACGACCACACATTCCATCGCTTTCGAGAAATATGCCTTAGATCACTTATTACGGCCACTAGCTCATGTAGTACTCGAAAACCACAAGTACTTGGGAAATACCATTGTTCCACTTAAAATACTCAGGAATAACAAGCATCGCTACCGACTAGAGTCATTGAGTAAAGTATCAATCACATACCACAAGTCTCTGACAACCGATCACTGACTATCGAGTACCGAGTCCTTCCAACTACCGAGTATCACGACCAACTGACCACCAAGCACTAGCCAGTCATTCCACTGACAAATGGGATTATTCGGAGTGAGTTGTAAGTCACTGACAAATGGGCCTATTCTACTGTGGTTACAGTATATGGGTCCCACTCGTTAGCCTCTCGACTTTTTCTTTTAGAAAATAAATCAAAAATGAATTTAAATCACATGGGACTTGCCTATCAGCCTCTGTGATCTTTTTAGCAAAAAAGAATTCAAAATTTTAATTTAATCCAGCGGCCCCACCTATCAGTGAGAGATTATCTCTACTCTGTTAATTTTTGGATTTAATCCAAACTTAAACTTTGGAAAGTCTGCTCTCGCTCATTTTAACTCTAAATTTAATGAAATTTGTTTATAAATTCATCTACATTCAAGATCTATCTAATGCTAATAGAATTGTTCAATTTGAAGTTCATTTGAATTTGCTTTTGTATTTATTTGTTTTACTCATGTATTTATTTGCTTTTCGATGCCATCGTCCAAGTACAGTATGAGTACACGAAAGAGCCACAGTACGAGACAACTCAAGATTTTCAAAACCAACCCACTTGTGAGATAAGCGAGTTAATGCTTTGATCATATTGAACCCACATTTCAATGCAAATTATATTTGTTTAAACTATTAAATTGCATGCTATTATTTTGTTATGCCAATGTATGTTAAATTTAAGGTTATAGATACATATCTACTCAATGTTGTATTAATATACCATTCTTGAACACTTGAATCATATAATCCTTGTCACTCTAGAAACTTAATGGTAGCTTTACTAGGTTTAAGTCATACTTAATCATCATGCTTAACCTTGCTTAAGTACTAGGGCATTAAGTTACCCTATCATCATCTTTTAATCATAAAACTTGTTTTGTGCAGTCATTGAAGAGAAATGACTGATATATTTGAGATAACTTAGTTATGTGTTTCTCAAAACCCTAAAAACATGTTGATACTTGTCTGGGCGGATGGTATGGTGGTCAGTGCGGATATAGCACAAGAATTTGTGATTTGTAGTAGCACCTTTAAGGACTGAGTCCTGTGATGACCTCATAATGTAACATAGTACAACCACAAGTCTATAATAAATCCTGGCTAAATAATTTGTATCCATCGGTGCGGATTGCACCATTGGAGTGACCCACGAGTTGTGTCGCTGGTTTTAAACCATCGTGGACATGGGTTATGTCGCTAGTCTAAACTGTTGTGTAGCGCAATATGGGGTCTAAGTGTGGTGGATATAACCTCATTCATATGAAATCTTAGCGAGTGTAACTTGCACTGGGAGATGCATTGTAAAGGTTTTGTGGTGATCTTCATTCACATGTCGAAGAAAATATGTGAAACATAAGTTGATTATTTCTTGTGGGCAAAGTATACAGTCTCTACAGAGTGTATAAAATATTCGAACAGTTGTGCTCATGGTAGGGCAGGCATGAAAACTTACTCGAATTAGTTTCTATTTTAAAAACTTTGTAGGTGAGATAAAAACTCATCGGGTGGATGTAAACCCTAAATTTAGCTTTCCCTGGGTGGATGTTACCCTAGTAATAAGTTAGCACATGGTCAATGAAACCACGTAATAGGTGGCTAGAACCTGCAGTATTATAAATATTGCACACTTTTATTCACTTCAATAAAATATGGCTTGGTTACAATGCTAAGTCATAAGAATTTCTAATTATTGTAATTTTCAAATAATACTTTAGCAAATAAAAGAACACAAGTCTACCTTTATTGAACATTGCATGTATAATATTGTATTTTGTGTGTTGGCCCGCGGAACACTGTTGTTTGTGCTCACTCTTGCGAACAAAATCCCTCAGAACCTGTGGAACAAGGATACTACGCGTACAACAACGCTCCAGGAGTTAATGGTAAAAAAGAATGGAGGAGATCATGACACTCTACTAATCTAGGTCTTACCTAGTCATATTGACTAAGTTGGTGTTTGCATGCACCATATTATCCAATCTCTTAGTTAATATCGGTCGCACACAACTTACCCCAGTCACTTGTGTATAACAAGATGTGTTCTCCACTTTTCTTTTTGCTTTCGCTTCCGCTTTTGTATTTATATAATGTACCCATCTAGGCAGAGGCAAGGCATATGAGGAAGTTTATCAGAAACTAAATACAAAGGAGGGAGAGAATGATGTCTACAAGATGACTAAAATTTGAGAAAGGAAGACGAGATATTTCAACCAAATTAAATGCATCAGAGACGATACTAATAGACTTTTGGTGAAAGACGAAGAAATCAAGGATAGGTGGAGAGATTACTTCGACAAATTGTTCAATCACGATAATGATGATAGTATGATTGAACTGGATAATGTTTTTGATGACACCGATAGGTGTTTTGTTCGAAGAATCCAAGAGTCAGAAGTTAGAGAGGCCTTAAAAAGGATGAAAGTGGGTAACGTGTAGAGGCCTGATAACATCCCTATTGAGGTGTGGAAATGCCTAGGAGAAGTGGCGATTGTTTAGCTAACTAAGTTGTTCAATAGCATTTTTAGGATGAACAAAATGTCAAACGAGTGACACAGGAGCACATTAATACCAATTTTCAAAAATAAAGGAGACATTCAAAGTTGTACTAATTATAAAGCAATTAAGCTCATGAGCCACACAATGAAACTCGGGGAATGAGTGATTGAGAGCCGTTTAAGAAAAGTGATTAGCGTAACGACAAACCAATTTGGTTTTATGCTTGGGAGGTCAATCACGGAGGCGATTTTCTTGCTACGACAGTTGATGGAGAGGTATAGGGAGCAAAATGACATTTACATGATATTTATTGACTTAGAGAAAGCATATGACAAAGTGCCAAGAAAAGTCATGTGGGTAGGCGCTTTAAAAGAATTCCCAACAAAATATATTACCCTAATTAAGGACATGTACGAAAATGTTGTGACTAATGTCAGAACATGTGGTAGTGTTATTTATGACTTTCCTATTAAGATAGGACTACACCAAGGGTCAGCGTTGAGTCCATACATTTTTGCCCTAGTGATGAACGAGGTCACACTGGACATACAAGGAGATATCCCTTGATTTATGCTTTTCGCTGGTGATGTGTGTTAGTTGATGAAAGTATGATAGGTGTTGATAGAAAGCTCGAGTTGTGAAGAAAGACCTTAGAATTGTAGGGCTTTAAACTTAGTAGGACTAAAACTGAGTATATGAAGTGTAAGTGGTGCTAGGACAAATGATGGAGATGTTACATTGGATAGACAAGTAGTACCTACGAAGAACACGATTTGTTATGTGAGATCGATGCTACAGTGGGACAGTGAGATTAATAAAGATGTGAGCCACAAGATAAGAACGGGGTGAGTGAAATGACGCTAAATATCTAGTGTCCTATGTGACAAAAAAAAATCCCTCAAAAATTAAAGTGTAAGTTCTATAGGATAGCGATTAGACCCACGATGCTACATATAGCAAAATATTGGGTGACTAAAAGACAATATATACAGAAAATGAGTGTAGCGGAGATGAGGATGCTGCGGTTGATCTGTGGTCACATAAGGTGGGATCGCATCTGTAATAATGATATACATGATAGGGTGGAGATAGCACCAATTGAAGAGAAGATTGTCCAACATCGCTTGAGATGGTTTGGACATCTCCAACGACAGCCTCCTAAGAGCAACTCCAAGAGATTAGCCAAAAGAAGTATATAAATTTAGTGATTTAGTTATTCTCTAAAATGAATCTCACCCAAACAAACAAGACTACTCCAACAGGCTATCTAAACTAGAGGGCGCGCGGCGGGTCGCGTACGCGCGGGAATGGGGGGCAGCGTGCGGGAAGGAAACGCCGACCACGCCAAGAGGCTGGATGGTGAGCGAGGTAAGCTATCCAAAAATAGAGAGCGAAGGAGGAGGGATGGAGAGCCACTAAATTTGGAGAGTCATTTACAGAGTCTATTGGAGACGTTTTTTCTCCAATAATAGCCAAATTTACCTTTAGAAAATGATTTAGCTCTTCTCTTGAAGTTGCTCTAAGGCACCAGTACGTAGTGGAATTTTAAGATGTACTAAAAACGTAAGAAAATACAGAGATTGACCAAAATTGACGTGGAAGGAAGCAGTTAAAAGAGATTTGAAGGCTTGAAATGTATCTAAAGAATAAACTTTAGATAAGAGCGCTTGAAAGTTAGCGATCCATGTACTGAAACCATAAGAAAGTTAAGAACGGTGTTTTAAGCTCTCGGCTCAGATAGCGGTTGTACGGCTTAGGGTTTTAGCATTGTAGGTTTTTTCAAGGCTCTCATCTCTTTGATCTCAAGAAGGTTTCATTTCTAGCCTACCCCAACTTGTTTAGAATAAAAAGCTTTGTTATTGTTGTTGTACCCATCTAGGTCTTACCACAGTCATGCTAACTAGGTTAATATCATCACACACTTACCCCAATCATTTGCCTATGCCAAAATGTGTCCTCCCCTTTTGCTTTCACTTTCGCGTTTATGTTAATATATCCATTTGGCCTGACCCAATGCAGCCTATTTAAACTTTAGTTGATATTATTAATATATGGTATAGTTTATGTTATATATAAAATGATTTAGTGATATATTCTATAAGTATTATCTATTATCTACTGATCTAAAGAATAGTACAATAATTTTATAGAGAATTAGATTATCCAACTTCTAGTGCGACATACTTGATCTCGCCTTACGCTCTAAACAAGCCAAGCTTGTGCCTAAGCAAAGGCTCGTGAGCTTGAATAGCTTGATACGGCAAAAGTAGATGCATAATAGGATTCATATGTCCCCTTCTACCATCACACCAAGCCTCTTACCCCTTCCCTCATCAAAATTTCATTTTCCCCAAGACCTAATGCGACCGTGACCCAACCTATCCTAGAGCCAAGCTCGAGCTTACTCAAGCTTTGCAAAAGTTTCATGTGAAAAGATGCATATCACTTTATAACAAGCTTACTCGAGCCTAGCTCAAGCTTTAAATTGACCCCAACTTAGGCTCTACTCGAGCTTGTACTGAGCTCGAGCCCAAGTAGACATGCGTGCTCGAGCTCAGCTCATTTACAACCGTAATAGCAATACTCAAAGAACATATAATTCTAGCTGCATTAATAACATTGATTTCGCAAGGTAATCATTAAGCATATAAAAAAGTCTCACGAGGGAACCACTAAAGCATGACAAGTTTTTCTTCTTCAGCAAGAGTAGAACACGTGACCAGATCATAAGGAAGCATCTAGATCGAAAAAACTACTTCAGCAGCCTCACATAAAAACCTCCTCAGTGCCAAACCTGCATGGTTAAACGAGTTGTCATAATCACGACATATTGATACAAACAATCTCTATGCAGCAGCCTCACATAACAACCTCCTCAATGCCAAACCTGCATGGTTAAACACAAAAGTTGTCATAATCACGACATATTGATACAAACAATCTCTATGCAGCTGAGAAACAAAGTGTAAATATGACATCGATAACTGAAACAACATTCAAATCACCCAACAGAACAAAGTGATTTATTTCAGTACACTCATTCCTTCTATTTAGGTGGTGATCGGTTCGGCTGAAAAACTCATAGCTTATGGCTGAAAACACTGTAGCTGGTTGAAAAAAGCACTGTAGCTGACAGAGGCTTATTTAGCATAATTAAATTTAAAAAAATTAAAAATATAAAAATATGTTAACCCATTACGTATAATACAAACAAATACGGAAAAAACCGGCAAAAAAGATCAACAAAAAACCAAAAGTTCAGAAAAAGACGAAACTTATGAATAGTGAAAAATAAGACAGAAGCCAAAGCCGAATTGATCGGGACTTAACAAGACAAACGAGTTGCTCTACATAACCAACCATCTGTACCAGTTTTTGCGATCAATAAAAATATCATCCGCGATGTCCAATTATAATACCTATACTAGTCGCAGTCTCTCTTCACATAACATAACATATCAGCGCTAACTACGGGCAATCCTAAACAGCAACGCAAACACATAATTAAGAAAAAAGAACTTGTTTATACCTTCTTAAGCGGAGGGGATCTCGACCTCGCCGTCAGTGATCTCCTGCTGCAGATCCTTGGGGTCCTTGCCGTCGACGGTGCACCCGACGCTGACGCAGGTGCCGAGGATCTCCTTGACGGTGCCCGACAACTCCTTGGCCATGGAGCGGTGCCTCATGGTCCTGGCGATCTCGATGACGTCGTCGAGGCTGATGTTGCCGCTGTGCTTGATGTTCTTCACCTTCTTGCGGTCCCTCTCGGGCTCCTTGAGCGCCTTGATGACGAGCGCGGCGGCGGAGGGCACGACGGACACCTTGGCCTGTCGGTTCTGCACCGTGAGCTTGACCGTGACGCGGAGGCCTTTCCAGTCCTTGGCCGTCTCCTTGGCGATGTCCTCCCCGATCTTCTTCGGGGAGAGACCGAGCGGGCCGATCTTGGGGGCCAGGGACGACGCCGCGCCGACCTCGCCGCCGGTCACGCGGACGTACACATCCACCACCTGGGATGGGTCGAACTTGGGCGGCATGGCTGCGAGCTCGGGTCGGCAGAGGGTGGTGGTGGGGGATGCGTCGGCGGCTGGGGTTCGAGAGGCTAGGGTTTGGTGCGCGGCCTTGTGATGAGTTTATATACTGTCTGGGGTGGGGGTTAGGGTTTGGTCTGATTAGGTGGTGTACCGTATACATCTCGGCCGTCGAGTGACGTCGCGATTGGGCCCTTTGGGGCTAAATGGGCTGAGTTGCGTCTGGCGAAGAATCTTGAGTTGGGCCAGAAGAGAGTTTAGCAGCTGGTCCGGTCAGCTCAAATTTCTTCGTCTAAAAATTAAGTAAATTTGTGATGCTGATCTTTCTAATTGTTTGGCTTGAAAAATGGGCAGCACACGAAATTTGCTATGTGGACCGAATATGAATTTCTATTGGATAGTGAGGATCTAATCGACGGTGATTACTCGTTGGTTACTTTGGCTACACAAACTTGCTAGCATATTTTGTTTGATATATTTGAGTGGCCATAAGTCGGACTGGGACATAATTTGCTACTGGTTTATTTATTCCTTTTTCCGTTTCGTCTCTCTGCAAGCCTATATAACAGGTTGATTTCAATTCTACAATTCCCTTATGATTGTTCGCTGCTAAGCGTACTTCAATGTGTTCGATGATAGCATCTGACGAAGTGGATTCATTCGCTGCTACAGTTTACTCCTTGTCCCTTCTCAAATGCTTGGCTAGAAACTTCAAAGGCTCTTATCCCTGTTATTTACAGTACACACAAAATCGTTTCGTTGTAGTTCTATATCCCCACTATGTAATAGTAGCTCGTAATAATAGCAGCAAAGGGAGCAAACTGAGAAATCCCCGGCAACCAACAGAATGAAATGAGCTGAGCTTAGATCATTGAATCATGTCGATCGAATCAGCGGAGCAGGCATCATTTTGATTTGACGCGTCGGCAGTAAAGTTAAACATCCACATATGTTGCAGTGCAAGTGCAACCTATGCATCAAGTACATCACTGATAAACATCTACAATAAACAGAAGGAAATAGGTGAAAGAACACAAGAATTTAAGCACTGGAATTTATTATAATTCCTTAGGGATTAACAGGGCACAGTCTCATACTCTCATCATCTCACGACCCCATATAGAAGTGAACGAAGGAACATACACAAAACGACAGGAAGAAAAAAAACAGGAGAGAACCAACACGAACTGAACTGCAGGTTGGTAGGAGAAACCATGGCTTCACAACCTGATGCTCTTCTCCCCCGCACACGAAAACTTGAGCATTCACTCAACCACAGCATTTGGAAATGAAAAAACGAGCCTAGTTATCAACCAGAGCTCTCCTTTATTTCATATCCCATCGCAGCAGACGTATATGGTTTTTTGTAGCTCCAGTCGACGCCCACTTGCGCCGATCAGCAGTCGACGCAGGCGTTGTCGTCCAGCTCCGCAAGCGGCAGCCGCTTCCCTTCGGCGGCGACCTGCTTCTTCCCTTCCTGCATCAGACGAAGAGCAGGCAGCAAAATTCAGTCATTGCGAAACACTAAGAAAATTGGAGGTGAAATATTATTTATCACCAGAGATTTGCCATTTTATACCTTAGCAGTAATATGCTCCTCCTTGAGCATGGCTCTAAGCTTCCTTAGGCTCTTGGCCCCAAGATCCTCAGCTTTCAGCTGCTGCTGCTGCTTCTTCTCCTTTGCTCCAACTGCCTCCGGCTCGCTCTTCTCGTCAGTCACCTGACCCTCCGTGATGGTGAACTCATGACTTCACGATGGTGTCAACCTTCTTCAGTAACATCAGCCTGTTGAGGAACCTCCCCCTCCACGCCGGAGACTTATAGCTCTTCAGTGATGACGGAGTCATCCAGGGACCTCACAGCAGCCTTGGCTGCAGATGATGCAATGGCAGCTAGGATTTCCTCCGGCACCGGAGGAGCGGTGTCGGTCTCAGTTTCAGCATCACTGAAGTTGCCAGCATTGTCAAACTCTAGTGGCAGGTCACCGCTAAAATCATCTTCCTCTCCAGATGAGTCATCATCCTTAGTGGTCTCTTCGGTTGTCTCTTCGAGTGTCTCTCCTCATCGGTCTCACCATTCTCTTCTTCGGTCTCATAAGTGGAGTCAATTTCCGCAGTGGCTCATCGTCTGTCAGATCAGCCTGCTGCATCTCATGGGGAATGTTGTAGGGGTAGCCCCCACCTAATCCCAGCAATCCTGATAGAAGGTTATAAGGCCCAGAATAGGCCATGTGTAATGACATAAGTGCCCCTGAAGGGGATACTCAGATGTAAGAGTATAGTTGTAAAAGCACTCCCCATGTGTATACATATATGGAACACAGGCCATGGGGGGAGGCCAGGCCATTACTCATTACACTCTCCACTACCATCTCTCTCTGTTTGGTCTGTAACCATAACAGCTGGCGTCGTCCGTGGGGAGGACAGGAGCAAGCCTGAAGTCCGAAGAAGGATGGCACCGAAAAAAGCTTCGTCGGCGGCGGCGAAGGGAAAGAAGGCGGCTGGGTCGGAGCATCGTATGGGTACCAGGGCTTCGGCATCGGCTGTTGCGGGCGCGGGCGACGGCGCAGCCACGGTGGTCGAGGACGTCGACGCTCGCGCTGCGACAACCGACCACGCCACCGGCGCTGCGACGGCCAACCCCGTCACCAGCGCTGCGACACCCGACCCCGCCACCGGCGCCGCGACCGCCACTGGCGCTGCGCCGACCGACCCCGCCACTGGCGCTGCGCCGACCGACCCCGCCACCGGCGCTGCGACAACCAACCTCGCCGCCCCTGCCGCAACGCTTACCGGTAGTGCAGACCGGGCGATTGGAGGTAGTCACAACGGAGCGGCCGGCAGCTCGGGAGCTTGCGAGGCGATCATGCCTGTGCCGACCCGTCCGCTCGGCGCGCCGGTGGCCCTGCCCGCGCAGGCGGTGGAAAGCGCCCTACTGGCGGCCCTCACAGCGTTCCAGCAGGAGCTAGGGGATCTCCGTGGGGCTGTCCGCGACATACAAGAGCCTCGGAGCCAGCAGGCCGCGCCAGTGGTCACGCCAGAGCCCACGCCGGAAAGGGCGGACAGCCGCGACGCCCCCACGTCCAGCCGCGTGCCGCTGCGGCGCGTCGATCCGGAGTCCCCGCTTTCGGCAGGACTGCAGCAGGCGGCGTGGCCTGAAGACTTCAAGTTCCCCAGTGTCATCGAGTCGTACAAAGGTGATACGGACCCCCGCGAATTCGTGCGCGTGTACGAAACCGCAATCGAAGCCGCGGGCGGAGATGACACCACAAAGGCGAAGGGCCTCCCCCTCGCGTTGCAAGGAGTGACGCTTTCCTGGTTTTTTACCATAGAGCCAAACTCCATCTACGCGTGGGAGCAGCTTCGCGACCGCCTCCACAACAACTTCCAGGGAAACTATGTTGAGTGAGTCGACGCAGACCAGCTCTTTGCCGTGAAGCAGAAACATTCGGAGAAGCTTCGAGACTACTTCAAGCGCTTCGCAAAGATACGATGCCAAGTCAAGGATGTCAACGAAACCACCGTTGTCAATGCAGCCATACAGGGCCTCCTCCCGGGCCCCATGGCCGAGTACAACGCAAGGAAGCTGATCAAGACAGTGGCGAAACTCTTCGACAAAATGGAGGAATACGCCAGGGCGGAAGAGGACGCACGGCGAAGACAAGGTGACGACTCCGACACCAACCAGGCCGAGGGCACGGCGAAAACCGAAGACCCGCCGAAAGACGGCTCTGTGAAGGGAAAGCGCAAGCAGGAGTCGTCGAAGGATGCGCCTGAACGCAAGGACGCCCCGCACAGGGAGACGTCCGATAGGCCCAGGCGCGGCCAGCAGAAGTCGCGGCGAGGCCGGCAGGTCTTCGACATCGAAGGTGGCTCCGAAGAAACCGCCCCCGCGAGTCGGGGCGGTCGGGGGCGCCAAGGCCGGGGGCGCGGCCGTGGCCGGGGCCGCGATGATAAAGGTCGTGGAGATTACGACGACCAACACCAGGGGTTGTGGTGCGCAGTCCACGGTCGCGGCAACCACGACACGCGCACGTGCACCTCTATTGCGGCGCTCCGCGAGAGCGTGACCAGGGACAGGAACCTGGAGGCACGCCCGCCCATGGTGGCCCACGTACAGTACCCATACGAAGCCCCCACGCACATCCAAGTACAAGGGACGCAGCTCCACGAGGGCCCTCTGCGGATTCAGGCCCATGTGCAGCAGCCTCGAGAGGGTCTCCTGCAACTGCAGGCCCCGGAGGCCGCCCACCACAGGGTCATCAACGTCATCTCCGGGGGCTCCTCACTGGGGTTCGCCTCGACACGGCAGTGGAAGGTCTACGTACGGAGGCTGCATCACGTGGCGGCGTACCCAGCGCAGGCACCGCCGGACTGGGCACAGCACGAGGTCACGTTCACACCCGTCGACGCCCAAGGCGTGAAGCTTCCTCACCATGACCCCCTGGTCGTCCGGGTCGTTATAGCGGGATGCGACGTGGGACGTGCCCTCGTTGACAGTGGTAGCTCCGCGAGCATCCTGTTCGCTGCAGCCTTCGACCAGATGGGGATTCCCCGAAGCCGCCTCGGCCCGTCGGGAGTCCCGCTGCAAGGATTCGGAGGACAACCTCTACGGGCGCTTGGCCAAATATGCCTTCAGGTCTCCTTCGGCCAGGGAGACAATGAAAGGGTCGAAGATGCCACGTTCGACGTCGTCGATCTCCCATACCCTTACAACGCCATACTGGGGCGTCCAATCCTTAACTCCTTCGGGGCGGTACCGCATCACGACTATTTATGCATGAAGCTCCCGGGGCCGCGGGCCATCATTACCGTTCGTGGCGACCAGGACATGGCCCGGCGCATCGAGCATGGCACTAGATATCCCCGTCGCGGCGGTCAGCGACACACTTAGGGTCGGCACCACAGCGCGGGGACCCACCACTAGAGGCTCCGGCCGCGCCGAACACAAATGGTTAGTACCTCCGCCATATGTAATCGCTCACCCGCGCAAACGGGAATGTGCGTGCTGGCCCAGTGCTTCGTTGTTCGCCTACCTGCACGAGGCACGGTGCCAACCCAAGGATCGGAAGGATGGGACGCTGTCAAGCTTCGGCAGCCTAATACGGGCGAGTCTCCGCTTTAGCCGCGAAACTCTGCCATCCGCCCCGGCCCTGCGCCGGGGTATAACGACAAGCCGCCGCGGGCCAAGCAACCTCGGCGGCAGCCTCGGCATGAGCTCTGCCTCCATGGGGACAGCACAGGCGGCCACTTCGGCGTCAAGGCCCGCGCGACAACCTCATGACCTAAACCGGCAGGGATTCAGGCGCCTGCGTTTTCCGTGTCTTGGGAACGCAAGGGCGGATGTGCGGCAGGTCTTGACGGGTTCTCATAAACAGATAAGCTTCAGTACATCAGCGTTCCTCGATGATGGCGCCAGTTGGCACAATCAGCGGATGCAGATGAACTCAAGCATATCTGTCTACGAGAACAAGTCAAACCTTGCCATCTTCATACGGGAGCATGACGCGCGCGTAGGAGGCTGTCTTCTCGATCGCCGCTCCAACCTGGCCGCAGCCGCGGCTTCGGCCTGGACCTTGGCTTCGAGGAGCGAACCCGCGCGCACGAACCCGCCCGTTGGCACCTCCCGCACATGGCAAAAGCAAAGGTCATGTCGTGCAAAGTTTGGCTTGTTCTCCTTAACAGGCCACCTTCAGTGCATTAGCATTTTTCCAAAAGTAATGCGGACGGGCTCCATCAGGAACCCCGACTGAAGGTAGGTCTGTTCAGGAGAACAGGGCAAACCTTGTTGTCGTAAGCAGAAACGCGGCGCGAGGGGAGCAGCCTCTATCCAAGCACACGATGCAGGAACAACATCGCACCAGCGCCGTATATATATCCCATCACCAGGGGAGCCAACCGGCGGAAGTCCAACCGGCGGGAGTCTAATCAGCGCGGGAGCCAACCGGCGGGAGTCCAACCGGCGGAAGTCTAACCACCGGAAGTCCGTCGCCACATTAAAATGGCCACGACGCCTCAAGGCCTGCACCGCGCCAAGCACACTCCGCCACGTGGACCGCAAGAAGAAGAGCGTCGCAGCGCGTCCACTATCACTTGACGCACGTGCGACGGCTCAGGGGCCCGCTACGCCTACCTATGCCGGCGCAACGCCTCCGACTCGGCCCGGGCAACCCCGATCCCGCCACGGCAGGGGGACAGAGCTCGCGCGCGCGCATTTTTCGACCAGGCGCTAGCTCCGCTGCCACCCGCTTGAAGGGTAGGGGACGGAGCGCGCGCGTGCCTACTTCGATTAGGCGCCAGCTCGGGACGGAGCGCTTGCGCATCTACCTCAACCACCAATCCAGGCGTCAGGTTCGGCTACGGCCTCAGCCCCGATCAAGCTCGGGAATGTTCACAGGCCGCAGGGACGGAGGGGGCCAAAGGACTCGGCAACATGACTTCAGCCCCGTGAAGCCCTTTACCATGAGAGGCTCCTGTTGTAGGGGTAGCCCCCCACCTAATCCTAGCAGGCCTGGTAGAAGGTTATAAGGCCCAGAATAGGCCATGTGTAATGACATAAGTGCCCCTGAAGGGGATACTCAGATGTAAGGGTATAGTTGTAAAAGCACTCCCCATGTGTATACATATATGGAACACAGGCCATGGGGGAAGGCCAGGCCATTACTCATTACACTCTCCACTACCATCTCTCTCTGTTTGGTCTATAACCACAACAGGGAACCCCTCCCTTCTCTTCATAAAGTTCATCTTTCGCACTGGTCTCATCGCCTGTCAGATCAGCCGCCTGTGACATCTCATCGGTAGCCTCTTCATCGAGGTCATCTTCCTCACTGGTCTCGTCATCGAGATCATCTTCCTCGGTGGTCTCACCGTCTGTCAGATCAACCTGCGGCATCTCATCGACAGTCACTTCTCTTCGTTGAGGTCGTCTTTCTCGGTGGTTTCATCGTCTGTCACAGCAGCTGGAAGCATCTTGTTAGCTGCAACACCGATCTCACCAGTGAAATCTGTTGAAACTTAATTTATTTTCTTGAGGGAAGAAGTTACCAATATGTAAAGAATTGTCTTGATAAGGCTTATAGGTGTGATTACCTAGTCTGTGTCAGCAAGCTATGGATAGCTCAAAGTTGATTAAACTCAAGTTGGCTTATTCTTTAAACTAGCAAGGAACTTGCTGGTTTCCACTAGAAGCATGTCTAGCTGGCCAAGTGTGTTAGTTGTAAAAATATATAATAAATAATCTTGGAACTAAAGTCGACCCCCCCTCCAAAAAAAATGATCTAGGGCGTTGGATCTCTATCTAACGGCTCAAAATCTGACTGTTTTTGTTCAAAAATAGTCAAATGTTGTATAGACACTCCCTTAAAGAAATCAGCATCCTTCCTGAAACATGGATATCCATGTATGTGTAGGGCTGTAAACGAGCCGAGCTCGAGCGAGCTTGACCTAGCAAGCTCGAGCTCGGTAGAAACTCGAGCCGAGCTCGAGCGAGCCTAAGATCAACATCGAACTTTAAGCTGGGCTCGAGCTCGGCTCGGACAAAACTCGAGCTCGCCCGAGCTCGGCTCATGTAAGGCTCGGTGCGTACCTGCGTGGTCGGATCCCGGTCGAGGAGGGGCGGCTCCGGCGGGGGAGAACTTGAGGAGGGACGCCGGGGGAGGAGAGGCGCCGGCGGCGGGGGAGAGGAGGGGCGGCGGCGGGGGGGGGGCAAGGAGAGGCGGCGGCCGGCGGGGGGCGAGGAGGGGGATGGGGGGCGGCGGCGGGGGAGAGGAAGGGGACGGGGGGCGGCGGCGGGGCGGGAGCCGAGGAGGGGAACGGGGGGGAGAGGAGGGGGACGGGGCGGTGGCGGGGGGGGGGGCGAGGAGGGGTGGCGGCGGGAGAGAGGAGGGAGGCGACGAGGGGGACGGGGCGGCCGACGGCGGGGGCGGGGCCGCGGGGGCCGGCGAGGAGGGGCGGGGGGCAGGAGAGGTGGCGGCGGGGGGAGGGGGCAGGCGGAGGCCCGCGGGTGGGGGAGAGGAGGCCAGGAGGGAGGGGTGTGGCGTACTGGCGTGTGGGGGGCCTGGCCGCCTGGGGGCGTGGGCGCGCCGCGCGTGCCGCGTGGCCGCTGGGGCCTGGGTGCGGGTCAGCGGGTGGTGTCGGTGGATGAATTTGAGAGGAGAGGCGGGAGGGGTGGGGGAATTGGGGGTAAAAAATTCTAAGCTCGCGAGCTTAGGATGAAGCTCGAATTCGGCTCGTTTGGAGCTCGAGCTAAACTCGAATCGAGTCTAGAGCGAGCTAAGCTCGAGTAGCTCACGAGCCTCGAGCTTTTTTTACAGCCCTATATATGTGTATGTATATGTTGCGTGAGATCAATAGAGCATATATGAAGTCTTGCTAAGTAAAGCTCATTGGCATTATAAAGCAAAAGGATAGACTAAAGGACGTGCGCGGATATGATCTCTAGGGACTTGGGAAGGACCGGTGGCGGGCGGCGCTGATGTTTGGGTGTGGCATTGACGAGCGGGTACGTAGGGCGACAGGCAACACCGACAGGACACGGGCGGAGGGCCGGAGGCAGCGCCGATGGGACGCGGACGGAGGGCTGAAGGCAGTGCCGACGGCACACGATGCGGCGACCTTGCTTCCTAGGGTTAGGGATTTAGGGTGGAGTGCGGGGTCTCTCGGCTCTCGCGGCAATGGGTGCAAGGAATTGAAGGAACGGAGGAGCTGAGTAGGCTCGACGCTAGTTGGGCTTGGCGAGTGGGCCTTGTTGGTCTAGTGACTGAATCCAGTGAAGTTGAAATGTGATACATGGTTTATTCAGTTTTCTGGAATCAAAAACCGCACCGAATATCGAAAACCAAATAACTGCAAAATAAAAACCAAACAGCAAACCGAAAACCAAAAAAACCGTAATATTCGGTTTATCGGTTTTGGTAAAAAAAAAGTGCCCACCCATACTCGTATCACTCCTTTTTTCGTGGTACAAAAACATCGCTGTTACCCCCAAAGATTCCCATTGCAGCTCCATAGAAACGATGTACTCAGACAGACAAATGTTATAGCTCAGTCCTTGTTCGACACTAGTTCAAGTGATCGAGTCATAGAAAGGTCTCCATTATGTACACAGAATAGCACTCCAAGAGCTGTCAATTACCGACTATACATATTACTTCAGTCTTCAGCTTTACTTACAGAAATTTACACTACTACTGTAAACAAGGATACGTACAGTTGGTGGTACCTGGTCGCTTATGTACAAAATACAACAGTTCGTCACTTCCTGTACCTAAATCCTGCTTCCTTCGATTCCTTTCGACAAATGGACTGTACAATTGAGATTTTGGCTTTCTAAATCTACCATTCTCCAGTCTGTTGCATCTCTAGATAGTTGGTAAGAACCTCAGAGACCAATCTGGTGAATAGCCCTGAGAAATGTGTAGAGGAAATCGCATCTACAATTCTACATCCTCACTTCAACAATATCTCCATCCTTGAGCTCGGTTTGAGGGAGCACGAGTTGGCCATTGACCCAAAGCAGCTTTCCTTCAACGCCCATTCTTCTGGCAGCGTCCGCGGCCGTGCTGCCAGTACTCATCCTCATTATCTTCCCATGCGGCCAGAAGATGATGGCCACCTCCCGAAGGATTGGTTCAGTGCACGTGCTTGCACCAAGACTTCTCTCTGCCAACGATGCTCCACGGCGAACTTGCTCCTCCCACTGAAGCATCGTCCTGAGCAAATGCACCTATGGCGCACATTGAAGAAAGACAAGAAACAATGAGGATTGAGGTTGCTTTGGGATGGTATTATTTTGCATCTAGAGTTTCCACATGGAAGAAGAGAACAACGTACATTCTGAACCTTAATTGTGAAAGAACAATTGTATTATAACATTTGTTACTGGACCTTTCCTTTCACAAAACAGAGTAAACACGAGAGATGGCCAGTGTGTGCCAACCTTATTGTTGATGGGATCACTCAAGGGAGTAGAATTATGAAGGTCAGATGTTGATCTATCAGCGTTGCTTGATTCAGATGTCAGAGTGGAGGTTTCTTTGCCCTCAAATACAGCAGATACAACCATCCAGTACTCTGCCTCTTCTTCTTCCATCAAATCAATTATTTGAATAAAAGTAGGCAAAAGTCTCCCAAATTGGTCTTGCTGCAAAAGACATTATAGGTGTACAGGATATAATCAATCCATGAATTAAAATGGCCTACTAGGACAGAAACAGTCTTAACTTGTCATCACCACTCCAAGATTCAGCTCGATCAACTCACTCTCACGTGCACAATAAGTCCCATATTAAAAAAATCAATGATATTTCAACACAGATCATTCAAACCAAAACCAAAAGAACACAAAAAAAAACTTAGAAGCAAAGAAACGAAGTGATAAAAACTAGTAATGTTTCAGCCATGCAAACCTTATGGAATATCCCATCCTGGCATAGTGTGTACTTCTCCAGGTTTGTTGACCAGTCACCATGTCCTGGTGCACACCACCATTTCTTAGAAACCTGAAATAGGTTTGGGTACTAGACAGAAATAAGCATTCTCACAATCAGAACCTGTCAAGAAAATAATTATTATCAGGTTAACCTTCTTATGAAGCCTAGCATAAGCTTCCCAACGCTTCAACTGAAAGGAAGATCTTCGCTCAGCTACAGCTTCAGAAGCTTCAAGGCTAAAACTTACAGCAACAAGCAATTCTTTTCCCCCTTTATCTATGCTGCAAATCGACTTACACAATCAGATATCAGAATAACAAGCCTCCAGAATAAACAACAAAATTCGTTTATGATTGAAGTCGAAGCTATACCTGACTACGATAGCTGCCAGTAAGTGACTACCCTCAATTCTTAGGACCGGATGGCCCACTTTCATAGAACTGTACTTGGAGGGTAAGCCGTCTTGTACATAGCTTTCATCTTCTGAAGAACTTGATGGGTATGATGTACTTCGGCTTATCTTGTTACTCATGCCACTTCTGTATTCAACTTTGCTCTCCTTATACAGCCAGTGAGCAGCAAGTCCATATTCTGCATACTCATGCATTCGCTGTGGACAACAACCTCCATCAGGATCAGGATGAACTGTTAAAACATCTATTCACATAAGAAGGAAGAAATTTTATCTACCTGGGTCCTAATTTGGACCTCCAACGGTGAGCTATCAGATGCCTGAACTGCTGTATGGAGTGACTAGAATGGAAAATAACCACCAGCAAAAGAGGGGACGAAATGAATCAGTAAATTAGGCAGTCTACTAATTGACAAGCAAATCAAAATTCAACTCTAGCCAGTTCATGGTATAACCAGCATAATACTAGCTTGGGCAACTATAGTAGCGCCAGTGCAAAACTAAGAATTCTGGAATGTTTGGAAAAATTCATCCTAATACTTACTAGCTACAAGTTGCTGAAAGTACTACCTCAAATTACCAATGCATGTAATGTTTAATTCGGTGCTAGATTATTCTTACTTGGTAACCACTACCCTTAGGGTTGATAATATAGTCATCAAACTCCCCATCAATTGGAGTCCATAGCCTGCACATACGGATGAAGCGGGAAATTTACTAAGGTAAGCAGAGAAAATTAAGGGTTCTTAATTGAGACAAGTGTCATTTAGCATATTGTGGACTCAAATCATAAATTGCAAAACATGGATCTTAAATTAGCAACAAAGAACATGCATAAAGATAGAAATGCCAACAAGTACGTGGTTCATCGGTAATACAGAAATTAGTTGGTGCTAAATGATACATAAAATAAAGGATTTGTTTGGTCAAGTAACAAATTTTTAGTATGCCTGGCCCTTGTTGACATTGGTAGCTCCAGATAAATACTTAAATTCACAAGAAACCTGTGTACTATGTCAAGGACGCTGTAGCAACTCCTGACTGCAGGTCCATGCAATGCACCGTTTTTGTCCCCAACAATCACCCTCAACGCACGGGCATCATAGACTTGTCTAAGGGCTACATCTTTCCTTCTCATCTGTTGATATAAAATGTGTCAGTAACTAAGGAAACCATCAAACAGAAGACAGTTACACAAGAAAAATCCTTTGATTAGGCTGAAAACCCCATCATAAGTTCTCAAATTTATGATAACAATGAATGGCACACATACTTAACGACACAAGCAATACATCAATGTACATACTCCTCAGTATAAAGTAGAAGTACCTTGCAGTAGATACTATACAAGCTCTTGAGTCTACTTGACAAAATCACTTCCATCCCTGGTATATACCTGAAGAAGAAATCGCATGATTCAAGAATGAAAGCCTCAACGCTACTAGTAGATTTCATAGATATTACACAATTAGAGACAAACTTAGGCATTCTGAAAAGCATTCTGAAAATCACTAGGATCTGAACTTACGATGTTGATATAAGTAATTCCCGCTCAAGCTCTTCCTCACAAGCTGCTAAAGATGCTAATGCAATAGCAGCGTCATCAACAATCTTAGGCTTTGGTATAGAAGCTTCAGAACTACTTTGGAGATTATTAAGGAAGTAAAAACGCCTTTTCCGATCCAAAAAGAGGTCAAATGGCAATACAGCTTGCAATAGGTCCTGCTGGAAGAAAAACATATAGTAATAAGATATCCAATATCACAAGTGGTCACCCTACCCATCAAGGAAAATCAGAACGGCTTTATTGCTTTATTTATATATATGTTTATGAGGTGGGGGGCATATGAGAGAGAGAATAAATGAAACTATTGCAAAATGTCAATGTTAGTCAACCAACAATTAATGTTCAGTCTTCAGTGTGTGTGGATATCACTGAAGACCCAAGCATATTCATTTCACAAAGAACTCACCCTCATATTTGGTTCTTCTTGGTTGTTCGAACTAAACAAATCATGGGTGGATGTTGTATGCTCATCCTTCATTGAGGCAAGCAATTCACTTCTAATTGATGACCTTCTCATACTTTTAGCTTTGCTGGTAGAATTCCACATTGAAGTAAGTTCAGATCGTATTTTCTTAAAAACTTGGGGCTGCATGAATTTGACAAGAGATATCGAACAATTAAATGTAATGATATGCAAAGTAAAAATGCTATTACGAAGTAAATTGATAAAAAAGTAACATGATAACATCATTGCAGCTACAAGATCGAGACACAAGCATTGAGATGAAGAGGATCAAAATTGTTAAGGATAGAATAGGAAATAGATTACAGTCCTAATCTATTTCCTATTCTATCCTTAACAAAAATAACATCATATGCCTGTATGCCTAACATAAGCATACACACACATGAATGAGTAGAGACAGCTAAAGATGGTCTTGGATGAGAATATGGTTTTCCATAAACATTTTCCTCAAAGCATCTAGATGTTAACTCGAACTACTTGGTAACGTTATATAGTACAAAGTAAGCATTTTGGTCCAACAATGAAAAAGATCTAGTTGATCACACCAAAGCATGCATTACAGAATAGCTCCTAAATATCAAATCAACATGTTTGAGAAACGCTTAAAGTGGTGTACCATGCAAACAAACAGTACATGAAAGTTTCAAGATAGAAAAATTATATTGTTTACTAACCATGAGAATTAACAGAGTTTCCCTTGAAATTTGAAAAGAGCATAATAACAAGACATAAAGCCCACCAGGTAGGTATCCAACATCAAAGGAAGCCATAAAAGCATCAAATTTATTGAAAATATCGAAAACAGTGTAAAAGCATAAAAGGACAAGGTACAGTGCTCTTATCTTGCTGTAGAGAAAAAAAGTATGCGTACTGTAGCTCTGTACAGAGCAACAAAATAACATTCCATAGGCAACCAATATGTTAGATAGAATAAAAACCTGAAGGACAGCAAAGCATAAATCTTCTAGCTCAGCTTTCAAAGCCCAGACTCCCAATCGAGAAGCAAGTGAGCACCAGACAGCCAATGTCTCTTGAGCAACAGCTTCAGCTTTGGGAATAGGAAGAGCATAGCTGCAATACTGCTTTTAGTAAGGTATAACATCTAAAGAAGCCAATAACTATTTGAAAGCATCATGAAGTTAAAAGTAGGAGCATTTCAATACATATAGAGCATGTTCAGATGCAGGTAAGTAAAGCACCTAAAGGAGAAGCATGGATGAAGATGTTCATGAACATAAATGATTCAAAATGAGCACTGTCGTAGGGGTGGCCCCCACCTAAACCCAGCAGGCCTGGTAGGAGGTTATAAGGCCCAGAATAGGCCATGTGTAATGACATAAGTGCCCCCAGAGGGGATAACCAGATGTAAGGGTATAACTGTAAAAGCACTCCTCATGTGTGTATATATATGAATACAGGCCATGGGGAGAGGGCAAGCCATTTTTACTCATCTCCATCACTCTCCACTACCACCTCTCTCTCTGTTTGGCCTGTAGCCACAACAGTTGGCGCCGTCCGTGGGGAGGACAAGGAAGCCTGAAGACCGAAGAAGAAGGATGGCACCGAAAAAAGCTTCGTCAGCGGCGGCGAAGGGAAAGAAGGCGGCCGGGCCGGAGCGTCGTATGAGTACCAGGGCTTCGGCATCGGCAGCGGCGAGCGCAGGTGGCGACGCAGGCGCGGTGGCCGAAGACGTCGACGTTCGCGCGGCGACGACCAACCCCGTCACCGGCACCGCGTCGACCCACCCCATCACCGGCGTTGCGGTGACGAACCCCGTGGTTGAAGACGTCGACGCTGGTGCGGCGACAACCGACCCCGCCGACGCGACGGCAGCCGACCTCGCCGCCCCCGCCGCGACCCTCGCCGGTAGCGCGGACCGGGCGGTTCGAGGTAGCCACGATGGAGCGACCGGCAGCTCGGGAGCTCGCGACGCGCCCTGCTGGCGGCCCTCAAAGCGTTCCAGCAGGAGCTGGGGGACCTTCACGGGGCCGTCCGAGGCATACAAGAGGCTCGGAGCCAACAGGCCGCGCCGGTGGTCGCGCCAGAGCCCGCGCCGGAAAGGGCGGATAGCCGCGACGCCCCCACATCCAGCCGCGTCCCGCTACGGCGCGTCGACCCAGAGTCCCCGCTCTCGGCGGGACTTCAGCAAGCGGCATGGCCCGAAGACTTCAAATACCCCAGCGTCATCGAGCCCTACAAAGGTGACGCGGACCCCGCGAGTTCGTGCGCGTGTACGAAACTGCAATCGAGGCCGCGGGCGGAGACGACACCACGAAGGCGAAGGGACTCCCCCTCGCGCTGCAAGGAGTGGCGCTCTCTTGGTTCTTTACCATAGAGCCGGGCTCCATCTACGCGTGGGAGCAGCTCCGCGACCGCCTTCACAATAACTTCCAAGGAAACTATGTCGAGCGAGTCGACGCGGACCAACTCTTCGCTGTGAAGCAAAAACCCTCGGAGAAGCTCCGGGACTACTTTAAGCGCTTCGCCAAGGTTCGATGCCAAGTGAAGGACGTTAATGAAACCACAGTCGTTAATGCAGCCATACAGGGCCTTCGTCCGGGCCCGATGGCCGAATACAATGCGCGAAAGCCAATCAAGACGGTGGCGAAGCTCTTCAACAAAATGGAGGAATACGCCAGGGCGGAAGAAGACGCGCGGCCAAGGCAAGGTGACAACTCCGACACCAACCAGGCCGGAGCCTCGGCAAAAGCCGAAGGACGGTTCTTCGAAGGGAAAACGTAAGCAGGAGTCGTCCAGGGATGCGCCCGACCACAGGGACGCCTCGCACAAGGAGTCGTCCGATCGGCCCAAGCGCGGCCACCAGAAGTCGAGGCGCAACCGGTACGTCCTCGACATTGAGGGCGGTTCCGACGAAGGCGCTCCCGCGGGCCGCGGCGGTCGGGGGCGCCGTGGTCGGGGGCGCGGCCGTGGCCGGGGCCGCGACGATAAAAGTCGTGGAGATTACGACGACCAGCACCAGAGACTGTGGTGCGTAGTCCACGGCCGCGGCAACCACGATACCCGCACGTGCACCTCCATCACGGCACTCCGCGATAGCGTCGCTAGGGACAGGAACCCGGAGACACGTCCGCCTGTGGTGGCCCATGTCCAATTCCCGTACGAGGCCCCCATGCAGGTACAGGCGCAAGGGATGCAACCCCAGGAAGGCCCCTTACGGATCCAAGCTCACGTACAGCAGCCTTGGGAGGGCCTCCTGTCGCTGCAGGCCCCGGAGGCAACCCACCGTAGGGTCATTAACGTCATATCCGGAGGCTCTGCGCTGGAGTTCGCCTCAGCACGGCAGCAGAAGGCCTATGCGCGAAGACTACATCACGTGGCGGCATACCCAGCGCAAGCACCGCCGGACTGGGCGCAGCACGAAGTTACATTCACATCCGACGACGCCCAAGGCGTGGACTTCCCTCATCAGGACCCCCTGGTCATCCGGGTCACTATCGCGGGATGCGACGTGGGGCGTGCCTTGGTGGACGGCGGTAGCTCCGCGAATGTATTGTTTGCGGCGGCCTTCGACCAGATGGGGATCCCTCGAAGCCGCCTAGGGCCCTCGGGAATCCCACTGCAGGGCTTCGGGGGGCAGCCCCTGCGGGCGCTGGGCCAAATAGGTCTTCAAGTCTCGTTCGGCCAAGATGACAATGTGCGGGCCGAAGATGCCACCTTCGACGTGGTCGACCTTCCGTACCCCTACAATGCCATATTAGGGCGCCCAATCCTCAACTCCTTCGGCGCGGTACCACATCACGGCTATCTATGCATGAAGATCCTGGGTCCCCGGACCATCATCACCGTCCGAGGCGACCAGGATATGGCCTGGCGCATCGAGCCAGGCACTAGGCATCCGCGTCGCGAAGCCCAACGGCGCTCTTAGAGCTGGCGTCACAGCGCGGGGGTCCGCGGGGCCATTCAGAGGCGCCTTGGCGGGTCCTGCAGATGTCTAGCGATTAGAGGCTTCGGCCGCACCAAGGACAAACGGTTAGTATGTCCACCCCTTGTAATTGCTTACCCGCGCAAACGGGGATGTAATGAAGATCGCCGTTTGTCACCAACCTTTCTTCATCACGCGCAAGTACGCGGCGGAGGCGCGCGCAGGCATGGCCAGCGCGCGCGTTCCCGCAGTATAAACAAAGACGCACGTTCGCGTGTGCACTCGCCGTAGCCAGGGGTACGGGACTGAGTATAAATCGAAGTCGCACGTTCGCGTGTGCACTCGCCGTAGCCAAAGGTGATGGGCCTGAGTATAAACAAAGACGCACGTTCGCGTGTGCACTCGCCGTAGCCAGGGGTACGGGACTGAGTATAAATCGAAGTCGCACGTTCGCGTGTGCACTCGCCGTAGCCAGGGGTACGGGACTGAGTATAAATCGAAGTCGCACGTTCGCGTGTGCACTCGCCGTAGCCAAAGGTGACGGGCCTGAGTATAAACAAAGACGCACGTTCGCGTGTGCACTCGCCGTAGCCAGGGGTACGGGACTGAGTATAAATCGAAGTCGCACGTTCGCGTGTGCACTCGCCGTAGCCAAAGGTGACGGGCCTGAGTATAAACAAAGACGCACGTTCGCGTGTGCACTCGCCGTAGCCAGGGGTACGGGACTGAGTATAAATCGAAGTCGCACGTTCGCGTGTGCACTCGCCGTAGCCAAAGGTGACGGGCCTGAGTATAAACAAAGACGCACGTTCGCGTGTGCACTCGCCGTAGCCAGGGGTACGGGACTGAGTATAAATCGAAGTCGCACGTCCGCATGTGCACTCGCCGTAGCCAAGGGTGACGGGCCTGAGTATAAACAAAAGACGTGTGAGGGGACGCCCTCGCACGCACTCTACGGAGTATAAATAAGACGCGGATGTTCTCCCTGCGCACTCTACGGAGTCTAAACAAGACGCGAACTCCGCGCATGCCAGGGACCTCGTCCCTGTGCATACTCTACGGAGTATAAATAAGACGCGGATGTTCTCCCTGCGCACTCTACGGAGTCTAAACAAGACACGAACTCCGCGCATGCCAGGGACCTCGTCCCTGTGCATACTCTGCGGAGTATAAATAGGACGTGGATGTTGACCCCACGCACTCTACGGAGTATAAATAAGACGTGGATGTTCTCCGTGCGCACTCTACTGAGTATAAACAAGACGCGAACCCCGCGCACGCCAAGGGCTTCGTCCTTGTGCGTACTCCCCGGAGTATAAAACAGACGTGGATGTCGACCCCACGCGAATCATGCGCGGTTGCCAATCGCGCACCTCAGCGCGTTGAGGCTCGCCTTCGCACACCAGAGGCTGCCCTCACCCTGGGGTGGGGGGACGAAGGTCCGCCTTCGCACGCGCCAGTCTACGGACTATAAAAAGGCGAGGCGTCGAGGTCCGCCTCCGCACCCGCCAGTCTACAGACTATAAAAAGGCTAAGCGTCGAGGTCCGCCTGCGCATACGCCAGTCTACAGACTATAAAAAGGCTAAGCGTCGAGGTCCGACTCCGCATACGCCAGTCTACGGACTATAAAAAGGCTAAGCGTCGAGGTCCGCCTCCGCATACGCCAGTCTACGGACTATAAAAAGGCTAAGCGTCGAGGTCCGCCTCCGCATACGCCAGTCTCCGGACTATAAAAAGGCTAAGCGTCGAGGTCCGCCTCTGCATACGCCAGTCTACGGACTATAAAAAGGCGAAGTGCCGAGGTCCGCCTCCGCACACGCCAGTCTACGGACTACAAAAAGGCGAAGTGCCGAGGACCGCCTCCGCACACGCCAGTCTACGGACTATAAAAAGGCTAAGTGCCGAGGTCTGCCTCCGCACACGCCAGTCTACAGACTATAACAAGGCAAAGTGCCGAGGTCCGCCTCCGCACACGCCAATCTACGGGCTGTAAAAAGGTGAGGTGCCAAGGACTGCCCCCGCAAGCGCCGTTCTAGGGAACCCTTGCGCAACTACTTCGCCAACGGTGCGCGTCGAGCGCGAAGATCTCGTCCCCGCGCAGCATGTGGCGTACCGGTGAATCCGAAGTGGCATCAACACACAGCGCATATCCTAAAATGCCAGAAAATCTGCATACCGGAAAAATCACAGGTACAAAGGTCCGGCAACATCCTTGCCGCTCTAAGCCGCTATCCCGCGGGTTCGTCCTTAACACGCGCTAAAGCTGGGGCCTCGCTCGAAGAAGGTCGGCCCGCCCAAAAGTCCAGCGACTCTTCGGCCCTTCGCCAGCGTCGAAGGCGTCGCCGGGTTGAAAGGTCGGCCGCAAGAAGCCGGCCCCAGCAAGGAAGCTGCCCGGGATATAGGCGAAAGTCAGAATGCATGCAGCAAGTGTGTTCTCCATTCGCAAAAAGAAGGAGCATTACAACACACGCCTACACCTAGGCACCACGGCGTCAGACCTGCGGGTTCCCAGCGCCTTCGGAGGACCCAGCGCCGCCCTCGTCGCGTCGAGGGACCCCGTCTAGAAATTGGCCGAGGCTCCCCTTCCCGTAAAGCAACTTCCGGAGCTCGATCCGTGCAGCATCCGGCCCGACGTAAGCCCAGATCCGGTCGAAGAAGGGCCCGATGGCAAGGCGAGCGGAGCGGACGGCGCCGGACATTACTCCAGCCCTGCCAGGCATCTCCAGCTGGGGGTCATCCAGCCCGGCGACGTGCGTACAACCGCGGTGCTGCAGGAGCGCGCACACCAAGCATGCCGACGTGTACGCGCAGTGGTTGCCAAAGGTCGTCGCGGCGCCGCGCGCGACGTTGGCGGCATCCCCGACCCAGCGGAGGGTCCGAGACAACTCCGGGCCAAAGGCGCGGTCCGGCACCTCAGTTACCAGCCCTTGAAGATGGCTCTCCAGCGCTTGCATGGCGTCCCACGCGACCACCGAGGCGTCGCCAAGCGTCTGGTTACGCTCCGCTAGAGTCAAGGCAAGCTCCCTCTTTTCCTTCTCTAGCGAGGCAACTTGTTCCAGGAGCTCGTCCCGCTCCGCCGCAAACTTCTGTTCAGCAGCTGCCGCGGCCGACTCCCGCGCCGACGCAACAAGTCCCTCGGCGTGTGCCCTCGCTTCGGCGCATTCCGCTTCCAGCTGGCGGATGCGAGCGTCCTGGGCAGAGCGGGCTCCAGAGGCTTCGCGTAGCTCCTCCTCGGCGGCCCGCAGCCTATCCTCGAGCGCCTTTCGGCCACGAGTATAGGCTGTTTGCAAGGCCTGCCCCAGCACAAGTGTCTGCAGAAGGGAAAGACTTAGCAAGCTCAGCCAGCCCAGGCGTTGTCGTATGAGTACTTACCCTCACCCCAGACACCTCGAAGGCGTCTTCGAGGTGCCCCGCCCCGTAGGCCTGCAGCACTTGCGGGTCGACGCTGGTTGCCGCGTCAGTCACAATCCCGCGCCACGCCCTCAGCGTCTCCGGGGGCGGCACGAAGTCCGCGGGGCTTACGCGCACGGAGGTCCCGTGTTCCGCCAAGTGCTCCCCCTCCGGAATCAGCAACGCTGCACACAGGGCTGCAGGTGAGCGCCGCAAGGCATGGAAAAATACACCACAGTAAGCTAAGCCACCCTACCTTCGGTAGCAGAAGGAGGGTCTCGGGGACTCGCCCCCTCATTGCCGGGCGGGGCGGCAGTGGCGTAAGCCTCCACAGAGGGAATGGTCCCACCACGGGCAGAAGCCTCCGCGTTTGGGGCGGGCGACGGTTGCCCCTGCGCGGCGGGCAGCGTGGCCAGGGGGCAGAAGGCGCGTACACCGCAGGGTCTCCGGCACTGGCACTGGAGTCCCACAAGCTTCTGATACCCGTGGCCACGACGAATCCCCGCGGTGTCCGGTGGAGCTCCGGCCGCACACACGACCGTTTAGCCGGGGCAGCCAGCAGCGATACTGCCCCCGCAGTCGCGGCTGGGGAAGCCCCCGCGGTTGCAGCACCTGGGGGCGAAGGTTCCGCGGTGGCAGTTGTTGCAGGGGGCACCTCGGTTTCTGCCGCTGTCGGTGAAGGCAGCATGGCTCCGTGCGCCCCCGTGGAGGGCGCCTCCGGCACCACAGCGGCCACGACCGAAGGCTCCACCTCAGCATCGCCGGTCCGCACGGGTTCCGCCTCGGCGACTTCGGCGGGCGGCGAGACTTCCCCTCTCCGGCTGCTCGCGGCAAACCCGCCGTCCGGGGCGCTTGCCGAGGATACCTCATCTTCGGCGTCTGCGCCACCCAAGCCTGAATCGGCGTACCTCGCCGAGTCCGACTCCGCGTCCGCCGCGCCCTCGGGAGCACTAGCAGCAGCAATAGCAGCCGCCGCGCCAAGCGCGGCAGGCGCCCCGCTGCGGCCCCTCTTCCGAGACGGCGCCCTCTTCTTCTTCGCTGCACCGTCGTCTGGAGCAACACGGTCCGGCACGGCAAGGCCCAGGGCCTCGCACACGCGGTTTATTCGCCCCAGCCCCGCCTCGGCGATAGCAGACGCGCGCTGCTCATGCTCCCTGCCGGTGTACGGCCCTAGGAATACACGCGCGGCTTGCTCCGCCTCCTCCAAGCACATCCCTGAAGCAAAGGAGATAGCATCAGCATATAACGCATTTCGCGTGAACAAAGGAGAGACGCGGCCGAGGCTTACGAAGACTGGAGGGCGCCGGCAGCAAGCAGATCGGTGGCGAAACATTGTCGTCTCGACGCTTTTCGGCGGCAAGACGACAGTCGCGAGCAAGCGGTGCCACGCCGTACATTACGTACTCTTCGGCAAGGTCGCGCATGTTGAGGCGGGCGGCCACGCCTACGAGCCGCTGGGCCCTCCGCCTGTCCTCATCATCGAGCGTCCGGCCGAGCGAGGGCTTGAACGCGATCGGACGGCCTGTGCACTCAAGGCCGCTTCCGCTCTCCACACGGTGGTAGAACCACCGCTTCATCCAGTAAGACTCCCACTTCCCGCGAGTTGAGTTCGCAGGGAAGAGCTTCTTGCACGACGGACGAAGGACAATGGTGACGCTACCGAAGCTCGACAGCGTCCCGTCCTTCCGGTCCTTGGGCTGGCACCGTGCCTCGTAAAGGTAGGCGAACAACGAGGTGCTGGGCCAACACGCCCCCGAGCGCTGGGCCAACACGCCCCCGAGCGCAAGGCCCAGCTATACACCGCGAGCCGGGCCACGGCGTTCGGAGTCAGTTGCGCCAGCTCCAGCCCGAAGGTCCGCGGCACGTCGCCCACGATAGCCGCCGCTGGGATGCGGAGCCCCGCGTCGAAAAAGGCAACGAACACGACCGCCTCCGACCTCTCGGGGTGCGGTTCCGTCTCATCGGCGGCGGGCGATCGTACCTCCTGGCGCTCGGACAACTTCCCCGTGCGCAGAAGCCCTTGGATCGTCTTCTCGGTCACGAGCGAGGGGCCTAGCTCGCCGGAGAACGTGCCTTCCTCCTCCGCCACCAACCACTCCTTGTCCGCCGCCGCCGGGTCGCGCTCTTGGAGCGCGTATTTCACCTCCAGCAGCGAAGACCGCCGGCGAATGTCGCAGACACCACCCGCCTGACCACGCTTGCCATCAGACGTCATTGCTTCTCCGGGAAGGAGGCCAGCGGCAAAAAATGCTACGCGAGTATGGAAGGCGGCGTAAGCAAGAAGGGGGCGCACAACTGCGGGGGCGCGGTCGCGGGGGATACTTTAAGCCGCCTCGCCCCAGTACCGAAGCGTCGCGACGGCCCGCGTACGGGACGCGACCGCAGTCGTACAAACGCCCGTCCAGCGCTATTCCCCATACCCAAAGCTGAAAGGCCACGACTACAAGCGCCAAGGGCCGTCACAGCGCGACGCCCCCTAGCCGCTATTAAAGGCGCACTAATGGGCCAGGGGATCACAACAGCATCGGCGCTGCGCCATTCATCGCCCGCCCCGTGTCCCCCTTGCCTAGGGAAGAGGCGAGCGGCCGCGAGCACGCAACCGTCCACATCCCGTCGCGCACCAGTCCTAAGCCGCCACGTGCCCCGTACGCGCCAAGGCGGGTCGCACGGTATGGGAACCTAACCCTGGCAGACCGCGGGCCGGCGTGATCCCAGGAACCTTTACAGCGCAAGACCACATCGCGAGATCTCAAGTCACCGCACATGTGGCGATGATCGCGACGCAAGGTCGCCAGCCTCCGCTGCCACCCGTTTGAAGGGTAGGGGACGGAGCGCGCGCGTCTACTTCGGCTAGGCGCCAGCTCCGCTGCCACCCGTTCGAAGGGTAGGGGACGGAGCGCGCGCGCCTACTTCAGCTAGGCGCCAGCTCCGCTGCCACCCGTTCGAAGGGTAGGGAACGGAGCGCGCGCGCGCCTCGGCTTCGACTTAGGCGCCAGCCTCCGCTGCCACCCGTTCGAAGGGTAGGGGACGGAGCGCGCGCGTCTACTTCGGCTAGGCGCCAGCTCCGCTGCCACCCGTTCCAAGGGTAGGGGATGGAGCGCGCGCGTCTACTTCGGCTAGGCGCCAGCTCCGCTGCCACCCGTTCAAAAGGTAGGGGACGGAGCGCGCGCGTCTACTTCGGCTAGGCGCCAGCTCCGCTGCCACCCGTTCGAAGGGTAGGGAACGGAGCGCGCGCGCCTCGGCTTCGACTTAGGCGCCAGCCTCCGCTGCCACCCGTTCGAAGGGTAGGGGACGGAGCGCGCGCGTCTACTTCGGCTAGGCGCCAGCTCCGCTGCCACCCGTTCCAAGGGTAGGGGACGGAGCGCGCGCGTCTACTTCGGCTAGGCGCCAGCTCCGCTGCCACCCGTTCGAAGGGTAGGGAACGGAGCGCGCGCGCCTCGGCTTCGACTTAGGCGCCAGCCTCCGCTGCCACCCGTTCGAAGGGTAGGGGACGGAGCGCGCGCGTCTACTTCGGCTAGGCGCCAGCTCTGCTGCCACCCGTTCGAAGGGTAGGGAACGGAGCGCGCGCGCCTCGGCTTCGACTTAGGCGCCAGCCTCCGCTGCCACCCGTTCGAAGGGTAGGGGACGGAGCGCGCGCGTCTACTTCGGCTAGGCGCCAGCTCCGCTGCCACCCGTTCGAAGGGTAGGGGACGGAGCGCGCGCGTCTACTTCGGCTAGGCGCCAGCTCCGCTGCCACCCGTTCGAAGGGTAGGGGACGGAGCGCGCGCGTCTACTTCGGCTAGGCGCCAGCTCCGCTGCCACCCGTTCGAAGGGTAGGGAACGGAGCGCGCGCGCCTCGGCTTCGACTTAGGCGCCAGCCTCCGCTGCCACCCGTTCGAAGGGTAGGGGACGGAGCGCGCGTCTACTTCGGCTAGGCGCCAGCTCCGCTGCCACCCGTTCGAAGGGTAGGGGACGGAGCGCGCGCGTCTACTTCGGCTAGACGCCAGCTCCGCTGCCACCCGTTCCAGGGGTAGGGGACGGAGCGCGCGCATCTACTTCGGCGGGGCGCCGCAAAGGCGGGGGTCTTGTCCCGCAAGGTCTGCCTTGTTCTCCTTAACAGGCCACCTACAGCGCATCGACATAAAAGGTAATGCGGGCGGGCTCCATCAGGAACTCCGACTGTAGGTAGGTCTGTTAAGAAGAACAGGGCAAACCTTGCTGTTGCCTGCGGGAGCGCGGTGCGAGGGTAGGAAGCGCGGCTGGCTGTCGATAACCGGCGCTGACCAAGCTCCCAAGAAAAATGGACCTCCTTCTGTGCATCAACATTCCCCAAGCCGCTCAGCGTCACCCAGGAATGTTGATGCACGGCAGGGGCCCATTTTAAGGGAACAGATTCTATCACAATATATGCAGGAACAACGCCGCACCAGCGCCGTATATATACCCCATCAGCAGGGAAGCCAACCGGCGGAAGTCCAATCGGCAGAAGTCCAACTGCCGGGAGTCCGCCGTCGCATTAATGGTCACGACGCCTCAAGGCCCGCCCTGCGCCAAGCACGCTTCACCACGTGGACGGCCGGAAGAGCGAGCGTCGCAGCACGTCCCTTATCGCTTACGGCTCACGCGGCGGCTCAGGGGCCCGCTACGCTTACCTGTGCCAGTGCAACGCCCCCGGCGCGCGTCTACTTCGGCTAGGGCCACCTCCGCCGCCGCCCGTTCGAAGGGTGAGGGCCGGAGCGTACGCGTCTGCTTCGGCTACAGCGCAGCCCCGGGTCAAGTTTGGAAAGGTTCACAGGCCGCGGGGACGGAGGGGGCCAAAGGACTCGGCGACATGGCTTCGGCCCCGTGAGGCTCTTCACCATGAGAGGCTCCTGTCGTAGGGGTGGCCCCCACCTAAACCCAGCAGGCCTGGTAGGAGGTTATAAGGCCCAGAATAGGCCATGTGTAATGACATAAGTGCCCCCAGAGGGGATAACCAGATGTAAGGGTATAACTGTAAAAGCACTCCTCATGTGTATATATATATATGAATACAGGCCATGGGGAGAGGGCAAGCCATTTTTACTCATCTCCATCACTCTCCACTACCACCTCTCTCTCTGTTTGGCCTGTAGCCACAACAAGCACTGTTGCTGATTTAAAGGGAAAACACAGTAAATTTCAAAATGAGCACAAAGCCAAATAAGATAGTTTATAAGCTCCATGCCTAGGGCTGAGCCAAGTCAGCCAACGAATATGCCATTGGATTATACCAGTTCCTTTTCCTGTGCTTAGTGTAGGATTGCGCAGAATGTGTCAGAATTTTCCTCTCCATTCCTTTGTGCCAGGTAGCAACAGAAAATAAGAACACTAGAACCCAATTCTCTAATTTAACCTTGGTTTTTAACTCGAAAGCTAACAGGTTTATCCAATTTAGTATCCCAATTCCCATTGTATTTATATGGTTCATTTTCAATCACCGGTTCCAGCACTTTGGCTTTAGGCTTGTAAGGTGAAACAGGAATTTCTGTTGAAAATAAATAGCAGCTCACAAAAAAAAACATATCATGGACATAATGCTAATATTGACAAGGATAGTGTTAAATTAAAGGAAAACCCCAATAAATAAACAATACATATAACAATTGAATCACTTAAGGAAATATTCAATACATCAGATTAAAAAACATATTGTGCAAGCAATATACTAATGAGAAGCCTAAAATGACATACATGGTTCGCATATTGTGTAAACGATCTGCCAGCTTGATAAGCACCACACGAGGATCGTCAACCATCCCCAATAACATAACACGCAGATTGTTTGCCTGACTGACAAAAGGAGAAAAGTCAATTCCTGGGTTTTCTGAGAGCAGCGGTATATGCTTTTCTGGCAACTGACAATTTTATCAAAAACATGCCAATACATTGCTTGGAACTCACTTGCATTAACAAGCAAAATCATAGGAAAAGAATGGGGCCATTAACGGTCTCTAAGAGTAGCTTAATATCACATCATCACTACGCACTAAACACTATAGGAAGGGAACATACTTCTTCTGAAGTAAGAGTGCTTCCACCAGTGTTTTTTTGCCGATGCCTGCGCAGTAGCTGCAATGCACAGATAATAGTAATGTACAATAGCAAGGACATGTCAAAGGGAAAGGAAGCACACTTGGCACAAAAGCATTCTGCAATGCAGTAATGATGGTCTTTCAATAGACAAATAGGATAGGATGATCTACATTATTATATAACAAGGACACAAGGCATTGGCATGTATATGGTACATTCAGACACCTGAAGCCAATAGTTTGACATAATTCAGTATCTGGAGAGAAAAAATGAACCGAAATGGAACTTTAAAAGTGGTGGGAATATGACAATGTACTGCATTCAAGAACCACAGGCTGCTTTAAGTATAACAGCATACACTATGCAATAATCAGCAAAATTGTTATAACAATCAATGTATTCATATTGAATTGGCATGTCTCGACCATAATGTTACACATCCCAAAATTATATGGCCAAGTCAGCTAGCAGTTCTCAATCAACATCAGCACTCAGCAGAGACTTGTTTCTATGCTTATATAACATATTTTACTAAAATGTGCATCACCTGATTTATGTAGCTTAACTTTGAAACACCAGATACCAAACTAGCAACATCATCCCCAAACTGCTCCTCTATGCTCTTCAAGTTCTCAGCTGTATCATCAATAACATCATGGAGAATGCCAGCAACAACTGTATTGATTGCCTACAAGAAATGCAACAATGGGATTAGGGAAGAAAGAAGAAAAATCATTCATCAATTAAAGCCTGTGAGAAATCAGTGAAGTAGTATGCATATAGAAAATAAAAGACAGAGAAACCATACTCTTTCTCCAGTGGATGGGACCAAGGCAGCTAAAATTTTCCCAGTATGTATGCAGTGTGTAACATACGGATCTCCTGTTTTTCTAAATTGCCCAATGTGGGCTGTACATGCAAATACAACTGCTTTTTGCACCTGTATCACAGGATTGAGAATGACAAACTAAAGAGTAAAAATGATAAAGTTCATGTGGACATATATTTATTTAAAATGTCTCTACTACTTTAACACCTTTGGATCCTCAAATATCTGGTATCCTGTCACCTCTACTCCTTCAAACACAAGAGTATCTGCACGTATGCAGAATAATAAATACAAGATAAGCAAAACAATGAATATCAATCTTACTTAAATGGGTGCAGGGCCTGCAGGCATAGCAATTGGTTATTGGCTTATTGTAGCAACAATGTTAACTAAGCACTTAAGCAGTAAGCACCAAACCGGATTATTGTTTTATTCTGTTATACTACATAGCACATACATTCTCAAATGTTCTGCACTGTATATTTCTCTCGAATGCCAGTCCCAACAGTTCAGACATGTGAACAAAATACTTTCAATTAAAGGAAAATTTCTGAGTTCTGACACATAACGATTAAGATTGTCTAAAAGGCGATTAATAAAGCTTAATAGCTATCACCCCAATGAAATGGAAACATAGAGATATGCTCAAATCATATTCGAATAGAATTACGCACACATGGCACCGAATCGCCTTTAGATGACCCCTAAGTGCTTATTACAGCGCCAACACAGTTATGTTTCATCAATAAACCACTCAATGAAATACCCAAGGGCACACACAAGCGAGCAGAGAGAGAGAGAGAGAGAGAGCGAGAGCTTCTACCAGGCAGCTGCTCGATGCGAGGCCAGAGGAAGTCGACCTTGGTCGACAGACACGCCCCTGAGGCGATCGCCACGGCCGTGACCGCCACCTGCGCGAGCGTCGACGCCACGGCGGCGTGCCCCGCGCCTCCGCTTCCCCCCGCGGCGGCGGCCGCCGCGATCACCTCCCCGGTCCCCACGAGCGCGGCCGACGCCACCGCGAGCCGCGGCGCCACGTGGTCGAGCACGCATCCCAGCCGCATCCGCGCCCGCGTCGTCCCCCCGCGCGCCAACGCCGCCGCCGTCGGGAGCAGCACAAGGCGGCGGCCGAGCATCCCGGCGTCCGAGGCTGACGTGGACGCCGGCGAAGGCGTCATGCGACTCCGGTGGCCGCTGGGGCTGGGGCTCCGGCCTGGCTCTGCGTGGGTGTGGGCGGTTTCTATCTCATTCTCACGCGGCGCGCGCGTTGCGACGAGGAGAGCAGTGGAGGGGATGAGGTCATGAGGCCGCGAGGGGGCGTTGGGTTTGTGTGGCTGTCGCTGGGACGGGGCACCTGGCCAACGGCGTTGCTCCGCCTCCCCCCTCTCGCTGCTGTTGTGCTCTCACACGCTTCTCTTCTCTTCCTCTACTCGCTCCCTTTTCCTACCTCGATATTTTAATTGCTTTTCATTTTATATCTACCCTACTCTATAATTCACCAAAATTTTCTTTGCTAAATCCACCCCTCTCAACCACCCCTACAGTCATGCCTAATCTAAGTCCACCCAAATTTGTGTACCAAAGTAATCCAACTTCATACAAATGAATGGCTTAGATCTCTTCTCAGGCCTTATTCTCTTACTCATTGAAGATCCTAAGGTCAAAGTCATTTGGATCATGCAAACCGGTACCCACACCCCGCGCCCACGCGCCCCGACGACAACCCGCGCTCCTCGGCTCCTCCCCTCTGATTTCTCCGCCGCCTCCTCCCCTCCCTTCTCCTCCTCCACCGCCTCCTGCCAATCCGTGCGCCTCCTCCGCTCCGCCGCCGCCTTCTCCTCCCCCCACCCCTCTGCTCCGCCGCCGCCTCCTCCTCCCCCCACCCCTCCGCTCCTCCGCCGCCTCCTCCTCCCCCCACCCCGCGCCGCCGCCTCCTTCTCCCCCCACCCCACGCCGCCGCTGATGATGATGTTGCTGCGTCTGCTGCGGCCGGGGAAGGTGGCCTGCTCGCTGGCCAGTGGGTGGTCGTGCTCAAGCCCGACCCGCAGAACCCTAACCCTAGCGGCGGGGAGGGGGAGGGGTCTGGGGAGGAGGCCGCCGTCGCGGCGGCGCTCGCGACAGCGTCGTCGTTCCTGCACCTGCAGGCGGCGTACCTGCACCTGCAGGCGGCGCACTCGCCGTTCCTGCCGGAGGCCGCGGCTGCCGTGGACGCCGCCGCGGTGTCACCCCGTGCCCGCCCCCGACCCTCCCTCCCACCCCGCGCCCACGCACGCGCCCCCGACCCTCCCTCCCACTCCGCGACGCCGTCGCCTCCTCCTCCCCCCACCCAGCGCCGCCGCTGAGTCCTAAAGAGTTCTCTCTCTCCTCCCAAAACCCATCTAGGGTTCCTGGAGGTGCCGCCGCCGCCGCGCGCGCCTAGCGAGGCCACCGTCGCTCGCGTCAGGCGAGGCCGCCGCTGCTCCAGATTTTCTATGTTGAATTTGTATATCATGCACCCACTCATAATAGCTTTTTTTTCCCTTTCATGTATGAACTATGGCCTTATTTCTAATACTTACTTTAAAAAGTCTAAATTATTTACTTATTGTTACTTGTGCTATTGGTATTGCAGAGGTAGTTTGTTCCGGTTGATTCATCGACCCAACAACCAGTTGGATGAAAGGAAGCGCTTAAGAATGGCACTTGATGTGGTACGACTAATGCATAATTTGAATATCTCTGTTTGCTGTTGCTGATAAATCTGGAAAAGTACAGCTAAAATATTGTTTACTGAACTTGATTCCAAATGGCTTCTAGGCTCGTGGCATGAATTATCTGCATAATTGCACACCAGTTATAGTCCATCGAGATCTGAAATCCCCAAACCTACTTGTTGACAAGAATTGGGTTGTGAAGGTAACACACAAGTTCCATTATAGCAATGACATTCTGTGTATTGTTTTCTTTGCAAGTTACATAACTTTTTGCAATTAGGTTTGCGATTTGGTTTATCAAGAATGAAGAACAATACCTTCCTGTCATCAAGATCAACAGCTGGAACAGTAAGCTTGCATGATTTCCACAATTTTGGTGTAACTTTTATGTGAGCAGTGCTTCTGTACTCTTCTGAAAAGAAAATTGCATAAATCTAAAGCATTTGCAGTTCATACAAGTTGCAAATTATTTGTTGTCACAAAATGCTTTAAACCTGTGCAATTTTCTATCTGGGAGACTATAGAAGCACTTCCTTCTCTATGCTTAAATTTGTTTGTAGTGTACTGAATTCTCCAGTTCTGTAAATTATCTCCTCCATTTGTTAAAAAAAAATATTAAACTTTGTAGTTCGCATATGTGTGCATCTATCTTTGGAAACCTCAAGCGGCAAGAGTTTGTGGTTTGTCTGTTGGCTCAGCTCTTATATATTTAGAGTTTACATACCAGTCAATACACTATTCTAATATACAGTTAATATTAATATCAGCAAATGTCAAAAGATCTTCAGCAAGTGGTCTAAAATTTGCAGATGAAGAAAGGCCAAAAAGAACCTGCAATAATCACCAATTACCTTTAGGAAAAGAAAATTGTGTGATTGCAAGAAACAACAAAAGTGATGATCTTCAATGAGACTTTGTTGCAATTCTGTTTTGTTGACATTTCTTCGATCTAATCTGGAACTTGTAAATTGTACCTTTCCTACATAGGTTGCTGATTTGTTAGTTTTCGTAATATCAGCAAATTCGCTGTACAATTGCGATTTGAGTAGTCCAATTGATGAGTTTGGATCACAATTGCCGAACTCATTTGTTTTGTTCAATCCTGATCTTAACACTTGTGTATTTCACATGGTTTATGTGTGACAGAATGGCATTATGGACCTCAAAGCTATAGAAAAAAACGGTTACATATTTTTTTATTCGATATGCCGCTCCAATGAATATGTTTTTGGCCCTCAGACCTACACAGGATTGATTTAAGTCAAGTTCTTAGTTATATATGTTCATAATTATGTTCCTAATTGTTGGAAACAATATCACAGGATAGCTCACCACCCTTTTGTTATTTATCTATTACTTGGAACAGAACATTTGGCTTCTGATCTTTGATTTATTTTTTGTGTAGAAGATTTAGAATGAATTATGGGTTTCAAAGACAAAAGAGCTTATGTTTCTTAATGTTGATGTTCACAATATTTGCTTACAAAATGTTTGAGCTATGGTGTACTCTCTTCTCTGTGCTATCTTTTAATTTATTTATTTTTAAACTAACATGAACATCTTGGTATCATGGTAAGTTAATGTGAAAAATAAATGACACAAGCTGGCATTACCATTTTGTTATGTTAAATATTTTCAGTTTTATTGTGTAGGACATATAGAAAATCAAGGTGGTAAGAGCTGGTAACTATTTAATCATGCCAATTCCCAACTCATCAGAATCTCGAGACTCTCGAGAACCTTCTTCACCTGCACCGTCCACATCATCTTCTAGATCAAGGTATAACAGATCTCAATTTTTTCCTTGGTTCTTTTATTATGTTTATGACTTAGTGCTAGCAGGGAAAAAATATTGGTTTATACTGGAACTTTTCCCAGAATCTATTGCTTTGCAAAAATTACCCTAGCTGGTTCCACTTGTTACATTCTCATCTAGCAACCTTTTGTGTTTACTTGAAGCTTTTTCTCGCTCCCTCTCTCCTTATTTCCTCTTTATTTCATGCACCTGATTTCCTTCTTTGTTGGACTGGTATAGCAAGCAGTACTTAGCATCCATCCTATTTAACTCATTATTTGTTCATTGCTATATAGGGAAACAAGTAACCTTGCAGAAATCGATGATCCTGAAAGTGCAATGTCCACTGTTGCTCGATTGTTGGAGCAACTCCATGCTAGCACAACATCTCTATCAGAGAAGGAAGTGACAACCAAAAGATTACTTGAACTGGCCAAAGAAAAAAAGGAGGCAAGGATTTTGATTGTTAGCTTTGATATGACCTATTGCTAGCTTTTCTTCTGACACATGTTTGCTTGTTGCTTATTGTTTTGTTAATTCAGCTTATGTTGGTCTTGCTACTATAGCGGGGTTCGTTTGGTGGTTTGTTTATTCTGAAGATGGTCCTAGATTACCATACTCTGAATTGGTAAGTTGGGAATTCGAAATTCTTTCCCTTTTTTACCTTGTTACCTTTTGGTGTTTACTGGAAGTGCAATACATGTGCCTGATACCAGGGTTACCATCAAGCATAAAAGTTTACACTCCAGAATGATATTCCTGTAGTGCAGCATACTTCTTTTGTGTAATTATCAATCTATCTGCTGTTGGTAATGCTGCCTATCTCATTGGGTTGCATCTCCCAGTGAGTGACTCTTGCCAAGAAAACTATCTGTTTGTTTTTTTGAAAGTAAAATAGTAGTGGGGATCCCTACTGTAAAATATGTATATTGAAAGAATTGTACATACAGCATTGAAGAACTTTCTTATGTAAGCTTGGAACTCAGTTTAAGTTTAAGATGAATGTTTTCAGGAGCCACTCACATGGATTGCTCCGAAATATTTTCTCGGCATCAATTTACCACTGAAAATCATTGATTATAGAATTTGATAACAGATATGTATTATAAATTAATGAATCTGATTCAGAATGGGGCCATAAGGCCCATAACCATATCTCAGCAGCTCAAATCACCTTATATAAAGAGATTCCTTTGTTGGGCCTCAGGTTGGATGGGCAGATAATGAAGTTTCAATTCGTGGTTGTTTGGATGTACCCATGGATTAAATAAAACCGCTTACAGAAAAAAAATCCTGGCTCACAGCCATAAGCCCATAACTGGTTAGGAACGGGCTTTCTCCTGGACAGCTTTTATTTGCAAATTCGAGCTTGCAATTTGAATTTGACCTGTTCTTCCCTTTTTTTGTTTCATCAATTTGATTTTCTTATAAAAAAATGAATTCTGGGTGGTACAGATGTACAGTGCCTTCTGGATCTCATCGGGATGGTTGGTTATCACTGTGATTTTTACCCCTGGCTGTTCCACAAAATCACACTTCACTTTGCGTAGTTGCATAGCTCAATTATGTACTTTTGTGTATAATGAACATTAATAGATTTATGTATGGTTCCCTCTCCCTCTGCATGTGTGCTTAACACTTAACAGTACTGCTTGTGGTCTGTTTTCCCTTTGTTTATTCTTCTTTGAAGTTTCTTATTGTTGCTCTTACTCACACATTACTGATTCTATAAATCTTGAACATCTTTCTTTTCCTAATGCAGGTCAATTTTGATTCATGTTCAACCAGGCAAACTGTTTCAATGACTGTTCTTGTTGTTGTTGAGATGTTTAATGCCTTAAATAACCTAAGTGAAAACCAATCTCTCCTGTAAGAGCTCCTATCCCTCATCTCTATAACTATTCTGAGCCTAAGATTTTTAACTATTAGAAGTGGGACATCTTCAGCCAAAGTGAATGCTGCAGCCCTACTTAGTGCACTCTGCACGCTGTATACCACCCTTTCTCTCTCTGTTGAAGTCTGAATCTGCTGAAGCAAAGAAGGCTGCTGCTGAAGCTATTTTTGAAGTGTCTTCTGGTGGACTTTCGGATGATCACATAGGGATGAAAATATTTGTTACTGAAGGTGTTGTGCCGACTCTGTGGGACTTGCTCAACCCTAGGTCACACCAAGATAGAGTAGTTGAGGGCTTTGTGACTGGGGCCTTAAGGAATCTCTGTGGGGACAAAGATGGTTATTGGAAGGCCACACTTGAAGCTGGTGGAGTTGAAATTATTACTGGCCTTCTTTCATCTAAGAATACTGCTTCACAGTCAAATGTTGCGTCCCTCTTGGCACGGTTGATCTCTGCTTTTGGTGATAGCATTCCCAAAATTATAGACACCGGGGCTGTAAAGGCCCTCCTTCACCTTCTAGATCAAGATAATGACATTTCTGTTCATGAAAGTGCGGCTGATGCTTTGGAGGCCCTATCTGGGTGGTCGTAGCATGTGGGAGCTGGTCGTATGGCTTGTGCACACATTGTTATATGAGACGGTCGTAGCTTAAATCACGCGATAAACGGTCGTAGCTTCTGTTAACCGGTCGTATGGTCTCGCGAAGCGGTTGTAAGACCTGGGAATCGGTCGTAGGCTTTTGAGCATTGCGTGTTGGGTGGTTCTGACCGGTCACGTATTTATGTGACATTCATTATATGACAAAACTATTTCGTTATACAATATATATGACGTGAATCTTAATGAATCTGATTGTTTGTTTTATTTTTTACAAATTTTATCTTGTTTTGTATTTTACCGTAGCGTTAGCACGGGCAAACTACTAGTTGTTCCATAGGCGACAGAAAAATAATCTTCTGAGAGGATTCCATCAGAGACATGATTGAAGATTTTTATTTTCAACTTTTATTTGTATTGTTCAATATGAGACATGACATGACGAAAGACATGATTAAAAGACATCCTTTACATGAGTTTGTATACGTGTGTTAACACGAATTAGTTGGTTTGAATCCCGGTTTTGTCTGAACATCGAAATTCGTAAGAATTTTGTAGTGCAACGATAGAATTACTGCAAAATTTCTATCGAGGGATACCCCGGTTCTAAACACCACCTAATAAAGCTTGACCAAAGTTTGTAATACGAATTGCAAGGTCTGATTGACTGACGACAAAATCCTTTAACACGATTATATATGAGCACATTGTACTCCAATAAAATTTTAATATGCATCATACCCAGAATATAATAGTTTCAATTTATTACAATGTATGGAATTGGTATACCAGATTACAGGTAATGTTAGAAGAATGGTAGGTGCGCACCCAGCCAGCCAGTACAGCTACCATCTTCTTTGATTTAAAAAATTCTGTCCTGATGTAGAACCGTCAGACAAGTGGTTCGTAACGCGACCAGATTATCGAGATAAATCGCATTTCCAACATAATTTTACAGAAACTTTTACATTGATAGCATTACGTTTCACTCATGTGAACAAACGCATCCGATGGTTAGCTTGTCTGAACTCGCAAGGAAATTTACACAACCTATATCACAAGTTAGAGCATCCACACGAATGGCTATTCCCAGGGATGAGTACCGATCCATGACAAAATTGCCTTGGTAAAATTTTGATGCAGTAAGGTCCATGCATCATATGTGAAGCATATCGCCTGGACAATGTAGAATGTGATTATAAGATATTTCGTCTTTCTCATCAAGATCTCCTTTTGTTTTTAACAATCATCTTTGATCCAAGATTGTTAGTATCAGCTGAAGGATCTTACAGGCAGACCTGCTACTTAGAACAGCGAGGTCCCTCCTGAGGGTAGGCGACCTGAAGCTTGCAGTTCCTTGAGAGTACTTGCCAGCCAGTCCAAGCCCTCATAAAGACCATCACCTTTGAGGGCACAAGAGCCTTGGATGTGCCAGATGCGGTTCTTCAAATCATAGAGGCCAAGGCCTTCGCACACCTCCATCGGTGTCATTGCCCCTTTCTGACAGAACAAGAAAAGATCCGTTAGACAGGAGAAGCATAGATAGTTGTAGCATACTATTATTACTCAAAAGGTAGAGGGGGTGCATCCCAGAGTTAAGGTACAAACGAGAGAGCAAATCTCGTTGTCATCTATTTGTTCCCCTGTCATCCTGAACAAGTAAGCTGCAACCTGCATCCTATAGTGACATGTTTGATGGCAGATGACATTCTACTTATGCAGTAACTGCTTCAAATCAAGAAATGTCACACAAGCACAATCCCATCTACTTAAAACTAAATATTAGAAACATAACAGTCCGATTTCACAAAATCAATTCATATGCAACTTACATCATTCTTGGAAATAATATAGAGAAAATTTATTATATTCCATCGAATAACTTCCTCTTCCACGATTTGCCATTGAATAACTCTTATTCATTCCATGTCACAGGTTTCAAATTTTCTTCACAATATGACATCATCCTCATCTTCCCATCCAACTGATGCCGTTAAGGCCTGAGAAAAGATTATTTTACCCCTATGCGTGTTAGCCAATTTCCACATTCCATTTCTTTCTCCTCTTTGTTGCACTAAGAACGTTGATCCGCTTGTTGTCTTTGATGGATCTCGACCTTTCTTTTATCGAGATTCAGCTCCTTGTCATGTTTCCACCATTGGGACGATCTCATGGTTATCTCTTTCCGACTCATCTATTTGTCCACTAGCAGTCTTTCCCTAGTCTGTATCCAATGGTTCCTTCTGTACCCCCACCTTCTATGTTGCCTCCTGTAGCATCGTCTCTTGTTCCTGCAGCACCACCGTCTCGTTTCTCTGATGTTCAGTACTCCAAGCGTCCTCGTCCTTCACCAGCCTCCTCTCTTGGTATCTAAGCAACACCTTGATCTGATCCTCCTGATGATATTCCTCGTTATGCCCTTCGTGACCAGGCATCCCTTCGGCCTCCTGATCGTCTTGATTTTGCTCCGACAACTCATGCTCTTTGTCATTGAGCCTAATTCTTATCATGAGGTTGCTCCTCATTATAAGTGGCAGCTCACTATGGTAAAGGAGCTTGCTCTTCGGCGTATGAAGACTTGGGATATTGTACTGACACTTGTGTATGCTCGCCCTATCACATGCAAGTAGGTGTACAAAATTAAGACCCGGTCTAATGCTACTATTGAGCACTACAAGGCACATCTTGTGGCTCGCTGCTTCTACCAGGAGTGCGATCGTGACTACGATGAGATTTTTGCCCTTGTTGCCATATAACCACTGTTTGCATTCTTGTTACAGTTGCTTGGTCTATCTGTCAGCTGGATGTTAAGAATGGCTTCTTAATGGTGTTTTGCATGAAATCTACATACAGCCACCACCTGGGTATTCTATTCCAGATGGACACGGCTATTGTCTTCATCGTGCTATTTATAGCCTCAAAGAGGCTCCTCGTGTCTAATTTGTGCGTTTTACCTCAGTGATTACTGCTGTTAGTTTCACTGTCAGTTCCCACATTCCTACTCTATTTGTTCATGTCCCACATCGGGGTAGATCAATGGTTCTTCTGTATGTGGATGATATGCTCATCAGTGGTGATGATTCCTCATTCATCACGTATTTGAAGAAGCATCTTAGTGAGCAATTTCTAATGACTAATCTTAATTCTCTTACGTATTTCCTTGGGATTAAAGTCACTTTCCCGCCTAAGGGCTACTACCTCCCAACAGAAGTATATCCAAGATCTTCTTGATCGTTCTAGTTTGACTGACACTCACATTGTTGAGACCCATAGAGCTATCCCTTTAGCTTCGTGCCACTGATGGTGATCTTTTCGAGGATCCTACTCGATACCACCATCTTGTTGGGAGTTTGATGTATCTTGTGAGCACTCGTCCTGATATTGCTCATGTTGTTCATATCTTAAGTCAGTTCATAGCTCGTCCTACCCACCTTCACTACAGTTACCTTCTTCATGTTCTTCGTTATCTGTGTGGGACTAATGACTATCTCTTGTTTATTTTTCCCTAACTCCAACTCACTACAACTTCAGACCTACTCCAATGTGACTTGGATTAGTGATCATTTTGATCGTCGTTCTCTTTATGCTTATTGTTTTTCTTGGCACCTCGCTGATTACTTGGAAGACAAAGATGCAGAATGCAATTTCTCGTTTGAGTATTGAGGCTAAGCGAGCTATGGCAGCAATGACAACAAAAGTTACTTGGTTGAGGTAGCTACTTGCAGATATTGGAGTGCCTGTGATGAGATCTATAACTCTTTTGTATGACAGTGCAGATGCTATTAGTATTACCCGTGACCCAGTGAAGCATGAGCTCATCAAGCACATTGGTGTGATACTTCATACACTTGCTCACAGATACAAGAGGGGGTGCTTGCTCTTTAGTTTGTGCCCTCAGAGTTACAAATCGCTGACTTCTTCACAAAACTACAGATTAGGGTGCAATATGTTGTATTTTCTCTCCAAAATCAGTGTGTGATCCACAATGAGTCCAAGGGGGTGTTAGAGTAGTCATATTCCTTTTGTATTTACTTATATATATGCAGGGTAGTCTTTGCATATAGTCTCTTGTACTCTCTATATATGTTGTCTATTGGGCCCATGAATATTCGTACAATATTCATATCAAGCACCACATCAATACAATGTGAACAGCTCAAATGTAATATTATCTTGATGCAAAGAATTCTACATTAAAACGAAGACAAGGTGTCTCTTGGTGTATATGAATGTGTGCACATATATGAAGGTCTAAAGGGCTTAAACACAGAAATTTACCACAAGATATAGCATTCTGAAAGTAATATATTAAACTTACTGGGACAAGATGTTAGAGATCTGAAGGTACATGAGAGTTAAAATAAGTACATATTTGCAAGTTGTGAAGTACCTTCATATAAAGCAATCTAACAACTTATGCAAAGGAGTAAGCATGTCCACTAAATTCAAGCACATGTATTCAATCATTTTATGTTAAAAATAGTTGTCAAGTTTTGTTGATTACCATATCTTGTTTATTGGCAAATACCAATATGACACTGTTAAGCATCAAAGGATCATTAATTATTGCCTGCAACAAAGCTGCCAAATATTAGCTTGATTAACAAAGCAAACTTAAGTCAGCAATGAGCAGTTATAAACATTTATAAAACCTGAAACTCTGCTTTGGCTTTTCCGATTCTCTCTCTATCCAATGAATCAACCACGTAGATCTGTAAATCAGAACATACAAATATTATATAAAAAGCTGATATGTTCATGAATACATCCAAAGTCCAAAGTTTCACACAGATCACTCAAGGAAGAAAGACAACAAAAATGTAGAATAAGGTTTCACTGAAGAGCATCATTTAGCTGTCGTGAAGAGCAAATAAGGTTTTACTAAAGAGCATCATTTAGCTGTCCTGAAGAGTATGATTAACTATATTCACTTTCTAGACAATAAGAAATGACTGATTAACTTCCTTTGGGGTTAAATAACACAAAATAATCCAAAAATAATTGGTAACTGAGCTTATATTTGAAAGGATGGGCTTTGTACAGTTTGTGATAAATAAGAAATTAAGGCTTAGACCAAGATTATAAGCAAATCTGCTACTAATCATTTGTTTTGTTGAGTGAGAACATCCAATAACTACAATCTTTCTGCATAAGAATGATAGTTGTAACTTAAGAATCGAATCAAGACATAATTTAGCAGCTCAAGAGTAATGCCTTAAGTGTCCACTTTGCCAAAAGTTTACATATAACTAAGCTTACAACGCAGGATCTGAAAAACTGGACAGCATTCTCAAGTTTTAACAAAAAGTAGGGAACTGAACATGTATTGAAGAACTAAATGTGTTTGTCTACTAATACATAATGAGGATAGATAAGATGAATAGATGATAGTCACCAATTTTGCTCTAGATCCATAAATTTTCATGTTAGTCAAAAGAAACGGGGGGAAATATATATCACGTATTCAATGAACCCATATTATAATAATTTACATATATGAGTTCAAGAACTCCACAACAAATTCAATGCTAATTATTGAACATCAAGATTTTTAACAAATAAATTGTAGTATCAATATTAATATATCTTTAAATTTTTGTTAGAAATTACTCACAAGATTATTTGCGCCTTGTATTATAAATTTCCTTAACCCTATAAAACCAAGAATGCAAACTAACGAAATTTCATCTCAAAGTCAACCACAAATACCAAAGCAGAATGACCGCACACCAATATACATATGTAAAGGTTGTATAACTACAAAGTAATCGAAACGTACCAAGCCATCTGTATTATTGAAGTAATGCCTCCACAAGGGCCTCAACTTCTCTTGGCCACCAACATCCCAGACTGTAAACATCACGTTCTTGTACTGAACTTTCTCAACATTGAACCCTATTAGTAACAGCAGAAAAGCAAAATCATCAGTTCTTGTACTGAACTTTCTCAACATTGAACCCTATTAGTAACAGCAGAAAAGCAAAATCATCAGTTCTTGTACTGAACTTTCTCAACATTGAACCCTATTAGTAACAGCAGAAAAGCAAAATCATCAGTCGGTGTGTGGGCAAATCGAAACATCAGATTTTCTTTATATTAAACCTCATAAAATAAGAACACTATCCATTAAGGCCAATCTGATTAGCAGGTTAACTGGTTGACTCTGATAAGAGAATTGCTACCCAAAGGGCAAGAAATACTCAGGTAATCACAAAGAAATATCTATATCAAAGTGCTCAGTTAATCACAGGTGCAGACCCATTTATACAAGCAAGTTCACAACCCCCATCTAGGGAAACCACGTACAGTTGGTGGATTTCTTCCTCTGTGACCAACATCAACAACTTTCTTGCCTCATTGACACATCGGTAAAGCCTTGATATAACTTCAATTTTCACACTAGAGCAACACCAAAAAAAACTTCTATAAAACAATCAGTAACCTACCAATCGTAGGAACAGTCGAGAGGACCTCCCCGATGTGCAGCTTGTACAGGATGGTGGTCTTGCCCGCGGCATCCAGCCCAAGCATCACAACCTAACAACCAAGCATCACCAAAGCAAAAAAAAAAATTAAGACGACACAACAATTATCGCATCGGTAAAGCAGCTGAGAAAGATCACCGTACCCTCATCTCGCTGGTACCGAAGAAGGCGTCGAACAGCTTGCGGAACGCCTGCCCCATCCACCCGTCGAGATCAACCGATCACCTGGAAACTCCTCGCACGAACACCAGACTTCGCCGTCGAATTTGTTGGGCGTTGCCTCTTCTTCTTCTTCTTCTTCTTCAGTTCTTCCTCCTCCTCAAAGCGTCCGAGCCGTGATAGAATTGGAGAGCGACGAACCCTTTTTGCGTTCCAATTTCCCATTTCTAAAGCAGCGTTTGCCAACACGCCTAGAAGGTTCTGGGGGAATGCGTACGGCAAGTGCCATCCAGGCCGTCCGTACGGACGCGAGCGGCTGAGATCGGGACATGGCATCGCGTAGCTAGCACGCGGCTCCTGCTCCGTCCCCGGGTCCGTCAGACAATGCTACGGACGGCGCACGCGGTTTTCATCTTGTTTCTTCTTGGGCTGGGAAAGGTCCGCGCGTTAAGCAAGCCTCGGACGAGTTGTCTCGACAGCCCTTATGTTTTTCGGTCTGTTATAGGCCTGTTGTTTTTAGCTATGGCTTATAGTTTTTAGTTGTATTTTGTGATTTTTAAAATATTTGTGTGAGAGATTACAGAATAATAAAAACTCACATACACTTTTTGACGATATAAATGAAGTCAGTAAAGTATGTACTACAATTAACTAGTAGAGTCTATCTTGAAAAAAATACTCTGTTTAAAAGCTATTTACTATAGAAAAGCCGAAAAATAACTTTTAAAAGCTGGAAAAAAACAGAGCCATACTGTCACGGCCTGTCAATTTCTGAATTTACTTGTTGAGAAGTTTGGGGGCTCGGATGCAGGCAGAGGGGGAGACCGAACGCAACTCACCTGGGAACGAGACCTCACGTGCAATGCCGTGCGTTTCATATCTCCCTGCTCGCCACATCGCTACCCAACTCGCCGTGTCACTTTCCTGCTCACCCGCACTGTCTCGCGCCCTCACTTTTCGCTCTTAGAGTACACCTGTGGCCCTGCTTTGGGAATTGGCTTGCCTTCTCGCTGGCCGCAACTGCAAGCCACGTGCTCCCACTCCCTTCCTTGGGCGTCGCCACCTGCGACCATTGTGGGCTTGTGCCACTGTGAAACTACTTCGTGCCTCCTGTTTGGGCAGCTCCCTCACCCTATCCCTAATTTAGGAATTGGTTTGCTTTCTATTTAGATATTCAGGGTTTTTTATTTGGAATATGCATCAAAAATCAAATTGCTAATTTTTTATTTTATTTTTATTTCAAATTTGCATATTGTTGGATTGTACATGACATAGAGCTTTTCATATAGTTTTAGGTTAGAATTCCTATACAAATCCAACAGGTTGTTTTATTTTATTTTTATTCCGAATTTTAGTTTTACTTTGAAATTCATATGAGAATCAAATTGCTAATTTTATTTTATTTTTATTTTGAAATTCAGTTTTTTTATTGCACTTGACATAGACTCTTTGTTTTAATCTAAACGGTTATAACTTGGTTTTGTAAGATATATGACTAGATCTTTCCTCTTTTTTCTTTGATTAACAGCAAAAATTTCTACTCGTTGAGAGTGAACATGATTGCTTTTTTCTTTGATTTTTATTCTAAATTTGCATATTCTTTTGGATTGTACATGATATGGAGTTTTTAATAGTTTTATGTTGGAATTATATACAAATCCAACTGGTATTTTTATTTTACTTTTATTCTGAATTTAAGCTATTTATGAATCTGACTTTGGATTTCATATGGAAATCAAATTTCTAATCTTATTTTATTTTTATTCCAAATTCCATTTTTAGGTTGGAATTCATATACAAATCCAACTACTATTTTATTTTTTATTTTAGTTTTACTTTGTGGTTTGTATGAAAATTAAATTACTAATTTTCTGTTATTTTTATTCCAAATTTAGTTTTTTTTGTATTTGACATGGACTCTTTCTTTTAGCCCTTATAACTTAGGTCCATTCGATGGACGGCTAGATCTTTTCTTTTTTTTTCTCCCATTAGTGTGGGGATTTCTAGCCCCTGAGAGTGAACGTGGTGGCTTCTTTTAGCTTTGCTTGAATAATATGATATATTTTTAAGCTATTTAGGGATCTTACTTTGGATTTGGAAATCAAATTTCTAATTTTATTTTATTTTTATTCCAAATTCAAATTTTAGGTTGGAATTCATACACAAATCCAACTACTAATTTTCATTAAAATTTTATTCTGAATTTTAGTTTTACTTAGATGTTCGTATGGAAATGAAATTGTTAATTTTTTATTTCAAATTTCAGTTATTTTTTATTGTACTTAACATAGACTCTTTCTTTTAATATAAGTCCTTATAATTTAGGTCCACCAGATGGACAGTTAGATCTTTTCTCTTTTTCCTCCAATTAATATGAGAACTTCTAACCCTTGAGAGTGAACGTGCTGGCTTCTTTTGACTATGCTTTAATAATATAATATTTTTATTTTAAATTTCAGTTATTTTTGTTATATTTGATATGGACTCTTTCTTTTAATCTAAGTTCTTATAACTTGGGTTCGACAAATGGAAGGCTAGATCTTTTCTCTTTTGTTCACTGATTAATGTGGGAAGTTTTAGCCTTTTAGAGCGAATGCGGTGACTTCTTTTGACTCCGCTTTAATAATATAATAGATTTATTATTGTTAGTTTTTATTTTGTGTGTTGTTCTTTACATATTGTTGTGAGGTAAAAAAAGATTAGCATTCAAATATTGAACTTTTAAATGATTAATTTATTAAAATGAAATAGATAGCTCTAAAAAACTAATTTAGTTGAATCAAGGTCAATAAGTGCACCCAAAATAAAAAGATTTAATTAAACAATTCAAAATTTATCTTATAGACTTACATATTTGAAAATGCAATCCAATTTTTATATAAAATGTAAAAAATTGACTGTTTCACCCAAAAAAAATAGTTGAGGGTTATATAGCAATTCTGTAAAATATATGTGCTTTTCATAGTATGGTAAGATCATGATTTTATGATCTAAAAAGATCCTATCTAAGATAGTGATTGTGACAACCTTAATTCTAGCCCTGATTAGGCACATCCATCAGTTAGAGTGAGCATCAAGCAAATTTTCTTTTGTATGTTTGCAATTTTCTTTCCCTGAATTGAAATACAAGAGAAAAAGTGCATTGACAATGATATATCCTGTAACCTTTCAACGGTACGAGAAAAAAAGTAAAAAAATGTTGCTGCCATGCCATTGGCATAGTGTTACAGTACTGCAGCATTTTTAAAGGAGAAATAGAGAGAGACCGCGCTTCAAAGTATACCCTACATTTTCTTCCTACACTTACGCTTTCTGTCATTCTGTGTACGTTAGTAGTCATACTTCACCAATTGGCAACTGTGCATTGTAATGTAATCGAATCTTGAGTTGTCTTGACGAGAAGCAGCGATCAAAACGGCAGTCACGAGAGCACCGTCTTGAGCTTGTAGTTCTTGGCGAAGGCGCTGTACACGACGAAGTTGAGCGTGCACATGGCGGCCATGGTCCAGAAGAAGTAGTCGAGGTGGCCCTGGTTGAGGTCGTCGGAGATCCACCCGGGGCTTCCCGCCGTCGCCGTGAACGCCTCCACGACAGCGTAGATGAGCGAGCTCATGTAGCTCCCCAGAGCGATGGTGAGCAGCGCGAACGACGTGCACGTGCTCTTCATGGTGTCCGGCGCCTCGCCGAAGAAGAACTCCAGCTGCGCAATGTAGCAGAACACCTCCGCACCGGCCAGGAAGAAGTACTGGGGTAGCTGCCATGCGATGCTGATCTCATCGCCGCGCGCCGCGCCATCCAACCGCTTCATCTCCACGAGCGCCGCGACCGCCATGGCGAGCGCCATGAGGAGGCGCCCGGCTCCCATCCGCTGCAGCTGCGATGGCTCACCGTCGCCGCCGGAGGAGAAGCCTCTCAGCACCGGCACGATCACCTTGCTGTAGAGGAGCACCCAGGTCAGGACGCAGAGCACCTCGAAGGAGCCCAGCGACGCGGCCGGTACCGGCACCGACAGGATGGTCATGTCCATGGCGCTGCCCTGCTGGATGAAGGTGGTGTTCATCTGCGTGTACGCTGAGGACACGATGACGCTGGTAGCCCAGATGGGCAGCAGCCGCAGCAGGATTTTGAGCTCCTCCACCTGCGTCACGGTGCAGAGCTTCCACGAGCTCGCCGCCTCCGGCCTCTCCTCCAGGTCCATCTCCGAGATGACGGCCGCCTTGTCAAGAAACTTGAACTCGTCGGTGTGCGCGATCTTGGGCTGGGAGTCGATCTTGTCGCTGACCTCGTAGAGGAGGTCGGCGTCGGCCGGTGGCTTGAGGCTTATCTTCCTGCAGGCAGCGACGACGACCTGGCAGAGGCTCTTGAGCGGTGTGCCGGTGGGCATGCGGCGCTTGTACATGGGCGTGGCGAGCACGAAGGCGGCGAAGGCGAGTGCGATGCACGCGGTGGCGATGCCGAAGCCGAGGCCCCAGCTGACGTTCTGCTGGATCCAGACGAGGAACACGCCGGAGACGATCGGGCCGAAGTCGACGCACAGATAGAAACAGCTGAAGAAGGATACCTTGCCCTCCCGGTCCGCCGCGCTGTCGTCGTCGAACTGCTCCGCCCCGAACGGCAGCAGCGAGGAGCGCACCCCGCCGCTCCCGACCGCCACGAGGTACAGCCCTATGAATGCGAAGGTCTGCGAGCCCAGCAACGACGAGCTTCCGGCGCCGCACGCCGCGCCCGCAGCGCACAGCGCCGTGGTCGGCAGGAACGCCGAGAAGGTGACCAGCATCATCCCGAGAAGGTAGACGGCGAGGGAGACGAGGATGGTGTTGTAGTTGCCCCAGAACGTGTCGGCGAGGATGGCGCCGAAGATCGGGGTGAGGTAGCTCGTCCCGAACCACGTCGTGACGTTGGACGCGCTCGCGAGGTTGCTGCCATGGAGGACGGTCTCCAGGTACACCACCAGGTTCGTCGAGATGCCATTGAACGCCGTGCTCTCCAGGCACTCGAACCCTGCACCAGTTTCAGTTGCAGGCTTCAGTTATTACTAGCTCACATTGGCACAGTTTTTGCAGATTATTACCATGTGTTTTTACTTTATTTTTGAAAATGATCCTAAACTATTGGTAGCATTTTGTGTTGTACTTATTCTGCGGTACATTTATTTTTAAAAAGGAATGTCTATATAACATTCGACTATTTTTTAGACAAAAACAGTCAGATTGATCTGGGACGTTAGATCTCCATCCAACGGATCCACTCATACAAGCCCCCTAAAAAAATGATTTAAGACGTTGGATCTCCATCTAACGGCTCAAAATCTGACTATTTTTGTCCTAAAAAATAGTCGAATGTTGTATAGTCTTTTAAAAAAAGAAAATTGTAACATGCATGGAGTTCTGCTCACCTAGAACTACTGCTGGTGCCTTGCTGCCTCTGCGTTTCTTCTCCTTGAGGAGTGGCTCTTGCAGGCTCTCGTCTTGAATCTTTGGCCCGTGGCTCTGTAACAGAGACAAATTACAGAAACAATCAGCAGCAAGAAGAGAATTTGCATATTTTAAGGCCTCTGTGTTGAAAAGTTGTGGATATGATGGACAAGTATGCATGATGTGTATGTTGTTTGCATCAGCTCTTGTGCTTGTCTGATAAGGAAAGAAAGGATACCATCATACCAATATTAAATTTGCAAATAGATTATGTTGAAGGCGAGACGAAATAGTGGTTGTGGTGTGTATGCATGTGTTTTCCTGAATCCAACCGATTCTTGGAACCTTCTCTGCGAAACCTCGTGTTTAAAACCTTAAGTTTGACGTATGCGTGAAAAAGATTTGATCATTTTAAGAAGTTTATATTCTTCTATCTTGTTTAATCCAGACCTAGTCTATCTTGTTTGATCATTTCAAGAAAAGTTTCCAAGGACTGAACTCCGCTGCTAATATACCAACTCCCGCCTCGCACTCGTAAGTCGTAACTGCCCTCTCCCTTCAGGAAGGTTGCATTCGGTGTCTACACGAAACATACGTAATCTTGGATTAAAAACATGGGAGAAAACTATCTAATGGCACTACACAAATGTTCTTTTTTTGGTCCACCGATACGGACGCATGCTTCTGGATTTATCTTCTCGCGATCCTGCCATTTCGGCCTCCGACGGCTGTGGAATTCGCCTGAACAGAACACTGTTGATAAACCGACAGCAGTGGATCAATGCTGAAACGGACCTGATCACTCTAGAACTACTTGACAAATGCGCCATGAGACAGAACGAGGGAGAGGACAGAGCTGATCGACGACCGTTACCTCGGGCAGGAGCGGCGCGCGCTCGCCTCTCTCCATGGCATCTCCGGCGTCCATGTCGATCGCCGCGAGCGAGCGGTGAGCTGACGGTCGGTTCTTGCAAGCAAGCGACGCGCGAGAGAAGCTGTGAGCTTCTTGCAGGCAAGTGACCGACGCGCAAGAGAAGCTCCCTGTGAGCTCGCCTTCCTCTCTGATATCCCTAGCTAGCTCTGGTGCTCCCCTGCTCTTTTCAGGCTCTGGTTGCTGCTCCGCTGATACCAAGCCGCGAGACAGCCGCGCCGCTTATATAGCGCGCACGCTCACACGCGCATCAACGCATGCGGTTCTATCACGCGCATTGTTGGTGAGCGGGGATTTGTTAGGGGTCGCCGTCGCGCGCAAAATCATATTATTATTGCCGCGCGAACACTTCAAAACAGCGGGTCCTACATCTAGCTCTCAAATTCTATATAAATCTAATTTTAATATAACTCCTCCTCTCACTCTCTCCTCCCCGGCTACCGCCACTACCATCACCCTTCCGCGCCCCACCACCACCCTCCTCACTGGCGTTGCCCCTATGCCAGCGCGGACCACCGGCAACCACCTCTCATCTCCGCTTTCGCCTCCCACACAGCCGTTAGCGCCGAGGGCAATGCCAGCACCACCCACCCACCCCTCCTCCGCCCTACCTCCTTCGCGGGCTCACGGCTCCCTCCTTGGCTCTAGAGCTAGTGGCGCCACCAGATTTGCCACCGATGGCCACCTCTCCCGCTTCCTAATCACTCGTCGGATCTCGTCGCCTTGCTCGCGGCCATTGCCCACCGCCCTTCTCCCCACTTGCATCCATCACCACCCCTCCACCACCTCCCCACTGCCGGCTTACCTTTCTTCCCGATCTTCGACGGTTGATTTGTTGTCTCCACCCCCCACCATCGACCCCGCCCACTGCCCTCATTCTCATCCGCGTCTAGCGGCGCTGTTGCCGTCTTGATGCACTGTCACCGCCACCATCAGTCTATCACCGCCCCACATCCCTCTAAGTTTGATGGCCACCAATGAATCTCAACCCTAACAGGTAAACTCAAACCTGACGTCTCTATTGAAGACGCTAGCGACGGCGATGGTCAAAGAACAAAACAATTGGGATCCTCACTCGATTTTCACCAGAGATGGAGATGGGTGGAACACGAATCTTGGAGGAAATTAAATGATATAAAATTCAACTACTTTCTCCCTAAAAACAGTCCAATGTTGTATATCACTTGCATAATTATTAAATGTCAATAGTACCACTTCCGCCAACACATGCATATTAGCAACTTGCTGTTGTAGCTGATGTCGACTTGGTTGCGGCTCGCTGATTGAGCCGGAAGTTTCCATGAAGTAGGTGCTTGCAGGCTGCAGCAGCTAGCATGCACAGGAGGGTTTGATTCTGGCATTCAGACCAGCCAAGTCGCTGTCCATTGGTAGGTATCAAGAGGAGGAGGTAATCACATATCAGGACATGATGGGTAATGGATCATCTGTCGAGGTAGGAAAAGTAAGGCCAAACTTCTCGTCGAGTGTGACACGGCTGTGATCCTTTCGATCCTTCTTTTTTTTTTCCTGGCTAGTTTCAGGATTGTTTCTTCCTGAAGCCGGATGCAATTTCACAGACAAAAAAAATGTTCTGCCTTGATAACAGTTAGCAAAGATATTAACTGGGGGAAAATGTGTATTTACATGGATTTCCACAGTTCATTGAGCGGTAGTGCTGACTGGTAGGTAAACACGAGGGATATGCATGCATGACTTGGGAGCTGGGATTGCCATTCAGCCAAGTGCATGGGGTGCCTTGCTAATTTGGAGTTAACGACTGCCCTGGAGTTGGAGAAACGCGGTTGGCTGTTTTGCACAACATACGGTTCTTCGTACAAGGAACACCAATAGGAAGAAGAAAAACCACCTGGTCAATCCCATGATAAATTGTTTGCTCTTCCATCCATCTCTCTCGCTCTATACACTAAAGAAGCATTGCCCTTTCAGATTAGCATACATGGTTACGTACTAAACGTAACGCGTTCTTTTTGAAGGTGTTCACGAAACATTGGCTGGATGTCAATGTAGGAAATAGTTTCTTTCTTCTTCGTTAACTCATGGAATACTTAATTAAACAGCTGACCCACAGAATTTCTTAATGCATCGAATTGATTTCAACGCCCTTTTAAATACAATCTAGATCCATTTGCATCAAGTTAATTGTGATGACGATTGATAAAGTAGGTAAGAAAGTCCATGCAACAATGATCTACTGGCTTCCTATATGGACGAACTGACAAACTCGAAAAAGTTGCAAAAGTTTGGTCATGTCAAGCTTACCATTCTAGCTAGTTCTTGTGTTTAGAATCTTCTATATGGAAACAAAAAACATGTGGCACAAGAAATTACATAATGAGTGTGTTGAAGGTTGAAATTTGTTTAGTGTCAACGCAAGATTCCGGGTCTTCTCTTCTAATGAACAGATTATACACATTCAAATTTAGGAGAACCTTCGCATTTTGATCACAGGACCATTCCTGTTTTGTGGTTGTTGAGATTCCAAATCCAAAAATTGAACTATATAAAATTGATAAGAGGACTACAATTCTGCAGTCAGATGTAAACCAAACCAGGTTTATTGACAGTTTATTGTTTTTTTATTCTCCTCAATCTCCTTTCCGTTCTGCACTGACATCAGCAGCTTACTTGTAGAAATTTTCTTTGAGTTTGTAGCTCGCTTGAAGCAATTAGAGAATTTGCAGACAGATATGAATTTTACCTAGTTTATTTGGTATAGTTTGCAGAGCATGATGGTTAACTAGCCTTGCTTCCACGAACGGGTAGGTACAACTAATGCCTGTAGGTTTATCTTACCAAAACCCAACTGTACCTAAAACCTTCCAAAATAGTCTGATCTGTGTTTGATTTTGACCCAACATATCATGCTTGAAAAAGTTGGTGGACAAATTGGTGAAATAAGAGTACTAGCCACACATGCATGGGCAGAATATCAAGAAGCACAAAATATGAGGGGGAAACGCATCTCAGACTGTGGTCTGATTTATTTTGGACAAATTTGACATTGTCCTGATATGTATGACATAGTGTTCAACAACTTCAGCGGACACAAATTTATGCACCACAAACGTACAATCACCTACCGCATGTTTGAATGCCTCTCTGTCGAGTACTGCACATATATCTTTATAATTTGAAGGAAGAGATGATGCATGACACAAGTATATCCATACTTACATCAGAACATTATACAAGCATGAAAACCTAATAAACCAAGGGGTTGGACATCATCTAACTCTCTTTGGTTTGTAGTTCATAGCAAGCAGAACATATGCTAGAGAATTCGTCAGGCAGATGCCTGCAAGAACCAAGTAGTAGTTGTCAAGGCGCCCGTCATCTAAGTTTGGTGGAATCTACCCCACCTCCCCTCCTGCCGTAGTCAAAACCGAAACCAGCATGACTATCTGTGAGCTCAGTAAATTCCCAAACGAGATTGATAGGAAGAACAGTGCTGTTAGTATGCTTCTCATTGACTCCGGGGACTGGTTATAGAAGAACTCGAGCTGGCTTGTCCTAATGAACGAATCCGCTACTGCTACGGTTTACTGAGGAAGCTGCCACCTTATACCCATCAACTGCCCCGCTCTGGCCCTTTCCAACCTGCATGCCCGGTATAGGAAGCCGGAAGCCCCAGCCATCGACAGTCATTAAGAAGTGGCCAATCCCCATGCGTTGCAACAGTGTGAACACTTCTTTTTTGTTGAAGTACTGCCGAGCAGCTGGGATGGAAACTTTGTTGTAGATGAGGACACAACCAGTTGCTGCCAACGATTTGAAGGAAACACAAATATGCAGGTGGTATGGTGAAGGAGTTTATTATCCTGGCGCCCATTTCGCTCCCCTGTTGAATAAAAGTGGTGTTCACCTGGGAATATTGAGCACAGTACACCACAGTCGTGGCCCATATGGGGAGAAAGCAGAGCAATATTTTGAGCCTCTCAACTTGAGTCACTGTGCAAAGCTTCCACCGAATGTTGCCCTCGATCCGAGTCTGCGATGATGGCAGCTTCGTCTAAAAATCTGAGGTAAATAGAAACTTCTCATTAGGTACATGTTAAGGGGTTTGGTAGAGGTATAAAGAAATTTCTCGTTGTGGAGTTTGCTAAATATAACACCCGCAAAAAAATTCACATCCAAACAAGATGTGGAAATATTTTTATTAAAACATTCTGTTATATAAGCATATATATCTTTATAAATTGCTACTCTGCATGAAAAGAGTATGGGTCTTTCTTCACATGCAGTGTTGCCACCGTCGTAATTGCCCAAAAGTTTTGAGTGTTACACACTTAAATATCAACCAGCTTTCTTTGTGTCACTTTTATTACAAACGTTCTTTTAACGAAGTAGAACAGAAAAGGGATAGTCCAATGGATCAGTGAAGCTACCTGAACTTGTCAGTATGCTCTAATCTCTCTTGTCCCAGATATGGGGAAGTATTAACATCTTCCTCATACAATGCACTGGCATCAACAGGTGTTCTCAAGTATGCCTTGTAGGAGAATGTAGTTAACACTTGCAAAAGACCTGTCAATGGACTGCTTTCTGGTATCAGAATTCGATATGTTGGTGTTCCAAGGACAAACCTTACAGCATCAACTGCAACGCAGGATGCACAGATACCATATCCAAGTCCCCAGCATATTCTCTCCTCAGTCCACTCCACACCAACAAAGTTCCAGCAGTGAGTGTTCCCAAGTTAACAATTGCGTAGTACCAACTGAAGTAGCATGCCTTCTCCTCTCTTTCCCATGAGTTATTATCAAATTGGTCCGCTCCGAATGCCAGCAAAGTCAATTTGACTCCACCGCATCCGAGGGCAAAGATGTATAAGCCAGAAAAGAAGACAAGCTTTTGAGCAAGACTTGCTGAGATGCACAAGTTCCACTCACATTGGGTAGGCCTTAGAGCTGGGAGGACAGCTGATATGGTGATGATAACCAATCCCTTCCATTGGTTGGTTATCCAAGAAGATTTTTGACAGGCAAGATATATGACTATTGGAAATAGCCTTGACCTACTACCTAGAAGGTAAGTTTATTTTAATAAGGAAATGAACAATGTTACAAAAGTAACTTCAGTAGGTATCACCACATTCTTTGGAGTTAGCCCTCTGATGATTAACTCTAGAGTATGCTGTTCAAAGTTGTCAATATCGTACCGGAGGTCATACCGGTTTGGCTCCTAGAACGGTACATTCCGGTACCAGCCCATACCGGCGTACCATTTCGGAGTTTAATATATGTCAGGGGGTGGCGGTGCAGAACCCCGACTACGAAGAGCGTAGTCGTGATTGGTAGAGGGGCGAGGTTTTTCCCCTCTGCGCCCTATGTTGGAAGAAGGGAGACAAATAGAGTTTTATTGCTTACCCTAATTCCAGGCCCGTACAGGGGATATATAGCCCCTTTCTTCAACTAACTCCAAAGGATGGAAACTCCTAAATCTTAGAGATAACAAATATCTTTCCTAACTAATTCAATCTGGACTCTTATTCAATCTGGACTCTAATGCAATCTGGACTATTCTGGCTGACTCAGCCACCTCCTGGCGCACGGCTGTTCCCAGGCCGGGCACGGCGGGAATAATGTTTCCCCCACATGACATCTCTCCCCCCCTCGACGAGCAGCTCGTCCGCGAGCTGGAATGACGGATAGCGCTCGGTGAAGTTGTCAACGTCCTCCCAAGTGGCTGCCGAAGGTGGTTCGCCCTGCCATTGGATGAGCACTTGGCGAATGCCCCGTGCCAGGCGGGCTTTGACTGCTGCCGCCGGAACGGGTACTGCCGCGCCGTGATGCATAGGCGGTAGTGGTGGTGGCGACTCCGGAGGCTGACCATTGAAGCGCTTGAGGAGGCCGACGTGAAAGACGTCATGGATGCGGGCACCAGGCGGCAGGTGGAGGCGAACGGCGACCACATTGATGACCTCTGCAACCTTATATGGCCCGTAGTAGCGGGGGCGAAGCTTGCCTGACGTCGCTGTGGGCAGGGAGAGGGGGGTGCGATGACGTACGCGCAACCAGACCCAATCCCCCACATTGTAGGATACCGGCCGGTGACGCCGGTCGTAGTAGGATTTGTAGACCGACTGGGCTTGCTCCAGCCTATAGCGGACATCCGTCAGCAGCTCGTCCCGTTCCGCCATGGTTTTAGCCACAGCCGCGACCCTGGACTCGCCGGAATCGTAAGAGCGGATTGTGGGCGGGTCGCGGCCATACACCAGTTTGAACGGCGTGTCCCGGAGGGATGTTTGGAACGCCGTGTTGTATGTGTATTCCGCCCAGGGAAGCCACTGAAGCCATTGGCGTGGCCTATCACCTGTGAAGCAGCGTAAATACATGGTGATCACCTTGTTGGCGGCTTCCGCTTGGCCGTCAGCTTGTGGGTGGAAGGCGGTGGTCATGTGTAGTTTGGCGCCGGAGAGGGTGAGGAGCTCCTTCCAGAACGCCGAGGTGAACACCGGGTCGCGGTCGGAGACGAGGGACTGAGGAATGCCGTGCAAGCGCACAATCTCGGCGAAGAAGACTTTGGCGACTGTCTCGGCCGTGTAGGGATGGCCCAGCGGAATGAAGTGGTAGTATTTGGAGAACCGATCTACCACCGTGAGGATGACGGACTTGCCGCCTACCTTTGGGAGCCCCTCGATGAAGTCTAGCGCGACATCAGCCCACACCATGGACGGTACCGGAAGGGGTAGTAGCAGACCGCCGGGAAGCAGGTGTTCAGTTTTGTTCCGCTGGCAAGTGAGGCAGCCGCGGATGAAGTCCTTTACAGCTGAGCGCAGATGAGGGGCGTGGAAGTCGCGGCGGAGGCGGTGCAGAGTCCGCTGGATGCCTTCGTGCCCGTCATTGTGGATGTCAGCCACCAGGTCTTGAAGGAGTGTGGAGGACGGGGGCACATAGAGCTTGGCGTCGAAGGTGACCAGCCCGTCCACCAGAGCCCAGGGTGCGGCGCGGCGGCCTGCCTGGATGTCCTCCCGCAACGCCACCAGTGAGGGGTCGTTGCTGTTGGCCTGGCGCAGCCTGTCGATGAAGGAGAACTGTGGAGCTGCTAGGAGGAACGCCGTGGCCGAGTCGACGTCGCGGCGGGATAGCGCGTCGGTGACGACGTTGGTGCTGCCTGGTTTGTACTCCACCTCAAAGTCGAACCCCAGCAGCTTGCCTACCCAATGGTGTTGCGGAATTGTTGCCAGGCGCTGGTCGAGGAGGAACTTGAGGCTATAATGATCCGTGCGGACTAGGAAGTGGCGACCCCAGAGGTAAGGCCTCCAGTGGCGGACGGCGTGGACAAGCCCGATCAGCTCCCGTTCATAAGCTGCAAGGGAGGCGTGACGCGGCGCAGCTGGGCGGCTGAAGAAAGCCAAGGGCCGTTTATCCTGGAGTAGGACAGCGCCGAAGCCCGACGAAGAGGCGTCGCACTCTACCACGAACGGCTTGTCGAAGGCCGGAAGCGCCAGCACTGGGGCTGTGGTGAGCGCCGTCTTGAGTGCGGCGAAGGCGGCTGCGGCCGCGTCGGACCAGCCGAACCCCTCCTTGCGCAACAGGGCAGTAAGGGGAGCGGCGATGAGGCCGTAGTCCTGTACAAACTTGCGGTAGTAGCCCGCCAAGCCGAGGAAGCCGCGAAGAGCCCGAACTGTGGTGGGCACCGGCCACTCCAGCACCGCTTGGACCTTGCCGGCGTCCATGGACACGCCGTCGGCGGAGATGACGTGGCCGAGGTACGCGACCTTGGGCTCGCCAAAAGCGCATTTGGAACGCTTCGCGAATAGGCGATGCTGCTGAAGCACTGAGAGGACGGTGCGGATGTGGCGGAGGTGGTCCACCCAACTGGTGCTGAAGATCAAGATGTCGTCGAAGAACACCAGGACGAAGCGACGAAGAAATGGCCGGAGGACTTCGTTCATCAACGCTTGAAAGGTCGCTGGAGCGTTGGTCAGGCCGAAAGGCATGACGAGGAACTCATAGAGCCCGTTGTGCGTTCTGAACGCCGTCTTGGGAACGTCTGCGGGAAACATCCGAACCTGATGATAGCCCGAACGTAGGTCCAGTTTGGTGAAGTAGCGCGCGCCGTGCAGCTCGTCCAGCAACTCGTCGACCACCGGAATCGGAAAGGCGTCCTTGACGGTGATGCTGTTGAGCGCGCGGTAATCGATGTAGAAGCGCCATGAGCCATCCGCCTTCTTGACGAGGAGAACCGGCGAGGAGAAAGCTGATGAGCTGGGTCGGATCAGGCCCTGCTGCAGCATGTCGCGACATTGACGTTCCAGCTCATCCTTGTGTGCCGATGGATATCGGTATGGCCGCACGGCCACCGGGGCAGCACCAGGCAGCAGTGTGATGTGGTGGTCGTGGGAACGCGGCGGTGGCAGCCCATTCGGCTCGGTGAAGATGTTCTGGAACTCTGCCAGCAGCGCGTCGAGAAGGTTGCCGCCCGTGGTCGTGTGAAGGCGTGGGCTGGCTGGGCCGGCAATGCCATGCCAACACACGGGGTGAGTGCCGCGCCAGAAGGACATGGAGAGCCGCCCAAAATCCCACAGAATGGGGCCCAGCGTTGCCAGCCACTGGGTGCCCAGGACGATGTCGTAGCCGGCGAGCGGAAGGACGTAGAAGTCGGCGGTGAAGTGTTCCTGTTCGATGGCGAAGGCGGCGCTGCGGAACATCCCGGCGTAGGGCACGCGGTCTCCGTTGGCGACGGTGACGGACAGAGAGTCACGGCGCTGGGGAAGGAGACCGGTGGCCGCCACGCTGTCCTCGGCGATGAAGTTGTGGGTGGATCCCGAGTCCAGCAAGGCGTGGAGAGGGGCGCCGCCCATTGTGATCAAGACCTTCATGGTCTCGCTGGTGCGGATGCCTGCGATGGCGTGGAGGGAGATGAGGGGCGCGTCATCCGGCGCCCCAGTCTCCTCCCTGACATCATCATCGGCGGCGTCGGCGAAGTCCAGGAAGAAGAGCCGCGGGCAAACTTTATTGTGGCCACGGCTGAATTTGTCGTTGCAGTTGTAGCAGAGGCCAAGCCGCCGGCATTCCTCCATCTCGGTCTGGGAAAGTTTCTTGACGGGGCGGCCCTCGACGGTGATGGTTGGGGTCGCGGCTGCAGGAGCGGAAAGCGCTGGGAGGGCGCGCGGTGCTGGCAGCAGGCCCCTGCCCGCGGTCCGTGGTGGCCCGGCAGGCGCGACCAGTTGTTCCCGGAGTTCCATCTTCCTAGCAGGCTCATGGCAACCGACAGGGACTGCGGATTATGGACTTCCACGTCGAGGCTCAGTGGTGGTTGGAGGCCGGCGGTGAAGAGTTGGACGCGTTGGGCCTCCGTGAGGCGTCCTGCACGCAGAAGAAGGGCTTGGAAGCGGTCCTGGTAGTCGACCACCGAACCCGTACGCTTGCAGGCGGCCAGTTCTCCGAGCGGGTTGGATCGCAGGGGGGGCCAAACCTCAGATTCAGGAGTTCGGTGAAACGCCGCCACGGAGGAGTGCCCTCATCTTGTTGCACCTGGATGAACCACAGCTGGGCAATGTCCTCCAGGTTGTAGGAGGCCATCCATACTTTTTCTTCCTCGATGATGCGCTGCTGATGGAAATAAGATTCGCACCGATTGATAAAGGCCAGTGGATCCGTCTTACCATCGTACTTCGGAAAATCCATCTTCTGGAAGCGAGGAGGCCGGTCATGGTGGTGCTTGCCAGTGAGCAAGGTCTTTGCGCCTGACGAAGAGGAGTCAGAGCGGCGCTCCTGTTGGAGCTCGGCGACGGATGTCTTCAGATTTTCCACGGTCTCGACCAGGGTCTGGAGAATGGCCGCGAGATCAGCTGGGGGCGGCGCTGCCATGGTGAGATCGGCTGGGGGCGGCGCTGCCATGGAGGCCGATACAGAGGCAGCGGTGGATTGCGTGGGGTGTCGCGGTGGATTTGGCGATGAGGACCGGCTGGAACCTGATACCAAGATGTCAGGGGGTGGCGGTGCAGAACCCCGACTACGAAGAGCGTAGTCGTGATTGGTAGAGGGGCGAGGTTTTTCCCCTCTGCGCCCTATGTTGGAAGAAGGGAGACAAATAGAGTTTTATTGCTTACCCTAATTCCAGGCCCGTACAGGGGATATATAGCCCCTTTCTTCAACTAACTCCAAAGGATGGAAACTCCTAAATCTTAGAGATAACAAATATCTTTCCTAACTAATTCAATCTGGACTCTTATTCAATCTGGACTCTAATGCAATCTGGACTATTCTGGCTGACTCAGCCACCTCCTGGCGCACGGCTGTTCCCAGGCCGGGCACGGCGGGAATAATGTTTCCCCCACATGACAATATAATAATATATTTATAAGTATATATAGGTTTAATACTGTATACAACAAATTTCATATGTAATCTTAGTATCTTACTGTAGAATTTCAAATACATAGCAGCATGAGGAAATAGAAATATGATATTTACTTCATATTCATAAGCTCAAACTTAGACAATTCAAACAACTGAACAACATCATATAATACCGTTCTATGCTGTACTTTGTACTACCAGTACTTTTCTTCTTTAGTTTAAAGTTGCGTTGTTGAATGACCTATAGAAGCAACAAGCAAGTATGTGCTATCTTTGCAACAAGAAAGCCGGTCGTGGGCCGCTTAGTGCAAAACCGCATGGAGTTCTCGACCCAGCAACCGCACTCATGGCTCGCGCGGCATCGAGAGCCTTTTAATAATTGCACATCAGGGATACAAGGGGAAGCGTAGGCACCGGGTGGCTTGAAATAGGAGTGGGATGGCAGAGTCAATTGGTAAAGCTTGCGTTTTGGCTGGTACCGTATATACCGGCCGGTATTTCTGGTACTAAAACGGTATTAATAAGTTTGATGCTGTTACCTATTAGCCCCTGATGTTATTTTTTTGTAAAATTCTACAAAGCTAAGTGTTGGGGAATGGACCCCACCTTGGCCCAGTCGGCCCATTGCATCAAATAGGCCTAGTAATCATACGGCTATGTGTCTGGCCTAAGAGGGCCGTCACAGGGGAAAGGGCGTGATTGCCTCTACAACAATAGATCCAGATAGGGGTGTTTATGTAAGCAACCTCCTCATAGCTATAAGCATATGTCTCAGGGCGCCATGAAGAGAGCCTCGGGTAGCCCTTTGTGGCCTTCCCGTAGCTCTATTGTTCACTGTTTGGTCTGTAATCACAATAGATGACGTTGTCCGTAGGGAGGACGTAGAAGCTGCGAGCCGAAAAAAGAGCGTTCGGACACAATGGCACCAAAGAAGGTGATGATGTCGACTCCTAAGCGCAAGAGGAGCATCGCCACCGAGACCGCCGCTGCGAGGGCAAGGGAACCGGTCCGCGAAGGTCCCCCGTCCCTATGGCAACAACACGCTGGCACAATGGCGTCCTGACCTGTGACAAGTAACGAGGGTGGCTCTTCGGCAGCTACGCCAACAACAGAACGGGAAGCATCGCAAACAGAGGACCCGACTGCAACGGCCAACGAAGCATCCAGGTTCATACCGCCCAAGAAGTGGTCTTCACCGACATCAACACCGTCGCTACGCAGGAAGCGAAGGGCATCCTTCCTCCAGCGTTGAGCACGGCGGAGGCCCCATTGAGGCGATCCTCATAACATTGCAGCGAGAGTTGGCAAACCTGCGAAGAGCCACGCATGAGATGCAGGAGAGTCAGAGTCAACTGATGCCCATCGCAGTAGAGGCGGAGGCGGCCACAGAAGGGATGGAGAGTCACGAGGCCAACGATAGAGCCGCTCTATCATTGGCCTCGAATTAGAGCTTGCAATGCCTCTTGGTGGGTGGAGCCCAAGTCCCCCCTCTGCACAAGCATGCAATCGAGTGCTTGGTCGGAAGACTTCAAGATGCCTATGGTGGAACCGTACCAAGGTGACACGGACCCCCGTGAGTTCTTGCGCGTCTATGAGATAGTCATTGAAGTAGCGGGGGAGACGACTCGATGAAGGCGAAGGAGTTGCTGTCACTCGCTCTTCATGGGGTTGTGCTCTCCTGGTTTTTCACCATCTCCCTTGGCTCCGTGTACACATGAGAGCAGATCCAGGAACTCATGCACAACTTCCAAGGCAGCTATCCGTGACCTCCAAAAGGGAAGGGCCCATTCGCAGAGTACACACGGAAGCCCATAAAAACGAGGACCAAGCTCTTCGACAAGATAGAGGAGTATGCCAGGGATGAAGAGGACGTGACATGGAGCGAGGTGGAGGCTGCGCCACGCGCCCTTGAGGTCAAACTTGCTCCTGTTACCACAAAGGAGGGCTCCAACCGCAAGCAGCGAAGGGGAAAGGCCCCATACCAACAACGTTTGTAGCGAAGTGCAAAAGCTTATAGGACCTGTCGGCTTCGCCAGCGTCGTCAGTGAAGGTTGGACCCCGTCAATCCAAGCGGGGCCGGTCCTCATATCCCATCACCGAGCCAGCAGAGACAAGCGGAGCATGCAAAACTCCTTGATACAATCGTGCATGTTCAGCCGAAGCGCAATCGCAAGGAGCCTTCGGACGCAGTCTCGTTGTCCCGATCGAGCTTCAAGCGAGGCGTCTGAACGAAGTCCATGATGCACCCGATGAAGTGAAGGCTGCCACTGTGCTCAATTTTGTGGTAGAACCACTGCTGCAAACAGTGAGACTCCCACTTCGTCCACGTCGAGTTTGCAGAGAAGCCCTTCGAAGTAGCAGCATGGAGCTGTGAGCTGACGTTGCACATATTAGAATACTGACTGTCGCCTAGCCGTTTTAGCTGGCATCGCACGTCGTGCATAGACGCAAAGACGGCAGCACTAGGGATGGTGCCCTCCTGCCCAGGAGAATATAATGAGATGGGCGATGGTGTTCGGTGTTAGTGCTGAAGCTCCAGCTCGTACAGTTGGAGAAGGTCGCCCACGAAGCGCGCGGCAGGGATTTGGAACCCGACATCGAAGTAGGCCGCAAACACCAGTGTCTCGCCCTCCCGCCGCTGTGGCGCCATCTCGTCGCTAGCAAGGAGGCGAATGACCTCGCGGGACGAGATCTTAACGTCGCGCACGAGCGACTCCACCAGTTCATTCGTCGCGATAGATAGGCTGAGAGTGTTCACCAACACACTGCCAAACTTCTCGGACGCCTTCCATTGCTTGCCGACAGTGACTTTGAAGCGATCGTCTTGACTGGTGCGGCTGCTCAACGAAACCGACGAGCTGCTATAGCCGCTTCGGTCACTTCCACAAGCCATCGCAAGCACCGGGAGAGCGGTGACAAGAGGATGACCGGAAAAAGCTTGACGTCGAACAGACGACGGTGACTAAAGAGAGTGCAAGCAACAAGACGCTGCTCATAGAGAGTAGGAAAATACCCCAAAAGAAGAGCTGCAGGGATTAAGTACACATTGTGACAGCGCCAGTTTATGCTAGCGTGGTAGACGTGAGAATCAAGGGGGCGTGCGCCACGTCGTAACTGAGGCGACGGCCCATGTCGCACGACCGGAAGATAAACCGTCGCCACATGCGACTTGGTCTCGGTTGTCACACACGCCAACGCTGTCGGTAGAAGCGGAAATTTGAGGAGGCAACGATTCAATGGGCCGAAAGGATGGAGGGGGCCAAGGAACAAACAAATATGGTATCGACCCACAGAAAGCAATGCCCTTTAACTATGAGAGGTTACTGTTGGAGGAATGGCCCTCACCTTGGCCCAGTCGGCCTATTGCAATAAATACGGCCAGTAATCGTACGGCTACGTGTTTGGCCCAAGAGTGCCGTCACAAGGTAAAGGGCATGGTTGGCCCTACAACAATAAACCAGATAGGGATGTTTATGTAAGCAATCTCCTTATAGCTATAAATATGTGCCTCAGGACACCATGAAGAGAGGTCTCATATTTTATCAGAGACAAGCTTATATAATATAGACTTCTATCCTCCATCTCCACAGTTTCTAAGGCTTCGAGCATCTCTTTTGTGGCCTCCCCGTAACTCCATTGTTCATTGTTTGGTATGTAATCACAACACTAAGTTAGTTTTAAATTGAGAAAATTAGTTCAATAACACTGCAAATAAGTGAAAATTGGAAAATAACATCCAATATAATGTTAACAAGTGGGACCTAGGGCCATGTAGGCATTGATGCTATTTTTCAACTTCCAAACTCTTTGTGGTGTTACTGAGCAATTTGCCTATATTAGGCTACAATATCTATTAAGTAACAAATAGTTTAAGAACACAAGTGTGCAAAGAGAGCCTACCATGGCAAGTATGAGAAGGGAAACGAGTGTCATCCTGTATGTTCCCCAGTATGAGTCAGCTAAAACAGCACCCAACACAGGCATTAGGAAACTTATCCCAAGCCAAGTACTGACAGCTGCCGCATTTGAAGCATTGTTGCCATGTAAGACAGAGTGGAGATAGACAACTAAGTTGGTGGAGACCCCAAAGAAAGCAGTAGTTTGCAAGTATTCGTCATTTCCTTTAAAGCGTGAGTAGAAATTACACAGGAACATCAGCTATGAGACTGTATCAAAATATTCAACCAGTATATCCCTTTGCTCGTACAATACAACATATGACTAGCATCATTTGCTCTGTCTTGTTTTTCTAGTACTTGATGAAAGAAACTACCTTCGTATCAGTTTGAACAGTGGTTTCAAAACAAAATGATTCCATCATATAAATCTAAAAGTAATACATCTTCTCACCCAAAATAATTGTAGATGGCTTGCACCAATATCCTCTTTTCACATGTTGCCCTTCAACTTTCAGTGGCACGCCACCATATTGAATCAATGCAGGGATTTGAACCAGAGAAAATAATTGATTTTGCTCAACTGTAACAGAATCAACTATATAACCTTTTTCACTTTTCTTAAATGAACTCAATTCAAGTACATAATTCTAATGCAAAATGCTCCCAAGGCATTCAAACAAGGCTAAAGAAAAGCGTTACCATTTCTCCTTGAGCGGCCACTTAAGAGATCACATTAACAGAAGAACACGAAAGGTAGTATTACCCTGTAAACGTGGTGTGGGGCAGTGAGTACGCACATGGACTTCGGCATCTACTAGAAATGGCTTCCGCAAATCTCCTTGCTCCATGTGCTCAGCACCCATTCATATGACTTTTGAGTTTTCTCTACCAAAGATTTGCAAAATTTGAGAAGAGGAACAAAGACAACGGCAAAAGACCCAGGCAGTTATACCGGGACATACCATTCCCATTTCCCAGAGAAGCATCAACTCCAGCTCCGAGTCGGCAGCTCAGCTGTGGAACCCGAGCAGCCGCGTGCGGGGGGCAGGGCGCGACGGCAAAAAGACGCCGCCTTTGTGTCGGCGGGCGGCAGGTCGAGATGGCCGGAGGGGTTTGGCGCTATCGAGACTCGAGCGTGGGCTTAGGCTGTCAGCCGGGTCGTTTGGGTCGTTTCGGACGGCCCAGCAGCGTCGGAAACTGGATGGAACAAATAGTTCGGCCTTTGTGGGCTCTAAATCGCGAAGGCCTTGTTTTGACTTCGGATAGAGAATGGTCCTTTCGGATGAAAGGGATTTTTAGTCCACTTATCTTCCTCGTCTGGAGGGATTGGACCTAACCCCATCCATCCAAACAAGATTGAAATGGTGTTGTATGGCCATGGCAGAAAGATAAATCATGCGTCTCTCAATGATTTTCAAAAGTGGCAGAGTGATCCCGTTCGAATGCTTTCAGATAAGAAACTACGATATGAATAAAAGCACGTGGGTGGTCAAGCTAGTTGACAAATTTCACCTAAACGGAACAATTGACTAATTGTGTCTACTTCGTCATACTTGACTCGATCTATGCCCGTCTTTTGTACCAAAAGAAACAACCTGCATGAAAAACACCTGCTACTGAAGAAGTATATGTTGATTGTTGAAGCGAGAAAATTGTTGGTGTCAACACAGGGCTCCTGGTTTTCTATTCTCGTAAGCAGACGCTGGTTGCTGAGGGTTGCATAACAGAACATCGGTCACTTTTCTTCTCGGCTCCTAAAAACCGTTTTTCTATGGTAAAATGCTTTTCTATATCAATTAGTTTTTAAACAGAGTATCTTTTCAAGACAGTCTATAAGTCGATTATAGTATATACTGCAATACTTTCTTTTATATTAACTAAAATCGTGCGCGAATCTCAATATCTCCGTACTCTCTCGAGAACAGACAAAAGTGATATGCCACGGCTGAAAGCCATAAACCACAATCTAAAAAAACAGACCCTCATCCTTGTGTAGTTGTTGAGAGATTCAGTGAGTGGAACTGCATGAAACAACCGATAGAGATTGTTGATACAGTGCAGGCAAATGAGCAGTAGCTATGTTGATAGAGAAAAAGAGAGGAAAACTTTGTTGACAGGTAAACCGGCCGGTGGACTGTTCTCTCTATGAATCTAACTAAAGAACTTGCGAGAAGACGGAAGAGTCGCATGACTACCTACTAATCTAGTCATGTCTACGGGATCAAGTTGGTACAGCTAACATCTGGAACAAAATATTGCTAAATGGTGAACAAGCATATTCAACTGTACCTAAAACCTGACAGAACAATCTGCTCACTATTTGACTTCTAACAAGCTTAACTGCTTAAAAATGCAGTAGTATTGAGTCTGCCCGTTGTTGCAGTAATTCTATTCTCTCTTTTTTTTAATCTAGTGTGTGAAATTTTGTAGATGAATGTCTGAACTCTGAAGGAGGTGTTTAGACTTTTGATGTATTATAGCCAATCAGCTAGGCACACCAATTGAGGACATCTACTTGCCGTTTTAGTTTTATTGTTTCTCAGAAATATTTATTGGTTCTAGATCGTATTATGATTTATTGGGTGTCATTCTTTTGTGCATTTTTGTTTATTGGATTGGAATCCAATGTATAGAGAGAATGTGTTGACATGTCACTCATTTATGCCTCATTTGGCAATTAGCTTTAATAATGATTAAAGATTTAGTTTTAACTAAGATAACATGTTTAAAATGTTGGTGAATAAGAGTATTACTTAAGTATAATAATTGCAGTCAATAACCAATAAAAGAGTAACAACAGACCTTATCGATCTTAGACTGCAATACAATTCATTTTGGACTACTGAGAGTTGAACTACCCAGTCTACCCTGATACCTTGTCATCTGATAATTAAGACTGATATGCAAGGAAGACTAGCCAGACAATCAGTTCAACAACTTCAGATGACACAATTCTTAAGCACGATCACCTATCCCACATTATAATTTCAGTCCAATCATAAGACGTTGCATATAAGTACAATACTACATTGCCTGGAAACAGAAAGATGTAGGCGTGGAGCCTAATACAAGTAACCATACAAGGGCATCCTAACACCTGAACATCACAGGCTTGAAAATTTAAGAAACAACCATAAGAGGTTCAAGTTTTATACCATTTTCACCAAACACGTTTCTTCAGCCAAGGAGGCCATCATCCGTGACTCTCTTGGGCGTATACTTCGTAGCAAGCAGAACGTAGTCCAGAAAATTCGTCAAGCAGATGCCAGCAAAAACCAAGAAGTGGTAGTCAAGGTGCCCGCCATTCAGTCCGGAGGGATCCAGCCCACCTTCCCTCCTCATGTAGTTAAAACTGAAACCAGTGTTTTTATCTGTGAACTCAGTAAATGCCCAAAAGAGACTTCGGGGACTGGTTGTAGAAGAACTCGGGCTGGTCCGTCCTCATGAACAAATCCGCGACAGCAATGGTTAGGTTATGAGGAAGCTGCCACCTGATGTTCATGAACAGGCCAGCTCTAGCCATTTCCAACCTCCATGCCTCAGAATACGAAGCTACTGCCATTTCCCATATAGGAATCCACTGCCATTCTCACAGCCATCATGTGATGGCCAATCCCCATGCGTTGCAAGTGCGTCAAAACTTCTGTCTCGTTAAAGTATCTACGTGCCACTGGGATGACAACTTTGTCATAAAGGATGCTTTTGCCGAATTGGCACTGTTTACCCATGTTTGCCCATGTAATAGCAAAATGATACTCGTCGTAGAGAATTTACAGAAATAGCGCCTCTACCTCATAGTCACCGCACAAGACGGCCAGAGAGTCAACATGTACCCCCTGCCGCACGGTCGCCGTGCGGATTAGCCAAAACCACATAGTGGCCGTGCGGTGGAGCACTGTACCGCCGCACGGTCACCGTGTGGTGCACTGTAGCAAATTTTTATGAAAATCTATTTAAGTATATTTTGTAGTAATTTTTAAATATAGCAAATGAGCTCCAAAAAGTATAATTTTTTGTGGAGCCTCCCAACACAGCGTACTTCTTTGTGTAATTTTTTTATAATTTTATCCATTCTAAATTTTCTCAAAATTTTATTTAAATATACTATTTTTAGAATTTTTTAATATAAAAAATGAGGTCCAAATATTATGCAAGCTCGTTATATAGTGTACTTAATTTTGTAATTTTTTCATAATTTTATATATATTCTAAAATTGTCTCAAAAATTAAGAGTTTAAATCTCAAAAATTAGGATTTTATGTTTTGAAAATTAAGGTATCATGATTTCATGCGATTTGGAATGTAGAAAGTTTAATACCATATGACTACTCTAGGTAAAAGGCACTCTTAAGAGACACCCATTAAGAGTTTAAGCCACCGCCCTGTCTCCCTCCTCCACACATCTGTCGCCTCATCTCTACTGTCCCTTAGAAGGAACTTCCATCCCCGAGATGGGATGTGAAGGGCACCGGATGGGATTCCCGGGAATGAAAATTCCTTTTAGGGGACAGCTGTGACGGGGCGACAAATGTGTGGAGGAGGAAGGCCGGGTGATGAATTTAAGCTTGGTAGATAAGTAATTTGTTATTTAAGAGCTTAAGGTTTGAATCTCATTTGGTATATCCAATTAGTGAAGAGTATAGACCATAGTAGCGGGACGGCCAAGATTAATTCTTGTGTAACCCTACATTTAAGAGCACTAAACTAAAATTTGAGCTTTATGCTAATTTTAGTTGATTCCCCTGTTCTTGAGAATGCTCTTTATGCTCATTTCAGTAGTCATCATGCTTCCTACTTTATGTTTATGCTTTTAATGACATGGTAGAATTACATGTTTATATGCAATTTTTTGTTATTTATATACTGCTGTAAATGTACTTTGATCATATTTAATTATGCTGGAATTAAATCTAAATGTATACCACATAGTCCTTCAAAAGGCATGAAGCAAATTACACACTTTAGTGTGTGAGGTTTTATGTAGTAAGTTATGGCCGTTATTCCAATGCGCAACATAATGAGGAGGAAGAGACTACGGCCATATCCAACTTCATAGAACTTGAGACACTGTGTGTCATTAGCTTCATGGAACTTTGTTTATACTCATATCTCACTATAACTAGTTTTTTCTTGTAAGAGATATGACATCTGCACAATCATCCTCGTCGTTATCTAGGTCTGACGCTCCGAAAACCGGGGTAACTAAGTGTGGCAGAGGAGTATCGATGACAAGGCTATGGATCATGCCGACGTCCATACCTTCATTAACCATTCATCCCTTGCATGAGAAACATAAGGCAAAGACTGAAGACGACGACCAATGTGCAGTTTAATCGGAGGTTTTTCGTGGGTTACCCTCGCAGATGTAATAACCAAGAGGCCTTCCGAGGCCCCGGAAATCAGGACACCATATCATTTATGTCAGATCTGCTATGCAAAGTAGGCTACGGGGCGCACACATATATAAAGAGAGCTGCAATTTTATTCTTCTCAAATGAATGAATAATATATATGTTTTCCTTATCTTTTATTGTATTTATTTATTTTTGTGTACTTTAGTACACTGGCATGCCCGTATCTTATAACCCCAGGGCTAGAAATCCGCGAGCGATTTCTCACATCAAACAGGTGGAGTTCGGCCCTAGGGAGTTGTTAGAACCCTATCGGTGGGGTGGTGAAAGGGACGTTGATGGGAAGGGGATCGAGGAGATGGAGGAGGTGGAGAGAGAAGAGAAAAGGATCGTAATTGAAACTGGAAGTGAAGGGGAGGGGTAGTTAGATCGCGAGAGAGGGTCCGGGAGGACAGTGAGACGATGGTTTAGATCTCATTATTTACATTGGACAGCTACAGAGAGAGGAAGAACACACTAATAATCATTAACTTGTGCTTTTAAGAAGTAGAAATTTTGATAGCTAATAGAAGCATTAGCTTGACCACGACACACTACCATGCTCCTACAAATTTTTTTTTGCAAGATTAAGGGCTTATTTGGTTGATGCCTAATCTTGCCACGTCTAACTTTAGTCAAGTGTGGCTTGCCACACTTTTTGTGGCGTCCAAATTCAACGCCACACCTTAGGCAAAGCTAGGCAAAAAACTGAGTCTATGCCGCGTGGACTATATGGCTAACAAAATGTGGCAAGCCACAATTGTGGCAATGAACCAAAGACCCACTTAAAAAATTGTGGCGCGGCTAAGATTAGACGTGAAAATTTTGGCTGCCAACCAAACAGGCCTTTAACTCTAGAAAATAAAAGAAAAAGATAGAAAGAGAGAGAAAAAGGAAAGCGCAGGCCGAAGAAAAAGATTCTAGAAAGCGTGACGGGTCTTTAGTGTCCACTGTCTTTTCTTTGACTTGACCGTAGGGCGTAAAGCGAAAGGGACCTATCGGTAGTACTGTTATGAACGGCCACGATCTGCTGGCCCCGGTCAGTTTGATATTGATGGGTGTTCGGATAAACTTGCAGACACTTGATATTTCTCCATGCTTCTTAGGCTCATTCGTATTAACCGGAGGTGATTGCTTTTAACAGTGGCTAGCTGAAAATAAATAGTAGTATCTTTATATAGAGATATGAGCAGTGACAAAAATAAGAGCAATGTTTGCGCGAGATAGGATCAAGAGGAGTAGGGTGCATGATGTACTTGTAACCCACTGCTTTATCCCTGGAATGAGACGGATGCGAGAAAAGTAGGAAAACTGATTCGGAAAACCGAGTATTTATATTAACTTCTGATTTCTTCAAGTAGAAGTCAGAAGGAGAAGTTAATATAAACAAACCTTTAATTAATTGATGAGACCTAAATAAATAGTGACTATTGAAAGAAGTCAAAATCAAAAGCTGATTAAAAAACCGAAAAGAATAAGCCATAAACACCTCGACTGTTTGATGTGTTGGATTCAGTAAGAGCCTGCTTGCTATACTGAGAAGGGATATATATGTTTCATGCTGCATAGCTGCAAGGATGTTATCGCATGCATGCATGGACAATCTTATGACGTAAGAAAATCCTATTATATGTACACTGTGATTCAGATTCAGACAAGGAAACTACAGATCGACAAGTCATATCCCATATAAGAGCACGCATGCGACGCTTCCTACATGCCAAGAAGCAAGACATGCACGCACGTACGGATCCTGCAGCTGGGATGTGCATGCATGCATGCTCCTATGTAAGATTGAGTCAGGGAACACGTAGTAGTATCCTTCTTGTACTAGCTAGGAAGGTTTGATGAGCTAGCGATCGATCGATCTGTCCAGTCAACTATTTACGGGCAATTTTATATAAGATGAATCAGGCGACATTGTTGTAATGTACACATCAATTGCGCACAAGGTTGGCGGGTACGTATTCAAAACTGGTGTCCACTTGTGCAGCACTATGGATGGATGGAAAAGGTATGAACTCATGTCGGGTAGAAAAAGCAGTGTGTAGTATAAATAACAGGAGCACCATAGTGCTCAGGTTCCATGATTAAGATTTTTCATCTATTATTAAGATTTTTCATCTATTATTAAGATTTTCCATCTATGATTGAGACTTTTCATCCTGATATTATATATCATTGCACTTGCACGCATCTAAAAGCAGAGAGGCTTAGTGCCCGGGCACCATAGTGTCCCATTTCAGCGTCCTGTGTGTGTGTCTATATATATATATATATATATATATATATATATATATATATATATATATATATATATATATATATATATATATATATATATATATATATATATATATATATATATATATATATATATATATATAATGAGTGCTCCTTGGTGCCTGAATACTATAGTATAAAATAGGTATGTATTGTGTGCGAAAAATTTTAAAATTCCTTAGATGTCAAGATTAACTAGTTTAAATAAGTTTGAACTAAATTTCGACTCGTAGTTGCCTTTTTTTTATGATAGTTTGATTGCAGGTACATACTGATTACAACAAAGTATATGATCTAAATTTATTCAAAACTTTGAATTTGAGTATATTTTTTCAAACTTATATGTTTTATTTGAATTGTTATAGATGAGTATATACAATAAAACTGATATTTAAAAAAATACCCGAATTTAGATGAAATTGATGCATTTGAAATCATGGTGCCTGGCCACCGTGGTGCCCTATTTCAGCGTCCTATATACTTTGGACTGAAGCAAACAAGCAGCTAGCCAGTACATGTATACACATGTGACCATCAATCAACATATATTTTATAGCATATACTATTTGTATATAGGGCAACAAGAGCAATAGATATAGCCAACATTTGCTTCAATTAATTCACACATAGATGTGTTTGTATGTGCGATGGGAGTGTGTTGTTTTAGGATGGGGTAACCACATGAGGAAACAGAAACTCTGAAGAACAGGGGCAGTAAATATATTTTACTTGCCGGCGGGAGAGACAAAAGTATGCCAACATATCCCCTTATCATGCAAGCAAGGAGACAGTAGTACGGGTGCAAATGAGATGGGTTAATTCTGACTGATCCGATTGGTATCGAATATGGAAAGGTAATCTAGTATCTGGTACCGAATCCGGTCGTTACCGGATAGTTGTTGTCGGATACGGTAACGAAAACGGGAGAGCCAAAATCTGACTGAATAACGTCAATAAACGGTAAACCGGATACTATCCAAAGGCATCCGACAAGCAAGTTAGTACCCTAACCGGCTCAACCCATTAACGAGCATTGACACTGACCGAGCTAGACTTTACCTAAGGCCTAACCTAACTCCAGAGTCCAACCACTCTAGCCAATCACCATCAATCCTCCCTACTTATGTTGAACTTGCATATGAATTTATCAGTTCTTGAACTAATGTATGAATTTATCGATTTTTGAACTTATGTATGAATTTATTGTTTAAATTGAACTTATGTTGTATTAGCTATCATACTTAAGTAGTCTAGATAAATTTATTACTAGTTGAAGGCTTAAAGTGATGGTGGCATGATTCAATGCATATTCCTTTATGCATGCACCTACTATCCACTTATATTATTTGTTTTTTTATCCGAAACTGTCATGTATCTGTCCTGATGGTACCATATCTAAAACTCCGAATAATCTGGATTTGTATGCATATCCAGTTTTACTGTACCTAACTCCAAATCCAACAAAAAATAAGTTAGAATATAGTATCAACAATATCCATCCTAATCTGACCCACTGCCCCCCTTACCGGCACTTGTTCTCCCACTTCTCTTCAGATTCTCAGCATAGCCAAGCGTGCACTATTCTGCCCACTGAGATAGAGAGTGAGATGTCTACTTGAGGTCACATCTGGTAGTGCACTTCCCCTAAAACAGTTGCAAGCTAAGCTTTCCTCACTCCTCAGCTTTGTGTCACGTCTTGAAGTACATGTCTTTATATGCTCCTTTCATCCGTCTTTTCTCCAAGCACATAGAATATAATGCTCCGTTAGACAACGATGAACAGTGCGAAAGGAAAAGAGAGGGAGAATGGGAGATACACCCCGGGGGTGGGGGGGGGGGGGTTAAATATCGTATGCATGTATTCGTCAACCTCCCTGCCTAAACCTTCAAGAGACAAACGTTTGCATCTAGTATCATCTTGAACGAAACCATAGTTTCAAACACATTTGAAAAAAGAGAGCGAAGAGGGGGGGGGGGGGGGCGATAGAAAGAAAAAAACGTACGTCATCGTTTCCCTTTCTTCCACTAGTCATTATCTTTAAGGTTATTATTAGCTAGAGACAAATGTGTTGCATTTGCATATGCATAGCTCCAAGCTGCATGCCCGGTTTCAAGGTAATTAATGTCATAAACCTCTCTGCCCTTGCTCAAATGAGCACCCTGCAGAAGCAGTAACTGCAGTGGCAGCAGGCGTCCAGTTCAGCATGAATTAATGGATCCAAATCCTTGCCTGTTGCCTTCTCCTTGTCAGTAGGATCACCACCTGGCCTGCTCTCCATGTACTACTTGGAGAAGAATAGGCTCATGGGGTCCGACTCCAACTCGGCGAGGTCGGCGAAGAAGTCGTCGTGGTGGCCGGCCTCCGCTATCATCGGCCTATAGCTCTGGCTGAACATCTGCTGCATGAGATCATTGTGATCATCTACTGTGACTGAAGTATCATCCATGCCTTTCTCCATTTCTGACCCTACCACTGCCTCCACTTTCACAGTCATCGGAGAAGTGTTACTGGAGCTTGTGGCCGCTGTGGTGGTCGTGCTTGTGGTCGCGGTGGTGGTGGCCGTGGCGGCGGGGGCGGCCTGATCGTTTGGTTCTGCTTTAACAGTGGGCTTCTTCTGGTTGTGTGAGGAGTTGTTCTTGGAAGTTGCTGCTGCTGAGCTGTTGCTGATGTTCTTGGCATGGTGAGACCGCGTTGAGCCGGCAAGCGCGTTGCGCTGTGTTGGCCACGGGTGGTTGTGCTCCGACGTGTAGGTGATGACCAGCATGTTGGGGTCGGTCCGGCTGCGCTCGACTTGCTTCCGTGCCGAGCATCCTTTCGAGCTGCTACATCTATAGTACCCTCTGGACAAGATACAATTTTTTTTATCAGAAATTAATGGAATTGTGTTATAAAGAAGTGCATTGTTTCAGATTCCGGTTTTTTACACACTGCTGTATTTACCCAAGATCGTAAACTTTACTTAGTAAAATGTTTATAATATGTACAAACCCCTAGTCACATACACAAAAATCACCATGGGAATAAGCATGTTTTGGCAATTGTATATGCATTTGAATATTTAGGTTGGCCACATAGAAAGATCATTACTAGATAAATATAGTCAATCTTTCAAATTTTAGCTATCGATATCTTTATGAGTATTTAAATTAGACACTTATGTATAGATTTATCTAAAAATACTCTCATAATATTATAATTTTATTATGTTTTATAAATATATTATATTAGAAGTTAATGGTTAAAATTGTATTTTGGAGATCATGTCAATGTCTAAACCGTCACCCTTTTGTGACCAGATGGAGTAGGTCTTAATTTCTCTTCTGATAATTTTTACATGAGGCAAACCAAATTGCATACAAAACTCGAAACAACGAAAAATTGATGGTGTAAAGCAAAACTCCATATAATTAATTAGCTTTTGCTTGGCTTGTTCGTTTGCTCATACATCTTCTAATTTAATTATCAACGTTATAACTTTTTAAGGAAGCAGTCTGAGCGCATTCAACAATGTTTGAACTGTACTATCAGTGAGGGATGTCAAAAAATTCCTCGGTGCAGTTGAAAGGACGAAGTAATAATACAACTCAGAGAAAAAGAAAACATGAAAGAGTTAAATGGAGTAGTAATATTGATGTACTACTATCAGCTAACTTATCATGTGCTTCTACAACAAACCAGATAGAACAATACTAGAAAAAAGAGGAATCCATGTGTCTTTTCCTCTCCTGATTGAGAGGAATCTATGGGAGTTTGAGCATGTTCTTATTATGATTACATGATCGCCACAATTATTACAGCACACAAATCCAGATGCATATATACATGGAGCGCAGAGAGAGAGAGAGAGAGATGCAGCCATATATGGAGTATGTAAGTGCAGAGAGAAATTAGGCCCCGTTTGGCATAGCTCTAGCTCCGAGATCTATACTGGATCTGTAGTTTGTTGACTAAATTAAAGCGATTTAAATATTTTTATTTAATATATAATATAAATGAAATGAGTCATGTAAATGCACTTAACATGCCTGCAACTCTAGATCCAGGATTTCCTAGAGCTACAGATGACCAGCTCTAGGAAATCTACAGATTTTCTAGAGCTAGAGCTCTGCCAAACAGGGCCTTAATGTGATTAGTGCGGTCATATATACCTTGGGTAGGGGGAGCCTTTGATAGGCTTCTGGCCATACTTCCTCCAAGCCCAGAGATCAGAAGGAACAACTTCCCCACTGGTCCTCCCTCCTGCTGCTGCCGCAGGTGCTGGGATGCACACCACCTTCCTTATCTGGTTCTTCCTGCAGAGCAACCCACAGACAATTAAGGACCACTCATCAGATTCTTAATCGTGTTTGCCCTGATCAATTCGGCTTAAGCTTTTGGTTTATTTTTCACTATTCACAAATTTCGTCTTTTTCTGAATTTTTGACTTTTTTGTGCTTTTTTGCCGGTTCTTTTTTCCCGTATTTGTTTTGTATTATACGTAATAGGCTAACATATTTTTTATATTTTAAAAAAATTTAAATTTAATTATGTTAAATAAGTCTCTGTCAGCTACAGTGTTTTTCAGCCAGCTACAGTGCTTTCAGCTATAAGCCACCAAAAAAAGCCCAACTGATTACCACCTGAACAGCTGCTGTTCGACAAGATGACCATCTCGAACCATCCTGTGAAAACTGAAAACTAGGGTTTGAAAGACAAACTAATTAAGCTGAAGAAATAGGTCTGATTGTTGTATATGCATAATGCTTCCTTACTAATAATACAATCCTTGATATTTTGTTTTCTGACTCAGAAGATCAGTTTGCAGTTTTGCACCATTAGCCAGCTTAAAGTTTCTATCTTAAACCTTTGATTTGTTTTTTTTGCATAATTTGATTTGTTTTGTTAGTCTAAAAGAAACTTTCTGAATTTGCACCATCATCCAAAAAGTGGCCATTAATTTTTTTTCCCCTTCATCTCGATTCTTACGTTCTTGGGAGGTGCAGATGAGGAAAACTAGGGTAGCGGCAGGAAAAGGAACTTGCAAATTTTCCCTAAATTACGAATCTTGGACTGTTCCTCCAGCACGAGAAATTCCATGCTTGATTATGTATGTCGAGAGAGGAAGAAATTAAGACTCGCTTCAATGCACTGATCAAGAACTTTGTAGATCTGACAGCTAGCGATCTGTGTCGCACCTGTGCTTGATCCCGCCGGTACGCGGCGACGACATCTGTAGCCCAGCGACGGCGTCGAACGCGCAGGGCCCTGCTGCCTGCCCGGCCATCGGCATGCCGAGCTTCACCGTGTCACCGCCCATCACCGGGTACGGCAGTACCGCTCTCGGCGACACGCTCGGCATCTGCATCCCCCTCGGCAAGATAGGCTTCCTCATGTCCAACACCCCACCAGCATCAACAGTTCCGCCGCCGCGGCCGACAGCCGCGTCGATGAAGCCGACATTGGCCATGCCGACATCCATTGCGTCCGGGACGGCATCAAAGAAGTCGGCAGCGCCGCCTGAGAAGGAGGTGTAATGGCTGCCGAAGGGGTCCGGGAGGCCTGAGAAAGGGTCCCCAAAGGCGTTGCCGCTCGGCACGGCGCCGTCTGACGACGACTGTGGTGGCGGGAAGTGGATTGGCTCGGCCGGGAGTTGCCACTCGGTGGCCGTTGATGGGAGGTCCGCGGCGCCAACCGGCATAGCGCCGCCGGCCCGGACGATGTCGGTGAGGTCTCCGGCCTGGTCGCCCTCCATCCTTTGCAAGAAGTAGTCACACATGACTGGCTCTCTCTCTCTCTCTCTCTCTCTCTAGTACTTAGGTATGCACTACCAAGCTACAAGCAGCTTAGAGTTAGCTCTTGCTTCTTGGCAATTCACAGGAACTCAACAAGGCCAACTAATTAGAGCTGAGGAGAAGATGGACAACTGATGGAGTCCTAGACTTCGAGCAAGGTTTTCGTGAAGCAATCTATCTAGCTTGGCCTATTTGGCTCAATTGGAGCTTGTTAATTTGTTCTTGTGAGAGAGAAGGCCGGTGGAAACAGATGATATGAGAGAAGGCTGCGCAAACTGCCTCTCTTTACATGCAGAGAGAGAGAAGGGACGGTGGTACTGGTGATGTTGTTTGTTGTGGGCTGGCTCCCAAGCGGACAAAATTGCTGTGGAGAGATGAGAGGGAGGAGAGAGAGGAGACTGGGAGTGATAGTGTTCTTTTCTAAGAAAAAGGATGGAGGATGTCCGTGGTTTTTTTTGGCTGTTCGATGGTTTTTATTTTAATGTAAGAATTTATATGAATAGATCGAATATTAATACTATCTTGATAAGTCATTTCAAAAAATGTTTAAGAAATAATTTGATTTATTTGTTTATAAAAATTTATAAGTTATTAGTTATAAGTCATATAAAAAAAGCATGGGATATGAAAAAACTAACGGGGCTGCATGGTAAAATCGGATCAGGAGGTCAGGACGCTTGTCGTACCGTTGCCATCTTGGTCAGATCGAGGGCAGAGCGGCCAGCAAGACCAAGCGTGCAAGGCATGTATAGTACACGATGTTCTCTATATGTACACACTATAGCACTGCTGCATAACTAAGTATGTACATGGTATCAAAATTATCAATATGTACTGTGTCAGCATCTTTATTGTGTAGCGGCCGTGGTTCGCAATCAACTCATGTCGACGCACGGACGCAGCGTAATAAACGTGGGTTTACTGTGAATGATAAGCAGGCCGGCACGAAATAGGTTCGAATAGAATACATCACACCACGGTGTTAAAGAGTTGTTTTTTAGATATTATGGAGATTTTTTTTGGTATATGATATTTTTAATTTTATCAAGCACTTCTGAGTTCAGATCATGTATGAATACTACCTTCTTTCTTACTACAATGCATCACTAGCAGTTCTTCTCTTGCCGCTTAGAAAAAGTTAATAGAGCCTTCATAATTAATTCAACCAAAGTTATCTCTACTCCTTAAAAATATGATTTAGTGGTCGCGATTTGTCCTCCCTCCTCTCTTCTCAGCCGTCCGATCAAAGATCAGCCATCCAGATCTGCATTTAGGTAATTCTTCAGCTCCTCGTAGGAAAGGTCGGATCGACGCGTGGGACGCGCTCCTTCTCATCTCTTCCCCTGCATCCTCCGCCTTCCGCAACCACTCCACCTCCTGTAACCGCCGCCTCCTTCTCTCCCCCGAACCTTCGTGTCGCGCCTCTTCCTCGTCAGCGCCACCACCAATTCCTTCGCTACGCGGCAGCGTCTGGTCGCAGTCTCCAACTTCCCCCAGCAGCCACTACAACACAACATGCCTTCTATGACAATTAAATATTGTCACAAACAGTGGTTTTTTTGTCACTGTACCCAATTTGTGACGACTCAGTGACGAAAAGGCTACTGTCACAGAAGGTGCGTCTCTAAACACCTTCCATGACAAAACAACAAAAAACGTCATAATTTTAGTGACAGTACATTTTCGTCACAATCAACTATGACGCTCCAGATTGTCATGAAAAACGTCACGGATCTTTACCTAGGGAGCTGCCACATGGACGCTAACGTGGCGAAGTTGACATGGCAGATGACGTGGCAAGTGACGTGTAAAGAATATCGTGACAAATTTCGTCGTGATAGATTATTGGGCTTGGCCCATTTAAATTTAGTTTAGACTAAAATTTAGCCTGTTCTTAAATAGGCTTTAGGCCTGATTTTTGCCCATTTAAAACCCATTTAGCCTTTTGATTCGTGGATAAATTCATGGGCCTTATTATTTGGGCTTTAGCAGCCAGAACTGTTTCACCGTACCTATTTGAAAATTGCTGCAATAAACAACAATACATTTTATCAATTCATTGCATACATACAAAGATGAGAGTTCATACATCAACCATAAATTTGGAAACAGCAACATAGTTTGACCAAACTAGACCCATCAGACCATAGTATAAGTTCACCAAATAGCACAAGTAAGAAACAGTACAAGTTCAACCAAAACTCCAATTACAAAAATAAAACAGTAAAGTCACCTAACTTTAAAGCAACTAACCAGAACAGCTCTAACATCATAAGAAAAGTGATGGATATAGCATAAACTTGTATGTGCTCATGCTCACAAGCAGGCCCTGAAATTTCAAGGAGTCACCTGACTTTGATTAAAGTTAAGTAGTTGACGAACCAGCTGTTGAGTATCATATTGTGCCTTCTTTACACTATCAATCTCTTGTGCATATTCTTTTGCGTGCGCCTTCAAGACACCAACCTCTTCCCGAAGTCCTGCAGATTCTTGCTTCTCCGTCTCTAGTTGAGCCTGGAGATCTTGCACCTGCGCACTAACAGCGCCTCTTTCACTTGTCTTTCACCTGAGTAGCAACCAATATGCATACGTCAAGACTAAGCAATTTTGTTGCATTGCTGGTGTTCTTACCGCGACATAAGCATGTGCAAGGTAACAACGAGAACCCGTCCGCTGCTGGAACTGGACTTTCTCACGGTTCAGTTGGTTTTTGATGCATTTGTCCTGAAGATCGCATAATTGTATAAGAGAAGAGTAATACAAACAGTATACTAAAAAAAGAATACAAAATGATGAGATTGATTTTTGACAGGTGCTTCCAAAGAAATCTGGAACAATTAATGAGAGACATAAAAGACAGACTATGCTATACCAAAAATAGCTTTTTTGTTTTGTAATCTACATCATCTTCAACTTTACACTTGCAGTTTATGGTCATGCAGGGTACACAATTTATGGACTTAAAGAATACAAGTATAATCCCATTTGCACTCCAGCTCAGAGATAGCTGAATGGCATCAAGACATGCTGCACTATAACAGGAGTGGACAGCAGAATTATAAATGTGTAGCTAGATAAAATATAACTCTAGCTGTGATGAATTCAGTTTAGGTTAATAAGTAAACGTGTAGCTTGGAAGCATTCAAAAAGAAATTGAACCATCTTTATGTCTAGAAACAGAGAAATCCGCCTCATTTGCAGAGCACATGGATTTGAAACTTAAATTACTAGGAACAGCTTGGAAGAGCCAAAAAGCATACTCAGATAATTTTTTGTCACCATCTTCTGATTAGAATCCAACATCACAGTACTTGCAAAAAAGTTTTTGTACCCAATCAACATCATAGAGGTTCTATTAGCTGTGACGTATGCAATTTTAAAACAGCTCAAACATTATTTCCTTTGATTTCAAAAGTGACCAAAAAGGTTTTGTTATACACTCAATTTTCTTATCCCGTAGCAACACAAGGGCACTCAACTAGTTGATATCAAGAATCTGCTGCCTTAACTCTAAATATTTGTTTGTTTAATATTTCAGCAGCTGTATTCCTCCATCTTAAAATTCTAGCCCTACCAAGTTCTCATCATGTGTTATTTTTTATAGACTTAAAACAGCAGTACAACGTGGCTATATTTATAGATACATGCATACAGTTTATCAACCTAAAGTTACCAGGATTCAGATGAGACACTTTTGTTTACAACGTGGCTACTAGATAGGGAGACACAAACAGCAATCAATACAGAGGTTGGCCAGGTGAAACACTTTTGATATGCAACTTCCAAACTACTACTGTGTCTGAAAATCTATCTAAGAGCTAGCAGAGCTTAACTGTGAATATCAAGCTAGTACATATGTGACGTACCTTGTGCTTTGAGCTTGACCACATGTCCACCAATGCTCTCCATTGATCATTAGTCATACACTTCAAAGGCGACGTTGTCCTCACTTGATTTGCCGGCACCCCATCAAAGTACTTCTTTTTCAGCCTATACCTCATCTGTCGTTATCCACCCTTCATCATATCAACACATGCATCTTTTACAGCATTACAAATTACAGGAACTGATTGTATAATTAAACTACTGCAACAGTATCAACACTAGAGTAACAAGCAATTTTAAAACAATCTCTCAACAATTTTAGATCAAACAGAGAAGCATATCCTCTGATCACAATCATCCATCACAGAGAGAAATGACAGAACACAATCACATTGCTGCCCAAACATTCACAGTTCATATAGCATCACTAATCAACAGTTTAACAGTGCACAATTAACATAAATTAGCAATTAACCGAAGCAATCACTGAGCAACAAAAGTCAGTAAAAAGAGTAAAGGAGAAGAGATGGAGATAGACCGAAGAGCAAGAAGTAGTAGCAGAGGAAGTTGTCGGTGTCTGTGGAGAGGAAGCTGTCGGAGATGGTGAGGAAGAGGTCGCCGGCGGTGAAGTGGAGGAAGTAGGGGTTGCGGTCGCCGAGGATTGCGTCGGGATGGCTGCGCTGATGGAGATCGGCGACGTGGACGCTGTTGTTGTCGGTGCAGTGGTGGCCGTAGAGCGTCGACGCACGGGAGGAGGCGGCGCCAGTGAGCTGCGGCCGGATGTGGAAGTAGACGGCGGCGGTCGGTGGTAGAAGAGCAGGGAGGAAAGGAGCACAAGGAGTAGGAGATCTGGGGGGGGCAACGGAAATGAGGTGGCGGCGGCGCTGGACTCAGTGGAGCAGGGAGGCGGCCGAGAGCGGTGGAGGAAGGCGGAGAAAGGGAGTGGCCGAGAAGAGGAAGTAGATCGGCGGGAGGAGAGGCGAGGCAACAAGGGGATCTTGGCGGCGCGGATGGGAAGAAGTGGCGCGCGGGGAGTGATTTGGAGGCGGAAGAGGTGGCGCTGCGGGGAGAGCAAGAAGGGAGGTGCGCCGGTGGATGGAGAAGGCGGCGGTCGGTCTGGAGAAGGGAGGCGCGGTGATGAAGAGAGGCGGCGGGGAAGATGTGGAGGAGGAGAAGGAGCGACCGATGAGGTAAGGCCCGGCCTCGCCGGCGCCGTGGATGGAGATGGGAGGGGGGTCAGAGCAAAGGGAGGCAAGGGGAGAGTAGAACCGGGCTCCCAACCGAATGCAGGCGGCGGCTAGGATTTAGGAGGAGTTGGGGATTTGGAAATTTTCCAATTTAGTCCTCCCAATTTCTGGAATGGCGAATAGGTCCTTTCTTCTTATGCTTTCTTCCATTCCAGCCCTTCTGAGCTCCGATTTTATCGCGGAAAGATCCTACGCATTCGTGTTGGCGCGTACAACTGTACGGAGCAGCCCTAGAATGCTAAATCTATCGTTTATGCGCCTCAATCGCGCCGGCCTATAGAAAAATATGAAAAAAATGTAAAATGGTCCATTTCGAGCAATTAAATATAGAAAAGCGTGTAAATGATGATAAATGGTCCCAAAATGCGAAGAATAAGAGGGTAAAATGATGGTAAATATGTGTAAAAATGACGCATGTCAGCAAGTGGGCTAATTTTGTTTTTCTTTTTCATATTTTCAACTCTTGATGACACGTGGGCCCTACACTGCCACGTTAGACGATGTAGCCGGTATGTTTTTTTTGCGTATTTTCAACTCCTGGTGACACGATGTAATACTTGGCAAGTGGGCTAATTTTGTTTTTCTTTTTCATATTTTCAACTCTTGATGACACGTGGGCCCCACACTGCCACGTTTGATGATGTAGCCGGTACGGTTTACTGGGCAAGTGGGCCCGTGGATGCTATCGAGGAATATATAAGATTTGTTTTTTTATTCACTAAATAACTATGACAAAGCAATATATTGTCATATAAATTTGTCACAAACAGTATGCTTAACTAGTTAATGACAATTTTGGATTGGACTTTATGACGAATAATATATTTCTGTCATTAAGTAGGACCGGCTAATGAAAAACGTCATAAACGGAAGCATTTAATGACGGATTGTTCCATTGTCATCACATATTCGTCATAGAAGGCCATATTTCTTGTCCGCATCCCCGTGTTGCCACCTCCTCAACGCATTCGCCCGCCGCCTCCTCTCCCCATCTACCCGTCACCGCCTCCCCACCTCCACCTCCCGCAACCGCCACATCCTTCTCTCCCCGAACCCTCGTGCCGCGCCTCCTCCTCCTCAGCGCCACCACCAATTCCTTCCCCACGTGGCAGTGTCTGGTCACAGTTCCCCAACTTCCTCCAGCAACGCTGCATCTCCCCATTGCCGCCTTCCCAACGCATTCACCCACCGCCTCCTCTCCCCATCTGCCCGCCACCTCCCTACCTCCACCTCCCACAACCGTCGCCTCCTTCTTTCCCCCAAACCCTCATGCCACGCCTCCTCCCCCTCCTCGGCGCCGCCACCGATTCCATCTCTCATCGCCCCTCCAACTAGCGGCACGACGCTCGACGACAGCGGCTGGTGGATCAGAGAGAAGGGCGCTCAACAACAGCAACCAGTGGATCAGAGGAAAGGCGCTCGACGATGGCGGCGGCGGCTTCCTCTTCCAACGCCCACCCACGTGGCTCTCCCCCTACCGCCACCGCCCAGTGGTCGCTCGCCCGGTGAGCCTCTCTACCTCCTCCTGCTCTTCGCTCGGAGCCCGTCGCGCTGGTCTCCTAAGCTGGTCGTCAAAGTCAGTGCTGTGGTCAAAGGGGGCTGTGGTCGAGGAGCCGTAGCCGAAGTCGAGGGGCCGTGGTCAAAGTTGAAGCCATGGTTGAATGGGGCCGTGGCGGAAGGGTTGTGGCCAAAGTCAAAGATCAGTAGTCGAAGCCGTGGTCAAAGGGGCGGTGGTCGAAGTCAAAGGGCTATGGTCAAAATCAGGCCGTGGTTGAAGTTAAAGGGCCGTGGTCAAAGTCCAAGCCGTAGTCGAAGGGGACAGTGGTCGAAGAGGGCAGTGGTTGAACTCGAAGGGTCGTGGACGAAGTCAGAGGGCTATAAACAAAGTCAGTCTGCAGTTGAAGTCGAAAGGCCATGGTCGACGTCGGGGTCGTGGTCGAAGGGGGCTGTGGTTGAGGGGTCGTGGCCAAAGTCGATCATCCGTGGTTGAAGTCGAAGCCGTGGTCAAAGGGGGTGATGGTCGAAGGGGGAAGTGGTCGACGTCGAAGGGCCGTGATCGAAGGAGACAGTGGTCGAAGTCGAAGCCGTTGTTGACGTCAAAGGGCCGTAGTCGAAGAGGACAATGGTCAACGTCGAAGGGCCGTGGTCGAAGGGGATAATGGTCGAAGGGGACGGTGGTTGAAGGAGGAAGTGGTCGACGTCGAAGGGCCGTGGTTAAAGGGGACAGTGGTCAAAGTCGAAGATCAGTGGTCGAAATTGAAGATCCGTGGTCAAAGTCGAAGCCGTGGTCGAAAGGGGAAGTGGTTGACGTCAAAGGGCCATGGTCGAAGGGAACAGTGGTCGAAGGGGACGGTGATTGAAGGGGGAAGTGGTTGACGTCGAAGGACCATGGTCATCGAAGGGTCATAGTCGAAGGGGATGGTGGTCGAAGGGGGTAGTGGTTGAAGTCGCAGATCCATAGTTGAAGTGGAAGATCCATGGTCGAAGGGGGCCGTGGTCGAAGAGGAAAGTGGTCGACGTTGAAGGGTTGTGGTCGAAGGGGGCAGTGATCGAAGGGGGCAGTGGTCAAAGTCAAAGATTCATGGTCAAAGTCGAAGCCATGGTCGACGGGGGAAGTGGTCGGCGTCGAATGGTTGTAGTTGTCGAAGGGCCATGGTCGAAGGGGGCAGTGGTTGAAGTCGAAGATCCGTGGTCGTTGTCGAAGCCGTAGTCGAAGAGGGAAGTGGTTGACGTCGAAGGGCCGTGGTCGAAGGGGACAGTGGTTGATAGGGGTAGTGCTCGAAGTTGAAGGGTGCAATGCTTGAAGTCGAAGGGGGCAGTGGTTGAAGTCGTGGTCATGGTTGTAGTCGTAGAGCCCAGTGGCGGATCCGGGATTTTACTAAAGGGTATGCCGTACCAAAATTTTCATATGCATTTCGGTAAAACCATTTGCCAATTCGGTAAATAATTATAAAATTTGCACCATAATTCGGTATATATGCACTAAATAATATGATAAGTCTTAAATTCAAGGATTAAGTTTGAAACTTGCACAAATTACAATATAAATAGTTCAAACACCATACTAATAGTCTCAAATATACATAAAAGAGACTTACAATACTACCTGTCTGATTTTTTTAGCCTACGCTTTCCAGTTCGAACACAGTCAATCATGTGTTTTCCTTGCATTGCTGGCTCAAGAACAGCCCTCTGCACAGAGGCACAAGGTAAAACCATCACTATAACAAACGAAAATAATAAAATAAAATAACTAGGCTAGCTAAGTAGCATGAAGCAAGTCATATTGCAAATTTGACAGAATCACAGAAAAAGCATCTTCTCAGTTCAGTGACACAAACTAATAGTTACAGACATATAGCTCTTCTTATTCTAATCTTGCACATTACTTAGTAATTGCACGAGTGATCTCTTGCGAATTTACTGTACACAAGTCAAGACATTAATTTCTCATGAAGACAATCCACATGTTCCTTTGTCAAGCAAGAAGGATTCTTAAGACCAACTCCTCAGTCCAGACCAGTTAGCAATTGGCATCAGGCTAGACACCAAATGGTTCTGGCCAGATTCCAGTGGCACTTAAGAACTTCATCGATTTATGAATTCCATTTAGTTGTTAAATGTTGTGAAGCTACATATGCAAGTGAAAGAACATAACCCGGTCAGAATCAATAGACCTCGTTCATAGCTCTTACTAAATTGGCACAACAAGATTACATTCATTGAATTTTAACTCGATAGTTCCAAGCAAAGTTCTATTGATTTCAATCCGAATTGCCAATAATGTACAACTAAACCTTCCCTTTTTGTCCATATTTGCAAACATATTTCTATTGATTTCTCATCTGGCCACAAGCATTTCCTCGGAACAATTCTACCCATTCCAATCAAAACTATACCAAATTCATCAAACCCTCTGGGCCTGCAGCTTCGAATTATTCAGTACGCAGTGAGCACTACCTGGATGGGGAAGAGCCTGGTGATGCCCCGCGCGGTGAGCCCCTCGACGATCCGGCCCGAGATCCCTAGCCTCGAGATCTCCAGCCCGCCGTCCCCCACGGCCACGTTGGGTTCCGGCTGGCCCACGACGCCGGGGTGGCCCTGAACCCCAGGGGGCTCAAAGAGGCGTGGAACGCTCGCCTTGGTGGCTCCGGCGTCATGGGGGCCCGGCGTGGGCTGGAAGGTCTCGCCGGACGCGAGAGGAGCACGGTGAGGAGCACCCTCCGTGGCTCCGCCGGCGACAAGGAGGAGGACGCGGAGAGCGCGCGGTGGACCAGCGAGATCATGGCGGCGGTTGAGGCTCGGGAGGGAGCCGACGAACGTTGGTGGGCTGGGCCCCAGGGTATGCCGTGGCCCACCCGACATACCCTATGGGTCCGCCCCTGGTAGAGCCCATGGACGTGGTCCTAGCAGTCATAGTTGTAGTCGTAGGGCACCTGTTGGTTCATCCATAACCTCTGCCGCTACAAGTTCCCCCTCCAGTTGGACATCCTCATCGCCTACCCCAAGGTCACCCCCGAGATCGAGCTCCTCACCCTCGACGACAAGACCCACAAGGTCTCGTACTCCCTATGGATTATAACATGCTTTTAGCCACGAGGTGTGATCGACAACTTCCGATTTACAGCCACGAACGCTGGTCAATGTGTTCCGACTTACGACCACGAGCGCTGGTCGAAGTTGAAGCCGTGGTTGATGGGGGAAGTGGTCAACGTTGAAGGGCCGTGGTCGAAGGGGACAGTGGTCGAAGTCAAAGGGGGTAGTGATCAAAGTCGGGGGGTGTGGTCAAAGTCGGGGTCGTAGTCGAAGTCGACGCCATGGTCGAAGTCGGGGCTGTGGTCGTAGGGGACCATGGTCGAAAGGGGCCGTGATCGATGTTGAAGGGTCGTGGTCGAAGTCGGGGTTGAGTAGGTTGGGCGACAGGGCACAAGCGCACCGGAGGTCTACCAACATACGACCACCAGCAATGGTTGATCACTCCCGACCTACGATCACGCACGATGGTCGACGACTTCTAACTTATGACCACGAGGTGTGATTGATGGTTTCCAATTTACTACCACGAGCACTGGTCGATGTGTTCTAATTTACGACTACGAGGTGTGGTTGATGTCTTCCGACTTACGACCACGAGTGTTGGTCGATGTGTTCCGACTTACAACCACGAGGTGCCCTCGATGGCTTCCGACTTACAACCACGAATGATGGTCGTCGGCTTCCGACATATGATCACGAGCCATTGTCGAAGGCTCCCGATTTAGGACCACGATCGATCATCGACTGCTGCCAACTTACAACCACCAGCAATGGTCGACCGCTCCCGACCTACGATCACGCACGATGGCCGACGCTTCTGACTTATGACGACGAGGTGTGCTCGAGGGTTCTCGACCTATGACCACGAGGTGTGGTCAATGTCTTCCGACTTATGACCACGAGGTGTGATTGACGGCTTCCGACTTACTTGATGGATTTAAAAAATTGCAGAACATGTTTATATGCATATTCTAAAAAATTTTACCACCCATAAGTTTTAAAACATATAGTATGATAAATTTTAAAAATTCGTAGCAACGCACAGACATTCAGCTAGTCAATTAAAACAACCAATGGGCAGTGATGGGTCCCTTCAAATAATCCGCTTTCCTTTTCTTTACTAATTACTAATATATGAAAAAGTTTATCCATTCGTTTCACCCTATCCAACAATCTTTCCACCTCTATATAAAAAAGCTAAAAAAGGAAAAAACTCTAAACATGTAGCGCTACCGTAACCCATGCACACACATGACACACCCACAATCACAAGTTTGTCCGTCGTTCTCGTGGACATGCCGCTCACCTGGGCCAGGGGCCGCGCAGTGCAGCAATAGACACGTGTGCTGGCCAGAATGAAAAGGCATATTTTTTTCTTTCACATGCTGGCCACCGTTTGAACAATGCTTTCTGCTAATATGGTAGTGAGCCCACAAAGCTTTATGTTAACATAGACTGGAGTTAGAAGAAGGCTTTAAGTTCATGACATGTTTTGACTTTTTTCTTTATCTTTATTTTTGTCTCTATTAATATAAAAAGAAAGTTTATCTGTTATTCTTCTCTTCACATGCATGTAGCACGCTCCTCTGGTCCTCACATCGTATGTTCCAATGAAAAATTTATGTTTGTGGTACGATTTTAGATCATATTTGTTGATACGTATAATCATTTGTTGATACTCTGTTGTAACGTATTAGCACATTACTAATTACTAGTTAGAGGCCCATACGTTGTAATAAAGTCATAAAAATAGTGAGACGGAACTTACTACCCGGTTAACTTCACACATCAAACATTGAAGAGCAAGCAACAGAGATAGAAGGGCGGCCAGAATACGCGAGGAGATGCGGAAAGTGGAGGGGGTGGGGCGGTTGTATCCTGAGAGAGGAGGATATAGACGAATGGTCCAGATTAAATCGGATAGCTGAGAAGAAAGGAGGGAGAATAGGCCAATCACCAACTCACACTTTTATAATAGTAAAAACAATAACGGCTAAGTCTATATTCTATGTCTACACAATGAAATTAGTTAAGGAAACGGTTTCTGGCGGAGGCTCTTCGATTAATTCGGCCATTGTATACTAAGTTTCTGCGCGCAGAAAATCCAGAGGCCCGGTTTGAAGGCGCCTTTGGCGGAAATTACATGCTTAGCATAAATAAATTATTAAGCTCGATGTTACGGTTTTGTTCCTTTTGACTTTCCAACTGATATTAGTTTTAGCTTTTTTTAATAATTACTATTTATTATATTAATAAGTTGTAGTAAAAAAATTTCTAAAATATAATCTACACGAACGCTACTTGTCTTGTTCTGCGATATTAAACGTGGAGCCCTACTCTGCTCGCTAACGTGCGCGCCTTGGTCTTCATCACGTCAGTCGTGTACCTCGGCCAATGCCCACTCGACCAAAAACAACAAAAAACTAAACAGTGCAACGAAGATGCAACATACAAACGAAAGAAATAATAATCTATAATCAAATAAGCATCTGTACTTACTGAGATCTTTTTTGAAACTGCAACTTGATCGGTTGATCGTTTAATTCACATATGTTGCTCTCTATTTTTCTTCATGCACTCCATTATAGCGTATCTCTTACTATCATTTCTTCTTGCAGCATTTGACAGAGGTCAACACTCTGCTACAACCATCTTTATCATAGAGGAAGATGCGCGCACATACTTCCTCGCTAGGCTGACGGCAACCGAGTACACAGTGATCCCGACTCTTTGCCGCGTCAAGACGACGCGTTGCTGATGTTCGGACATGGGGCTCCATCCGACCTACGCAAGGGCGACCCTCGGTTGACTCAGATGTATGAGGGATACACTGCAGCACTACAACGGTGATTGCGCTAGGGGATTGTCGTCCACACAGCCATATACAGTGGTACGCTGTAACTACATAACATAACATATGCACCGCACTAACATGTCGCACAAAATCCAAAGGTCAGAACATAGCAGCTCGATCATCCAGGACAGGGTTCATCGTCTGCACTTCCCACTCCCCAGGTACATGCCTTCCAACAATACTATGCACTGCAAATGTCGCAACATCTGCCCTAACGCTCCTGTACCATCTATGTAGGATATTGACCCAACTGCGAACGACTGGCTCAGTACTTTTTTCGGCCCTTTGCTGTACCCCTTCGCCGCAACCCCTCCTCCGATGCAAGCCTCGCGCTACGACCTCCGAGATGCACGCCAGCCCCCACTAGGTTCATCTTCTCTGAGGATCACCTACGACATCCGAGCCCGCGATAGGGTGTACCATGATTTCATGTATACTATCTTCAGCAGCGTCGCATTGTATCTCCACGTAATACAATTTAAATTATAATTGTGCCCAAGGCTCTACAAAAACTATAGTTTTTAATACTATTTGCTTTATTTACAAATTTAGAAAGCAAATAAATAATAAAATTAAAATTAAATCCCAGGCCACCTCCTGGCACCCTCCCGACGTGCCACCTCCCTGGCGGGCGCAGATCCTCTGACGTAACGTCAGGTGACGTTGGGTCACTGACGTGTGGGCCCACGGATCGTGGGGCCCACGCGTCAGTGACCCAACGTCACCTGACTTACGTTAGAGAATCCGGGCGGCTCCCTGGCGCCCTACCTAGGCACGCCACCTAGCCTGGCGCCCTACCCAAGCGCGCCACCTGGCCTAGCACTCCTCCCAGGTGCACCACCTCCCTGGCGTGGCCTCCCGGCGCAGCAGGGAGCAAAATTTGCCATTTCGTAGAGCTGAGAGCTATTTCCAGTATTACGTCGTGAGTAGGGCCAGATTTGCCTTCGTCTCCATTCGGAGAGCCTGGCCCTGGTTGATATATACACCTAACCAGCTAATTTTTTTTACTATGGTTGTTAGCTTATGACTACGACTGATGATTTTTTATCTTAACGTGAGCGTTTGTGTAAACGAACCAAATATTAATAAGCCAATAAGATACTTTAAAAAAGTTATCCTGATAAATTACTTAAAAAACATCACAGAAAGTAGTCTTATTTATATATTTGGAGAAAGACATAAATCCAAGGCTAAAAACAAAGTGCCATAGTTTGGTCGGAACTCTGGCCGGATTAATGCTGGCAATGGTACTTTAGTTTATCTCCTGTGCACAGGCATATATATGATCCCAGCTAATTATATACATCGAATTAGGCTGTGTTCATTTCAGTTTGAATTTTTGGTTTCTGACTTATTTTTTACTATTTCTAAATTTTGTTTTTTTAGTTTTTTTGCCAATTCTTTTTTTCTCGTATTCGTTTGTATTATCCGTAATGGGTTAGCATGTTTTTATTTTAATTTTTTTTAAATTTAGTTGTATCAAATAAGTTATAATCAGCTGCATGCATGTGAGACCACAAGTACGTGGAAGTATAAGAGTGTCAGATTGAGATCAGAACTAAGGGTGTGTTTGGTTGCTTTTGGGTAGTGGGATCGTATATCTTGGATGAGGGGAAGCTGGATGAGGAGGATCGTATTTTGAAAAAGAAGAGTGTTTGATTCAATGTATCTGTGGATACAGGCTGAATGAGTATGTGATTGGTAGGCTGTATATGAGGCTGTATGAAGGTCTTGCTCGACTCCCTCGGTCCTGGACGGGCAGATTCGGTCGAAATGGCCTTCCTCCCGGTCCCGGATGAGACCGTATGCGGGGACGAGCGGATCCAGGCTTCCACAGTAAATTCGTCCAACCAAACACCCGAATTTTTCGCAATATACGGTGGAGCTGGGATCCGGTCGTCCATATTCAGCAAACCAAACACACCCTAAATGAATTCTTGTGTTTTTTGTTTCAGAGGAAGATCTTTCTTGCTAGATTGGTCTTGTTCCTACTCTCCTTAATTTGTTTATATATAGATGCACCCTCATCTTAGTGACATATAGTTTCAATTTATTTATTTATTTTAATACATTTTTGTACGGCACAGAGCTAGCTAGGTTAAGTTTTCACTGGAGTTCACAGGCTCTTGCTGTTAGTTCAAAACTTCAAACAAAAAACATGCATGTAGCAGTACAGTCCTCGTGGCTCTGGCGGCCTTAGCTTATTGAACCCGTAACCTAAAACGAAAGTCGGAGACTACCAACTTATGTTGCTGGACAACACACTCTCCAGGTATAACCTCACAGTCTATGCAAGCTCGTTTGTCCCTCTTAATAAGAACAAAATCGATTTGGATAGAGTGTTGACCACTACTAAAGATAACTAAATGAGAATGTCTCTTTCTAAAGAAGGTGTTAGCTATCATAAGATCATATGTTACGACAAAGTTTAAGATATCTTCTCCCTCTTGATTTCTATCACCATATCCAAACCCCCATGCACCCTTTGAAACCTTCCACTAGTTGTACCGACATGAGCATTGAAATCGCATCCTAAGAAAATCTTCTTATTGATAGGCACACTTCTAACCATGTCATCTCGATCTTCCCAAAATTGCCTCTTAACGGTCTCATCCAACCCTACTTGTGGAGCATATGCACTAACAACATTCAAAACTAAGTCACCAAAGATTAGCTTGACTAGGATAATCCTATCCCCCTGTCTCATCACATTGACAACTCCACTCTTGAGGTGCTTATCGATTAAGATGCCCACTCCATTCTTGTTTCGTTCTGTTCCAGTATACCACAGCTTGAAGCCAGTATACTTCACCTTTTTTGCCTTCTGACCCATCCATTTAGTCTCTTGAATGCACAAGATATCTATTCGTCTCCTAATCGTTGTATCAACTATCTTTCTTAACTTACCTGTTAATGACTCTACATTTGAACTACTCATACAAATCCTACTCTCCTCGACTAGCTTCCTTGCTCCTCGCACTCATCGAGTAAAGTGCGGCGAAGCCCCTTGCCCATTTTCCACTACATCCGAGTGCCGACGTAGCGCGTCACTAAGGGAGTGACGTCCCGGCCCTTGCTCATTTATCACCACACTCGGGTTCCAATATAGCGCGTCGCTAAGAGGGTTACACTCCAACGAAACTTTTAATTTAGGTTTCATTCCATGAAAAGATGGCATAATTTTTACGTTGGCTTGCCAAGTCTAACACAACCCTCCTCTTTTTTCCTAGCTTGGAACAAGCTATATAGAAAACTACATCGATGGAGTTATGGTTTCGTTAGTATTGATCCATATTTCTTTTTCCACACATAGACTTTTGAAGTGTTTGCTGTATTATCAATTACTGAGTGAGCTTCCTGACCTTGGTTCCTGTTGGGGCCGCTCTTCTTCCCTTCAAGCCTTGTGATTGAGACTTGAAGAGGAGAGAGTTGGATGAAAGAATGGTGGAGATAGAGCTAGGAGAACATAAGGAGGGAAAGAAGATGGTGATGATGTGGTATCCCTATTTTCCTTTCTTTTCTGATGATATCAAGGGCAGCTTATAGTGAGCTGAAAATGAGTTTTTCCTTTAATTCCCAATAATTTTGTATTTTTGTCAGTATTCTTTCTCTGGACACTGAATTTTCTTGTTAGGAAAAGCTGTTGAATTTTTTTATGATCATCCCCTCTTCCTAGTGATGTTTTTAACCTGTGTCAGTTACTTTATGAACTTATTAGTGTTACGTGCTGAAAATTATTTTGCTTGTTGCTTGTCAGCTAGCTGCCCAATATACACAACAGAAGGACGTACTAGGGATTTCTTGTACATGTCTTGCATTTTTATGTCCTGGAGAATACCTGTGCTTGTTTTTGTCTTCGCTGATTAGTCGATGATTGAATAGGGACGCTTGGAAGAAAGCTTGGTTGTGGTTCCATGAATTTAGATATGGTTCCACCACGTGGCGGCGCAAGGATGGCTGGCTGCAGTTGAGGGAATGAAGGCTGGAAATTCAAGGAGGGGATCAGTAGCTGAGGCTTGGAGGATATTGCTGATGCTTTCCTCACCGTGATGTACACCATATGTACTTTCGTCGTAGAAGGCGGTCCATGTGACAATGTGTGCTTACAGGCGTGCGCCATGTCAGCATCAAGTCACTCGACGGCCAAGACCTGTCTGCACAGATTGCCAAGACATACAGTCCAAAGCATGCGCGATACGCAGAGAACTCAAGGAACTCAGTTCATATGCCTTTCCAGCACAATTCATTGGACTCGATGCTGCGTAACCCTCTCGGCAGAAACCATCTTTGTCAAACTGCGCATCGCACGGATAGGGGATTAGGAGTTACAGAACCATAATTCATCATTCATTAGTAAGAGTAGAATTGAGGCATAAACGACAAGCACAGAGCCACGCTACGAGTAATATATATCATTTTCTGCCATATATTATCACAGAAAAGCTGCAATGCTGACTAGCATAAACTGCGGCAAACCAGGAGAATCTCATTTGACTTGTTGCCGTTAACAAATGCATGAACATTGATGAACACTAAGACGACGGTTCAGCAGAAGCTGAATCTCCAAGGAAGACTAGATGATTCCTTCTCCATCACAAGGCACAAATGAGATCCCCGGATGGTTGCTGTCTTTTAGGTTCCAACAATCATGGCTCTTGTAGTAGACACCAAAAGACCAATCAAACATGTGACCAAACTAACAAACAAAAGCGCGACAAAAGTGTAGTTTGTATAGGTAAAGAATTGAGGTTACCAAACAACAGATTGGTCCAGAAACAAGCACTATAATATAACGGTCCTAACCCTTCACCAAACAAACTTTAATCACTACCATAACATACAAAGACTGACATGTACTTATATGTATGCACAGAACCGCAGCACACTCAGATGGTACTGGTAGACTTTTGAAATTTTCTTCCATGGCCTACTTCACTTGGGACTTCTCAAAAACATGTATACTTTCTGCATACGCCAGAATCGAAACAAAGATCAGATGAGTGTTGTATCATAAGAAATAGCATAACAACCGAAGTTCTTCAAAGTTCAAACACAGGTTGAGAGCATAAAATTGTTCACAATAAGTCACTATTGATGCTTCATGCTCATTCAACATCCCATATTTTTATGGTAACATCGTGTGAATTAAATTATACATATTTGCTCTGTTGGGACAAATACAAGACAAATGGACTTATGGACATAGCAAACACAAATACAAGTATATTAGAAAGCATTAGCCAACTTATGATTAATATTACATGCTCTGGCAATAACGCTACAATAACACTCGGATGATATCTTTATTTTCCTAATTTTAAAGAGAACTTCACTTTTGTCGAAAATTATGCATAGTGTTGGATAGCTAGAATAATGGAAGTAATCAAACAAATAATAAATATAAAATGTTTCCAATTTTAGAGAAGTTTATCAGCAGATATTTCAAAGAAAGCAACATATTTATGTGAATAGTCCAACAAGTCCAGTTGTTCCATAACTAACTGCATTTATATCAAATAGGCACATCCAAACTCACAATATATAATCCACAATAAACGTCTGCCATGATTGAAATACCTATTTACTCCCTCATCCATTTAGTATGCAGAGATGACTGAAAGGATTGTGCTAACACCAATAAACTTGACCGGGGAAAAAATAAAAGCATAGGAGGGAAGGGACAGAATGATATAGACAATAAGTCACGGACCTGAAGAACCCAAATGCTCACAAGTGTCTCCAAGCAAAACAAGGCAAATCCGACAAAGTAAAAAATCTGAAAGAACAGAAGTTGATCTTAAATGCGATATGCATACTCATCTCCAACCTTATAAAATCATATAGAAATACTTTAATAGACTAAAAGACTAAAAGTGATAGTAGCAAAAATGCTCAGTTGCTCGTTCTATATATATGAGCTGCAGAAGGATCAAATAGCATATGCAGATCTACTCACCCCAACTATCGCATGATCAGAGAAGGTATCGATTGCAGCCAGTATACCCCTGATGACAAGTAAAATATGTTTTGCTTAGCACTAGATATACGAATCTACAATCTTGTGCACTAAAATCTTGTAGTAGTAGTGGTAGTTCATCATATAAAAAATTCTTGATAGCAATTACTTCAATCAATGCATATTGTGGTAAGGTAGCTTACGTTAATGACTTCCCACGAAATACAATTGGTGGAGCAATGGCAGCAATTATGCAGAAGCCAATGTGGAGCTACACTCAAACAAACACACATAAAGTAGTCCAATCAGGTTCATAACAGAAATAGAATTTCAATGTCAGGAATGCAGAAACCACAAATCGATCAAGACCTTACCAGGTAACAAAGGAAAAACCATCCAAAGCTCAATGCACTGTCAGTTCTGTTCAACAAGTTGATAGAATATTAAAAATAAAAACACTAAACATAAGTTAAAGATAAACATCATCTGGTTGAAGCTGCAATTCCCTCCTTTACAGCTTGTGTCTGACTAGAATATCAACATTATTCTGTTGTTTATTAAAAATTCTATGAATGTTAAGCTGACAGGACGTGGAATTCACAAATTAGAGGACATGAACCAGTGTAGATTATTGTGTGCCGATAGAAGGATGCGTTAACTATTAGATGCATACCTCATTGCACGGTACAAAGGCCTATACCACATCAAGTATGACAGAGGAATTCCAAGCATACCATAGATAGTAGCCAAGAAAAAAAGCTTGGAGTCTGCAAGCATAAGAAAATCCAAAGTTTAGTGGTCTGCTGCATTAAGAAAATTAGCACCTGTTCTTAACTAAACTTACATCCCATGCAATGCAAGTGGCAGGTGCATGGGCAACAAGCATACAGGAAGCGAAAAAACTAGCTACAAAAAAGCGCTGAACTCACCTCCCCCTCTGATCCAACAGACTATGACAGCAATGAAATTCCAGAAGAGACAAAGCACAATGCCTGTAAATTATTGCAACCCAACACATTCTCCTTAAGTACAAACAATGCGATCTCTGGAAAGCACTAAATGTAGCACACCCCGCATTATGAATGACTTCCGAGGATGCATGCATACCAAGCCAGCTTGCGAACGCAAGATACTGCAACTTCTGCGCATTGGCTGGTATCTCGTTGGCAATGTCATGGTGGATAATCGGGAAGAATGGCGGCCAGTTCTTGTCCTCCATGGACACCCCGGCTACATCAACACAGTACAATAGAACAACACTCAATTCACAACTCCATGAGAACATCAAGGAAGATAATCATTACGCTAAGCCCAATGCACGTAGAAGCGTACCGCTCTTGAGAGCTTCCTCCCTCCTCCTGATGTCCTTCACCCACAAAAATTCAAAGAAAAAAAGTGAGAAGAAAAAACAGTTAACAATTTAACATCCTCGTCGTGTAACAAATAAACAGCAAGAATCCAAGGCAGCGGCACAACAAGCGTACCGCCTCTCGCCTCTTGAGATCTGACTCCCATTGCGAGAGCTCTCTAGCCTTGCCCTTCGAATCCTTTAACAGCAAAACAACCGGATTAATTAGGTTAACACACCAGCACACACTGAGCACGCAGCAACGTGGGGGAGCCTCTCTTACGTTCATGGTTTCAAGGGGGATATCGACGGTGGCATCGCCCTTGCCGCCACCTCCACCGAACCCGACGGGCTCTGTCGGGCGGAATTGGAACTGCGACCTGCCTCCACCACCACGTCTTCCACCTCCTCCTCCATTCTACGAGTACGACACACCAAATCCACACCTCATTAGAACACGCCAGAAATCCAACGCCCGAGCTAAGCGGGGAGATCCCGCCCGAGATCTACCGCGCCGCTCGAGCTAGCTGAAGGTAGGCGGAAGGAGAATGGGGGAGACATCGAGCAGAGGGCGATCGGGATTACGTACGGAGAAGGGGTTGTCGTCGGCGCCCTCGTCGAAGGGGTTGGGGTCGTGGTGCATGCTCGCCGCTTCGCCGGCTCGGCTCCGGGCGGCGGACGGGACGAAATGATCGGTGGTTGGGTTTGGTGGGAGGGGAGGGGAGGGGAGGGGAGGGAGGGAAGCGGTGGGAGGGGTTGGGGGCCCGGGGGTGTTGAGCGTGCGTGGTGGACTGACGGACCAACTGCCTGCTCAAGTCGCTTCCGGTTCAAGTTGTTGCTGTTTTTTTCGCTCCCTTCGCTGGCAGCCGGACACGACACCCTGCGTCTTTTTCTCGCCTGTCACAAGGCTCTCCTCTCTTCTGACTTCTCACCTCTGGGTCGCCGTGGCCATGCTTTTACCATACATTTCTCCTCTTATACAATCACTTCAAATTTAACCCATAGATAAAATTATCTTCGCATTTCGTGCTATAATACTAAAGAAGATATAGTAATACAATAATTTTTATTGTGGGCTTGTGATGACAAGTAGAGAGATGTGAGGGCCTGCTTGATCTGGCTTTTCCAACCTTCCGACTTCGGCTTTAGGTCAGAACACCTCATCGCCTCTGCCATGGAGGCAGCCGACAACTCCGCCTCGCCACCCGCCCTTACGCGCTCGCCTCCTCCCCTGCTGTCGCCTCGAAGCCATGGTTCTTGAACTCCCACTCGGACCTGATGGTCATGGCACCAAGGACGTCAGCTCGATGGTACAAGCTACACTTGGCTGCGCTCTGATGAGCGAATCAGTGTGATCCTATTTGTGTAAATGTGGTCTCTTCTTGGTGCACAGATGGTCTCGTTCTTGAGGGGAACTGCGTGGGAGCAGCAGCCGCTGCCGGATTTGGCCTCGTTCCTATACAAGAACCGGATCATGTACTTGGGGATGTGCCTCGTGCCGTCGGTGACAGAGCTGATGCTTGCCGAGTTCCTTTACCTCCAGTACGAGGACGTGGAGAAGCCCATCTACATGTACATCAACTCCACTGGCACGACCAAGGTGGGTGCTGCTGATCCACCTTTGCTTAGATGATTGCTAGTATAGAATATAGAATGAGTATGGATGCATGGCTCCAAAACCATTGCGTAGGCTTGATTAATTAGTGAATGGGAATACACCTCAATTTAGGGTAGCTTATGGACTATGCAGGTCTTTAATCCTCTGTTAGCACAATATGTAATCTGTTCAACTTCCTTTACTTTAACATGCGGGCATCTTCATATCGAGCAATTTTCCCTCATAGCGTAACCCCTCCTCATTCGCACTGGCACAGCTCCCTTTCCTCTGCCTCGGTATGCATCAATTCCTTATTTGCTCCCATGCACACAAACGCCGCTCTTCTCTCTCTGGTTGAGCTCTCCTATTGTAGATAATTCCTAATAGGTTGCGAGAATTTACATGACATTGACAAAATTAATTAAGTAATTATGCAACATACTGATTTAAATGCCAACATACCAATTTTAATGGTAAGCATGAATTTTCAATGTACTTTTGACATTAAATTCATTCCAAATTAATTATAAATGTTGTTTAATAATGTTTTGTATTTTCACATGACTAACCAAAATTTTCCCACTACTCTAACATGCCACAGAATCCTCCCAGTTAAATATTTGCAATAAAATAAATTAAATACACGTACTTTTTTTCCTCCTGTCTTCCGTCTAATCTTTCCTCTAACAAGATTAATTCCTTCCTACCTAATGGGATTAATTCATCTAACCAAAGTTATACTATTTTTTTTCTACAACTACAATTTTTTACATATGCTAATTTAACACTAAGCAAACTATTAACTTAATAGAAAAAAATTGACTAAAACATAGCAAAATTTTTACCTTGCAGAAGTAGCGGAACCTCCTCCTCTCCTCTCTTCTCTCTTTTTCTTCCCTCTATTCTCTTCTTCTTTCTTCCCCTTTTGTTCTTTCTCTTTTTTCCACTCAGTGTCGGCGGATGGAGGTTGGGCTCGACCGAGTGGCCGGCCAGTCACTGTACCCTTGGGCGATAAGAGGTCCAATCGTCTAACGGTTGAGCGATAGAGTCCAATCATCTAACTGTTGGGCAGTTAAACCTTTAAAAAAATTATCAGAGCAGTATTTGATTTCGTTTAAAACAAAACCAGTCACCCTCTGCTTAGACAGCGCATAACAACTAAACGAATCACCTAAAGATGCCAAAGTGATTGATTGGGCAGCCTCTGAATTAAAAATTGAAAGAAACAAGATGCGTCGCTTTTAAAAGATGACCGATCTGGCACGTAAGCGCATATCTGGTAATATCACCTTAGCTATCTTTTTAGCTATATTAAATAAGTAAAATTTTATATAAAAAAAGAAAGAATGTGAGAAAAAAATAATATGATGTCTCTTATACAAAAGACGATTTGAGTCCGTAAACTAACGTAAATAGTAAGAGGATATGAAACAGAAAGTTACAGCGAAAATAATATAATATAGTTAGAGAAATAATTTATCATTGAAGATATTGTCTCTAATACTATCTTTAAGTGAGGTAGAAGTATTAGAGATAATTTTAAGAGACAGACTATTGTATATATGCTAAATTAATGTTATACAGGGGGCAGATCCACACCCTGGGCATGGTAGGCTTCAGCCCGAGATGTGGAAAAAATATCTAGTGTGCAGCCCAGGTAAATTCAGTCTAGCCTGGGTAACATTTTCATGGTCAAGCCTAGATAGCCTAGATTATTCCACCACTGAGTCTGGAGTGTAATTAAATTCTGGTTCTATCACTGATGTCATAGATGTTTTTTGGTTATGTGATGGTTTTTAGATATAGGTAATAGCTTTTATTTTATTTTTATAGACGACGATGAATAGACGAGACATCAGTACGGACGAATGGAAGCGGAAGCTAAAATAACCACTATAGTGAGCAAACATGTGCAAGGGAAAAAAAATAAAGAAGAGGTGGAGGAAAGCCATTCCACGTCAATCACTCGATCGATCAGTGCTCCCCGCAACAAGAGAAGCGCGCGGCTTTAGCTCCCAAGCTTCGAGCCAGAGCGGGACGGGAGCCGCGGAGACTATGGTCGGAATCTTCTCCAGGTTCTCCGCCGGCGCCCACCGCCGCGCCAAGAGCGCCGCCGTGAGCTCCCCTCCCTCCCTCCTTCCTTGTTTTCTATTCTGCCCGCTTGTATCCCTATTTGTGTTGTATTTTACTTGCACAAGGAGAGATCTATCTGTAGAACCATATCAAAAGACTGTCACTATTAGCTCTACGAAGTCGTCAAAGACTCGGATTTGAGCTGGTTCGGTTTGCTCTCGTAGTCGTTTATGGGTAGATGGTAATGTCTCCAACACATGGTATCTCCTTTCCTCTTCTGATTCTTTAAATTGGGATTATTTTAGCGAAGTTCTTTTTTTTTTTGCTTTAGATGATTTTTGTTTGGTAGGATTCTAGTGAAATTTCTAGCTACTATATGCTTGCTGCGCTTCTTTGGATTAGTCAACCAAGAACTAACCTGATTGCTGCCCAAAAATTGGAGAAAGTTGCGAGCTTTTGTTGCCTCTTAGTAGTAATCTACTTGTTTGTGAGAAATTGTAATATTACTCAGGTGTTGTTCTTGAATTAGTAAAGCCAAGAGTCAGGCACAATTCCTACCAAATTGCAATCTCTTATGTTGCCAAGTCTTGGCTGTCTTGCCCAACTGCTGCAATGAAATCAACAATTGTGGGAACTGAAATAGGTGTTGATTTTTTGATGGTGCAGGAGGTTGTGGAGACATTGGCGCCCAACATGAACACCGGAGAGTCTGACCCGGCAGCTGTTCCCTTAGATAGTCCACACGGCATTGAGGTCAGTGTTGAGTTCAAGCCGGTGGAGCACCCTGTGGAGCCTGTGAACCTTGATCAACCAGTGAAATGCCCACTTCCTGAGCCATCTATACTGCATGTAAGACATTCTCTCGCTGTTTATAGAAGAATTGCATGATTGGATTATGTTATGTAGTCCACTACAAGAAGCGGGACACACAAGAGAATCACTAACACAAAATGGTCGTTATCAGTGAACTTATATCGCAAAATTCAGTGTTACAGTCACAACAACATGCCTGCTCTTACATACAGTTGAAGGTTTCCTTCAATTCCTAGCACCAGACCATGCAAGCCTATTGTTCCCTTATTGGTTTTACTGATTGATGAATACTAGGATGGGAGGATATGGAAAGAAAGGATGTCTACAGCGGGTGCGATGGTGAGGACAGACTTGCCAGTCGTGAAGGAAGGATCGCAGTTTGAGTCTGACAGCAGTGGAACAAGGTCGCGATCTGCAGTACCAAGGCGTGCCATATTGCCCTCTGTAAGTGCCCCTGAGCATAACATCCTAGCGCTGCTTGACGAGTGTGACGCACCAGAGAGCCAGCATCCTGCTGAATGAGCTTCAGTTGGGTGTTGCCAGTGCCTTGTTAGTTGTTACTCTTGACTGTATTTTCTATTTTGCCTCCTATTTTTGTGCATTACTGTCTTACATGTATTGTTCCACTTTGTCAAATGCCACGAGCTGAATACAGCAATGTCAAATCCGAAAAATTTGGAACTATATCAACATAATTTTATGTGGATTGTTTCTGCTTTCTATAATACAGATACAGGCAATTTGCAGTACACCCCTTGCATCTGTTAAAGACGATAAAAGCGATTGCTGCCTCACTGTGATGCTTGGTTTAGTTTTGAGTAACTCTGCTGTTGTTGGCAATTTACTAATTTTTCTCTATTTGAGTTTTCTCGTCTAATCAAAGAGGATAGCTTGGCGAAACACACCTTATAGTTCAAACCATAGTCGCTAAATTCTTATTTAGTCGCCGAACCGGGTTGCGGACTAAAGTTTAATCCCTCTGCATATGGATTGAGCTTATGGAATAAGTCGATGCAATAGCCTTTGGTGTTAAAAGAATTCTTGCTGGTACAAACACGCCCATTCGTAGCGTGTTCTAATTTTGCGGTAGGGCAGACGACAAAAGTGTTTGTTGTTTCTCTTCCCCGTATCAATTTCGCAAGGTGCAACACAAGACATTGGTTGCGTTTGTCGGTATATTGAGTAAAATCGACAATAACCATAATAAATATTGAAAGTCACATAAAAATCTCGACAAGGGAGACCAACGTGGGCGGCGCACCAGAGAGGGAGAGGAGGCTCGGTGTGGCTCGGGATTGACTTGGGACCTTCAGGCGATGCTTCAAGCGCGGCCAATTGGATGGGGGAGCGCCGGGGTGACGGGTCGACCGAGCGCCGAAGTTGAAGAAGAAGGAGGTCGCTGGTGAGCTGTGAGTGTCAAGGGACGATTAGGCGCGGGGAGAGAAAGATAGGGGAGCAAGGCGAGCTCAGGGGATAGCTCGGCGGGACTCGAGGCTCGCCGAGGGGTGCTGGCGATAGCGGCGGCCAAGGGAAGCCTCACGGCAGAGACGGCGGGCTCGCTTCGGGCCAAGCACAGCCAAGGCGTAGAGTGAAGAGGCTTAGGTAGTGTTTGGTTTAGGGGATATCCTGGGATGGGAGGGGGCCAACCCATTTTTTATAGTGTTTGGTTGTAGGATTTAGTGGGATGGGTTGAACCCAAAAGAGAATATTCCTGTGAAAAGTGGGTTGGAACGATCCGCTGGAAACGAGCGAACCGCGCCAACCCACCTTCGTTCGCGCCGTTCCCCATCTCCCCCGCTGTTTTCCCCGCCGCCCCCGCCGTTCCCCATCTCCCCCCGCCGCCCACGCCCTTCCCCAGCTCCCCCGGCCGTTCCCCATCTCCCCCCGCCGCCCACGCCCTTCCCCATCTCTCCCCGCCGTTCCCCATCTCCCCCCGCCGCCCGCGCTGCCCTGCCCTCCCCCATATCCCCCGCCGCCCGCGCCGCCCTGCCCTCCCCCCATCTCCCCCCGCCGCCCGCGCCGCCCTGCCCTTCCCCCCATCTCCCGGCGCCGCCCTGCCCTTCTCCCTCCACGCGCGGGCGCCGCCCCGGCCGGGTGTGTGCGCGCCTCCCTGCCGCTCCTCACGCCGTCGGTGCTCCGGTCGTCCTCGTCGCTGTGCTCCGGTCGTCCTCATCGCCGTGCTCGGGTCGTCCTCTCCGGCCTCCTCTCTGCCCCGGCGCGTCCTCCCCGCCGTCCTCTCCGCCGCACGTCCAGCGCGTCCTCCTCGCGCGTCCTCCCCGCCGTCCTCCCCACTGCCGGCCTCCTCTCCGCCGTCCTCTCCGCCCCACGGACGATGCTGTCGCTGGCGGGCGTGGAGGCCGCCGCCGCGGGGGCCGCCCCCTTGCCGATGGCGGCTTGTTGCTTGTTGCGGCTGGACGGGGCGCCGGATTGAGAACCGTCGCCCAGCGACGACCGCGGAGTGGCCGGCTGCGGCGGGCGTGGGAAGCTCGACGCGCTGCGGCCGCCGTCCTCGTCCGGGCGATGGGCGACGCCGAAGACCATGGGGTGGGAGATCGTGCGAATCGGGGGAGCGCGGATTTGGGGAGGAGATAGAGCCGTCCTAGATCCCATTCTATCCCTCCATCCAAACAAAAAACAGGGACTAATCCATCCTTGCAACCAAACAAAAAGTGGGATTATCCCATCCCACAAACCTGGGATGGAGTTATCCCATCCCACCAAGTCTCCAAACCAAACACTACCTTAGGGTTGGGCCTGACCCACAAGATTTGGGATTTTTTTTAAAAAAATGACTTCGATTTTGAATTTCCAAAATGAAACTGAAACTTGATTTGAACTCGAAAGGAAATGAATTTTAAATTACAAGCAAGGGTCTACGTCCTCTCCAAAACGGCATACGCAGTGTCGCGCGGCTGGATGACGACGCCGAGGATCTCTATACTGACAGTGGTGTACATCCACGAGACGATCGTGTAGTCGTCCTGCACCCAGACCGGATCGTCGTGATGGGGTTCGAAGCCGTTGATGTGCTGCTCAACGCCGAACTTGCCGAAGACGATGGTGAACAGCGTGCTCCACTGGGAGTGGTTGGGGCGATGGAGATCGAGGATAATCAGCACATGCTGCCGAATATTCACGAGTTGGAGATTGTGGACGGGGATGGCAGGCGTTGCAAGAACGCGGAGGGCGCCGGAGGAGATGACGTTGGGGGTGGCATCGCTAGCCTGAAGAGAGGCCAAACTCGCCGCCGCCGCGACTGCTTGAAGAGTTAAGCGCTTGTCTTGCCACATGCTAGCTATTCGAGTGGCAATTCCAAGATATATGTTCCAGTTTTTCCTTTGGAAGATTGTACTATCACCATGCAGTGTATGCCTGTGATACATGGAAGATTAAGATGTGTCCAAATGTTTTGCATGAAGCTGAGTGCTCTCTCAATTGAGGCGTACCATGTATTGGGTTCATGATGATACTAATTAAGAGATGCATTTTGATCTCATTATTTACCGGTCGCTGCTTCTTTCCTCTTGCTGTGCTGCCTGAATAATTGACAGTCTTGAGTGGTTTGTGACATTGATTAAGCCTGTTTGGTGGCATCAGCCCCAGTAAAATGCCCCCCCCAACCCGCTTTGAGACCAGAAATTCTGAGATTTCAAGTATTTGGCCGAACTAAAATGCAGCATTTAACAACTGCCTTAACCAGGTTACTTGAGTAATCCAGAAAAGCAAGGAGCTATAGATGATGACAGGGACAGGAGCTAAGCTTCATTCACACACATATCCAACAAACAAACAAACAGCAAAAACTTTTGCCCAAATAAGTTGAGATAGACTAGAAAAGAAATCTCCTCAAGGTTAAAAAAACGAGAGCCTTATAATTCACACATTGAACATAATTTCTCCATCAAGAGATAATTCACCATCCAATGTGGCACCCATGAAACCAGAAGATGACAAGGATGCAGCAAATTATCAACTGAACTAACTGTGAAGCACAAGTATGATTGTATGCGAATAAACAAACGATCCAAATCCTAATGAATGTGCAATCTTCTACCGGATGAATACAGATATCGTTCAGCACTATAAAAAAGCAAATATCATCTGATCCCGTGAGGAACTTAGGAACTGACTGGGAAGGTATTAAAAGCTGATTAGGTCATCTTTCTTCGGATCCTGCTTTTTGGGCCCTTCCTGGGAACTGCTTCCTCCCTTCTTGCCAAATATCATCTCATCCAGATCATCAAGGATATCATCATCTCCGCCTGACCTTGCTCGAGAACCAGCTGGTTTCCTGACCAGGGCATCTTCATTGCCAACCGTAGCAGAATCTTCATGTTCTGTGGCAATTGGTATGACCACTGGCCGTTGTTCTGCATGCTCCGACGCCATGGGTTTCTTCATCTCTTCATATTTGGATAGCACTTTCAGGATCTCATCATTGAAACTTAAGGCCTCAAAGAGCATAGCCTCATTATCTCCAGCCGTCTCAATGATTCTCTGGATAGTGTGCTGAGATTGGTAGCATTGTTGCACAAGAGTGGCTGTCAAGTCATCCTGTGGAAGTAACAGAACTAGTCAAAATAGAATAGCAGGTAACCTTTACAGAGTACAATTTGCACTTAACAAATACTGCTTGCTTTAGTACACTTTTAGTTGGTGTTCCAAGCATGGGTGCGAAAAAGAGTAGCAATCAGTAATAAAGATGAACAAATTAGAGACAAGCTTTTCATCAGTTAAAAAGTATGTCCAACAAAATCTACTCCAATTCTCCAAACTATTTGAACAACATGTAAAGCAAGTTGCACAGCATACAACGCTGTGAACATTTTGGAAGTACTCCATGCAGCGAATGTCAACACTATCAGGGAACAGCATATCATACTCAATAAAGAACACACAATATTGTTTCCTTGATAATTGATATGTATACAAATGACCAACAGACAAGCAAACCAGATTTAGTAATGTATTATTACATGCCCACTCCGCTAGGACTTGTAAAAGCTCAGAGAAATCAGAGCATGCACTAGATAAAAGAAAATCCAATGCACTTGTTGCAAAATTAAATTTAACAATAAACTTAATAGTATCTCGTAAACAGATCAATAAGAACATGCATTAGAATAAAATGACCAAAACACTTGCAGCAGAATTAAAAACTAACATTGAACTGCATAATGTCTCATCAATAAAGTACACATCTATATATCACCTAGAACATCAAATATTGCAAACGAAACAAATCACAATACTAGTCTGCTCTGCATATTTTGACTCGTCAATACAAAAATAGCAGCCAACACAGAAATTTCAAGACATTGTTCACTGTAAAAGTTCCATGAGGAAACAGATCTCATGCATTGGTGTCATAATACGCAGACCAACTAAACACTATATCTATGTGTACTGCAGTCAAAATCCAGTTAGAATCCTGCAAAGTCCAACAAAATCCTAGAATATGAACTTGGGACAAAGTTACACAAAATCCAGTTACCTGCAAAGCATCCTGCTGAGGGGAAGATGAAAGAACAGTTGAAAGAAGTTCTACGCTGTTACGAGCCACATCAAAAGCTTCCTTTGTTTCTTCAGCGGTATATGTATGCTCATGCACATCTTCAAAGGTCAGCTGGGATAAGTTTGCATTGACTTCAGCTTCAGCAACTGATCGTGGTGGAGTAAATATGGGGGCCAAGCTCTCATTGTCACGTCCAGGAAACCGCACTCTTGATTTCAAGCTCTACAAAAATCAGGACAGCACCATATTTATTGTTGTAGTTACTTAATAAGCACTACCTTGGTTACTAAAGCATGACATATTTTTATGGCAAGGATAAATCATATGGATTTATATTTACTACCATCAAACTGAACACTGAAACAACCTGTGAATTATGATAAATATTTAACCCATAAATTTACGAGAATGGCAACACAGTTGCCTAAGGTGTGTTCATACTTCACTACAATTACTTAAACCCATGAAATCATGAACTAAAGGCTGATTGTACAAAAACATATGACCGTTACAAATTATCACCTCTTCCAAGCACAAAAGTACGAAATCTATTAAGTGTGAAGCATAAAGGCCCTGTCGTTTCGGCTTCAGCTTCTGGCTTATTTTTCACTATTCATAAATTTTGTCTGTTTTTGAACTTTTGGTTTTTTTAGCTTTTTTGCCGGTTCTTTTTTCCCTGTATTTGTTTATGTTGTCCGTGATGAGCTAGTATATTTTTTCTATTTTTAAATTTTTTAAATTTAATTGCACCAAATAATCCACCTTCAGCTACAGTGAAATTTTAGCCATAAGCCACAACTTTTCAGCCCAACTGAGCGAGGCCAAAGAAAGCTTAGAGATTGCATGAAGCAATGTAATGTGCTAACTGCTGAAACAACCTTACTTCAGTGGGTTTGGTCCTAAAGTGGATTGCTTTCTCTACTTACATTATGGACCACTGCAGATTATTTGGACCATTTTTGTCTTGAAAAGCAAGAAATGAAAATGAACCCACCGCTGTGAAAGAGAATTAGTCAACTGGAACATAATACGGCAAGTTGTACTGTTGATTTCGTTAATAAACCAGGGCAAAAAGAGAGCGCCAGGAGACTTGCGTTTGCATACCTTGTAGGTCTCCTCATAGACTGGCAAGTAGCGGAGCTCATCACCAGACTCTCCCCAAGCTTCAATCAGCGTAAGGGCTTTGTTCCTGTTATTCACCACTGTCTGGGGGTCATCAATCAACTTGACCATCTCATCAAGAACCCTCTCCGCCGCAACCTCTGAGAAGGCCTTCTCACAGTTCTTCACAATGGTCTCAAGAAGGACCAAGGAGAGATACTGAACCCTAGCCTCCTTCAGCATGATCCGCTTCTTTATCCCACGGATCAGCTCCACGCTGTTAACCTTCTCCGTGTTGATCAAGTCGCAGATTTCCAAGTTTGCAGACCAATCAGGCCCATCCAAATTCTCTGAGGTGGCCTCCTCAACAATCTTATCCGCCGGAGTCTGCCCTTGGAAGAGCTCCTTCATCTTGAAGCTCATGGAGCTCATGCCAGCGGTCATCTTCTTGCTAACCTCCGACCCGGTAATCTTCAGACGCTCACCGAAGGAGCTAACTTTGTCCATCAGATTGTCACTCATTTTTGCTATAGAACCACCAAACAAACCAAAAGAAATGGGCACAGAACAGTTAGACTAATACATCAACGTGAACAGCATAAACTACAAAGGCTGCTCTCTCATGGTCAAATTTGGACAATAAACGTTTGCATTAGTTGAACTTAAACACCAAACGGAAAATTTTAAAGAACCGAACCTTTTCTACCAGGTAGATAAAAACACTAGCAGGAAAAATTAACCAAAAAACTTAGAATTTTATGAAAACACCACATGAGTTGCTGGAATTTTAACCGCACAACATGAACTGACCCGACCTCTCACAAGGTATATAAATAGACTGCAACCATCTAGCAAAATCAACAAGGCCGTGAGGGTTTGGCGGGATATAGGCCAGGACAACCACCAAAACCGAAATTTTCGCTAAGAAAAGGATCTTTTTAACTTATAAAACGATCAGCCAAAAAAGATTTGCAGTAGATCCAAAAATCGAACAAGAAATTTGGGGCAGTAGAAGAAGCGGATGAAGAGGGATTGGGGCCAAGATATACCTCCGTGGCGAGATCAAGAAGCGGAGGAGGGGAGTCGAATCGAACTGGAGCGAGGCGGCCTCGTACGCGTAGATTTTTCTTTCTGTTCGATGAGCTCTGGTGTCCGCGGTGCCTTGGAGTTGCGGTCTACTGTTGTTATTGCTTCCAGACCCTTTTTCCTTTCTCCCTTTTCTTTTTCGCTTTTCCTAAGGCCTAACCCTACTTAGCATATTCTATTATTCGAGTATTATACAAAACCAAGTGACTAACCATGGATTTGTTATTTATTTACGGCTAGATTAGGCAGACGGCACGCTCTTCGGTGATAATGACATAAAACCGTGTCTTCTGTCTTACCGTTATAGTGGCACAAACGTTGTGCACAAACTCTGAAGGTCAAAGTCTTAAGGTGGTGATCAAAAGAGCTTCAGCTTCTGACTTTCAGCTTATTTTTTATTATTTATAAATTTCATTTTTTTCTGAACTTTTAGTTTTTTATTGAACTTTTTTGCCGGTTCTTTTTTTCCGTATTTGTTTGTATTATACGTAATGGGCTAATATATTTTTTAAATTTTTTTAAATTTAATTATGCTAAATAAACATCTGTCAGAGCTACAGTGTTTTTTCAGCCAGCTACAGTGCTTTTCAGCCATAAGCCACAAAAAAAGCCCAAATAATCACCTCCTTAGGTATAATCTAATCCGTATCAGTTACATGTCCTTACGTTGTAATAAAAAAATTAGCATATATCCAATGGCTATAATCTAATCATAGGTAAACTTAGTAATGATATGATACTACAAAACTATAGTGAAGATATGCAAAATCAGGGGATCAGGGAAAGAGGGTGTCGTAGCCCATGTGTTGGCGTGATTTTTTTAAGATTGGAAGGAAGACAGACGAACATACCATTCACAAACTCTTCTAAGGAAATTCAGATAGCACAGTAATCTTGTGCGCCTGAAAATAATGCTTTAATTTCCTCGAAGACATAAAGAAGGTATATAAAAGTTTTTGAATCTGAGGGTAACGCTCCTTTGGCCCATGTAAAACCTCACTTACATAGTATAATGGTCATTGAGTATTCTTGACTTCAGCGACTAGTACTGCACTTACCACCTGTGGCCTAGTAGCTATGTACAAAAAGAAATTGTTCGTCTAGTTGTGGTGAAACCAAGACTAGTGCACTTGCAATGTATCTTTTGACATCCTCAAATGCTTCGTTCGCTTCTTTTGTGCACTTAAAGCCATGTTTCCCAAGGAGTTTGAAAAAAGGTAGTCTTTTTTCGCCCAAGTGTGCTATGAAGCGACTTAACGCTACCCCCAGGTGTGTTATGAAGCAACTTAACGCTACCATACACCCTGTAAGCTTTTGAACTTCCTTAGTGCTAGTCGAAGGACGCATATGGTCGATAGTTATCTTTTTGGGGTTGGTTTCAATGCCTCAAGCAAAGACAAGGAACCCGAGTAGCTTTCTCGATGATACTCCAAACATACATTTCTCCGGCTTGAGCTTCAAGTAGTGTTTTCTAATATTCTCAAAAGTTTCTCATAGGTCTGAGATATGATCTTGACGCCTTATGATTTTTATGACCAGAACATTAATATAGGCTTCCAAATTTCTACCGAGTTGAAGATAGAAGGTCTTTTACATAAGATGCTGGGAAGATGCACCAACGGTTTTTAGGCTGAATGACATTTTAACATAACAAAAAATTACAAATAGAGTAATGAAGGCAGTCTTCTCTTCATCTTCTAAACATATGCTAATATGATGATAACCAGAATATGCATATAGGAAACTAAGCATTTCACAACTAGCAGTAGAATATACTAATTGATCGATTCATGGAAGGGAAAAGTCATCCTTCAGACAAGCTTTATTCAAGTCAATGCAATCTACATACATTCTCCATTTACCATTATATTTTCTAACCATTACGGGATTAGCCAATCACTTTGAGTGGTCGACTTCTCTTATGAAGTCTACTTTTAGTAGCTTGTCGAGTTCTGACTAGATAGCTTCTCGTCAGTTGGGGATGAAGCATTATAGCTTCTGCTTGACCAATTTCTTCTCAAGTTAAAGTGCTAGCCTATGCTCGATCATCTCCCTAGAGACTCCGACAATGTTGGATGCCTGTCACGTGAATACATTTGTGTTTGCATGGAAGAAGGTAATGAGCTCGTCTTCCTAGGCGGGGTTGAGGCTGACTCCAATTTGAACGGTCTTGTAGGCCTCGGCTAGATCAAGTGGCACCTCCTTGACTTGGTCGTTCAGCTTCGAGTGCTTTACTGAGTGTTGCATGTTGGTTGCATCTCGAGCAGAGAGTTGATCCACTAACTCAAGGGATTTGTGGTCGCACATGAGCGCATTTTCTTATCACAGCAGACTACGATAACTCCCTTGGGACCTAACATCTAAACATTGGTAACCATAATGAGTGGCCATTAGGAACTTTGGTAGAGTAGGTTGACCAAGAATCACATTATATGCGGTATCAAAGTCAACTACATCAAAGAAAAATTTCTCAATCCTAAAGTTACTCGGGGTACCAAACGTTACAGGAAGAGAAACTTGGCCAATAGGCTTAGTCGAAGACCCTGGTACGATCCCATAGGATGAATATCATACAGGCTTTATCTTAGTCCTTGGTACTTGCATTTCAACTAGGGCACTAGTAAATGGGATGTTTAGTGAACTACCACCATCAACTAAGACGTGGTTAACCCGACAGTTGTTGATGGTAGGCTTGACCACAATCGAAAATCGACCAGGTCAAGTAGAAGGGATCAGACAGTCTTTCTTTCCAAAGGGAATTATATTCCTAACCACTTAATGACCAAGAGGAGGGTCAATAGAGTTTACCTCATGCTCGATGACCTTAAGTTGATGCTTAGACTCGTATGCCGATGAGCTCCTGAAGATGTGGTCAGTAGTGTGCTCAGGGTCTTTGTAAGATCGAGGAGGCCGACTAGAGGGGGGGGGGGGTGAATAGGAGGTTTTAAAATTTTCGTCTAATTTCAATTGACAATTTTAAACGTAAATACTTGACTAGAGCAAGTGGACAATGGTATATCTAAACAACCTAGAAAGGCTCAAGATAACGCTAGCACAAGTAATTGACCAATAGCAAAACAAGTAGTCTAGGTCTAAGGTTGCTACTCTAACTAAACAAGCAATCAATTAATATGAATTAAGAACCTTGCTTGAATGAGAGTAAATGCAAGAGAGCAAACCACAATTTGACACAATTACTTTTTACCGTGGTGATCGGAGACTTGCCGGTCTCCCCTAGTCCACGTTGAGGTAAGCCCTACCGAATAGGACCGGCTCCACGAATTGAGCCTAATCACCTCGATCACTAGCGGTAGCCCTTTCCCTCTCCGGGTAGGCGAGCTCCGAGCCTTCACAATCTTCCGGGCCTTCTCACAATCTTCTTGAGAAGATCACCGGAACCTCCGCCAAGCCGTCTAGGTGCCGGCAAGCACCAAGAGAATAGACCACGATGGCTTGATCACACTCAAGTGCCTAATGGATCACTCTAGAATGCAATGCACTTGAATTTTGGCTCAACTACCTCAATTTGAATGCACAAGAATGAAAAAGAGGTGTGAGAGGTTGCACTAAGCTCAAATATGTTCAATGGAATGTCAACCACAGGTACAAGTTCTGGTGGGGGTGTATTTATACCCCCACCAACCTCAAATAGCCGTTGAATTAATTTATCCTGAAAATTCAGGGGAAACGGAACTACCGCCGTTATATGGGCGGTACTTCCGGATTTCCGCCGCCCGGTCAGAACGGCTATAACAGTGAGTCAGAAGTAGGGATGGCAATTGTGCCTATTTACCCGTGTACCCGTGGGTAAATACCCTAATAGAGTCGGGTATAGGATGCATTCTTTACCCATGGGTAGGAAAATGGGGGGAAATCTCTGCCCGTCGGGTAAACGGGTACGGGTATGGGTTAGCTCTACCCGTACCCGTCTCGCCCGTTTACCCGTGAAATAACCTGACAGGTGGGCCACCCAAAAACAGTAAACCCTAAGTCTAACCCCGTAACTCAGCCAGTCAGCCTCCCCTCTCGGGCCTCTCGGCCATCCACCAAAAACCTCGTTCGGTCGTTCTGCCCGCCCAGCCGCCGCCTCTCCAATCGCCCGAGAGAGACCGAGAGACCCTCGTTCCGCTGCTCCTCGCCGCCCCTCCAATCGCCGCCCCTCGTTCCGCCGCCCCTCCACCGACCAGATCCGGCCGGCTGTCGTCCAGATCCAGCCGCCTCATCGCCTGTCGCTCCTCTCCGCCACGACTGCCGCCCAAGCCGCGGCCCCCACGCAGATCCCGACTCCCGACTTCCTCCAATCGCCGCTCCTTATTCCGCTCCTCGCCATTTTCTCGCCGCCAATCGCCGCTCCTCGTCCAAATCCGGCCGCCTGTCGCCCCTCTCCGCCTCGACGTCCTCTGCGCGCGCATCGTCAAGTACTACTCCCTCCGCCGCTTTGTCGCCGAGACGGGACGCGGCCATGTTCCACTACTCGTCCGGGAGACCGGGATGCAGGCCATCATGGTCGCGGTGGGAGTGTGCGACAAGGTGGGCGTGTTCGGGTTCGGGAAGGCGGCCGACGCAAAGCACCACTACCACAGCAACCAGAAAACCAAGCTAGACCTCCACGACTACGAGGCGGAGTACGCCTTCTACCGCGACCTCGCCGAGCGCCCGCAGGTAGTTCCCTTCCTCAAGGACGCCGGGTTCGCCATCCTGCCCATCATGTTCTACCATTAGGCGCCAACTTGCTCTGGTGCGCGCAGTGTGCTCGACGTTATGCCACGGCCCATGGTGTTATTTTTTTTGGTTTGATTAGGTTCAGTGTAAAATGTGCTCCGTAAGGTGGGTTTATTTATTGTGATTAGATGATACAAGCGAATTGAGATAGTAAAATTTTGGTATGTTGTTGAAGTTGGAAGTGTACATTAAGAGTTAGATCCTCCATTGGTATAGGGGCATGTTAGCTTGGGTTTTGGCTGCTTCACCATGACAATTAGTTGGGATTGGAATTGTAACTTTAGACTGATCTTTCTTGATATTTTCTTAAGAATCAAATGTATATCTTATATACAACCTCACTGTCACATTGCTCTGTATGTATTCCGAATGAGTTATGCTGATCTGTGTGTAGTTCCTCTTATTCGACCAAGATACTTCACCATAGGGAACAGATAGTATTTTACTCCTAGATGACCTTTGCTACCAGTTATACTAGTTCTTTTTCTTTCATCATGTACTACTGTCCCATATATTAGCTCAGAAAATAACCGAGCTATGTAAGTTTTTCTACTAGTTCATTTACTTCAGTTGTTGTAGTTTGTAGCATGATGCTAATGGAGAAATGGATGTTTTGCGTTGCAATTGCTGCAATATGACTGCAAAGTATTTGTTAGATTGCTCTACCATTCAATGTTGCTGCTCTTTGTTTTATATGTTGAATGTGATGTATTTAGTTCGCGGGTAAACGGGTATGCCCGCGGGCGACGGGTATGGGCGAGGTTTTTTACCCGTGGTCCTTCACGGGTATGCCCGTGGGCGTAAATCGGGGTCGCGGGTACGGGTATGGGCGAGCACTACCCGTACCCGCCGCGCCCGATTGCCATCCCTAGTCAGAAGTAACCGTTGGATAATGAGTGCGGTACTACCGCTGTTAAAATCGCGGTACTTCCGGAAATCCGGAAGTTCCGCTCCTTGCCCCGGTACTTCCGATTTCAGCGCGGTCAACTCCAACTCAGGGCGCTCTCTGGAAATGAAGTTCCGCTCTTAAGTCCGGAACTACCGGCCTGCGGTAGTTCCGCAGTTCAAACCGTGGTACTTCCGTTTTCAAGAGGCTAAGTTTAACTCCAGGCGTTCTCTGGAATTGAAGTTCCGCTCTGGACCCCGGAACTTCCGCACATGCGGTAGTTCCGTAGTTGAACTTGCGGTACTTCCGATTTCCGAGAGACTAACTCATCCTCCGGGCGCTCTCTGGAATAAACAATCCGCTCAGAGGCCCGGTACTTCCGGCCATGCGGTAGTTCCGCCCGTAGAACGTCGGTACTACCGAATTTTCTGACAAAGCACAGTTTTGATTTGATTTTAATTTCTAAGTGCATGCATGATCCTAAATTGATCCATAGGGCATATTTGAATATGATCAAGCAATCATCATGATCCCTCTTAATAGTACGGCATCTAACCTATAATCCGGTCTTCCAACCCTTCACCAAGACCGGTAAAAATAAAATAGATACCTAAACTATTTACCTTGTCGCCCTTGAGATCTTTGAATCTTCATGAGATAATTTGTGAGCCTCTTTTTTTCTCCATTTAAACTTATCCTTTCAAACGCTTAATGCACACATTAGTCCCATGATCACATAACGTCATTAATTACCAAAACAAATATTTTAGGGGCCTAGATGCTTTCAGTCTTGGTATGGCAACTCCTCATCTTTCTCCAATTGCTTCTTACCACTCATTTCTCCCATTTCTACAACGGTTGGGAGCAGCCCTTTGCTGGAGTAGTAGTCTTTGAGTTTCTTTTGAAAAAACTCAGTAATTGTGAAGATCGTGGCCTTCCTTCTTGTGGAGAAGGCACCATCTTGGCTTGTTTGACTTCCGTTCAAGGCGCTTGCCTTTGCCCCAATCGGAGTATGACTTAGATCCCTTAGACTCCTTGTCAGATAAGGCCAAACTTCCTTTGAGCTGTTGGTCATTGGCTTCTTGCCCTTGGACTTGTTTTTGGGTTTATTGGACTACTTCTCTTTATTCTTGTCCTTCCCATGTAACTCTCCAGGAATTTTGTCATCATGGTCGATTGTCCGATTCCATTCGACCACTTCTGTTGCAGTCACATATCAGTTGGCCATCTCGAAGAATTCAATGACAGTGGTCAGAGGCTTAAGGCTAATATCTTCTATAAACCTTTGGTACCTAACTCCCTACTTATAGGCTCGAATGACAGATGAATTGGAAACTTCTAGGATTGTGTTTCGAACCTAAGTGAACTATCGAATGAACTGACGTAATGTTTCATGCAGCTCCTATCGCATGCAATGTGTCATCTTCTTTTTCAGGGTAGTGGTAGGTGCCCTGAAAGCTGCCTAGCAACTGACCACAAAGATGCTGCTAGGAGTAGATCGACCCGGGTGGTTGGTTTAACAAACATGACCAAGCAAACCCTTCGAGCATAGTTGGGAGGTAGTTGGTCATCACATGTTCACCTCCTACTCGGATAGCCGTGGTGTAGATCTGGAGGAATTTGAGAGGATTTTGACTCCCATTGAACTTCTCTATATTTGTTGGTCACATTTGTATAGCCAGCGAACTGCTCAGAGAACCGATGATGGGTTCGTAATGCCTTCTTTGTAAAAGGTAGGGTCGTATCCCTGGAGTGATCAATTTTGACGATAATCGACCATTGCAGGACCAAGTCGATCCTAGACATTGGTTCTGCGGGAGTAGTCATCCTCGCACTCAAGCTATTAACGCAAATCTCTTGCTGGGAAGTGTGATGGATCATCAACCGGGGGAGGTGTACGCTGCTCTGTTTCTTTCCGCCCCACCTAGTTGTCATTCAGGTTGGGTGGCGAACGTGGTCGATAAGGTTCTCGATCCCTTCTCTGATGTCTAAAGGGGTGAGATCGACTAGACTCAGAAGTAGTTCTGGTATGGCTACAAAATGTTTGCGCCAGTAATGCTCAACACACTGCATGGTGGTATGGAGACGCTGAGCAGTTTCCTACGCAAAAGCATCATATCCTGGCACCCTTGCAAGCTTCGGGTTTGGGTTATCAAGCAGGTCATTTGTGTGTTGCTAGTCTTGAGCGGTTACCAAGTGGGTAGTCTAGTGTAGGCCTCGGCTCTTCTTCTTCTTGCAGTTTTAGGATAATCTACATCCATATCTGATGGTGCGTCACTAGGTGGAGTATGATCAACTCTACGATGTTGGGGATGCTCACCAATGTTAAGATCTCCATTGTGGCCAAAGGCATCCTAGCCATCCTCACTAGTCCTTGGGGACTACTCGTGGATCATCATGGATGACGAAGACCCCTTGGGACTACTCGTGATCGAGTTCTCAGAACTCGAGGAGTAGTCGAAAGACAACACCTCACTACTCAGAGAAATTCCTGCCATGAAGGGGAATTTTGGGTTATAACAGTCTGACTGCTCCATTAGTGGGTGGATGTGAATCCTCTACAGGTAGGGTTGAATGTGGAGCACTATCAACCCCACACGCAATGCCGGTGCTGATAGCCGCAGGGTTGCAGTTACCAGGTAACGGCGAAGACCCGAAGAAGCGTGTTCCAGGACTTCGCATAGAAGGTCCGCCGTCAACTAGCCGGCCTTAGTGCTCAAAGCCAGTGGCCTCAGAGCAGGTGGAGCCCTCGGAGGGTGAATGTTGGTATTGGCCACTTGGGCCCTTGCCCTTTGGGGGTTCTGGTTCCCCGTCTAGACATGGGATGCTGGTGGTGGCGTAACCACCTCTGCTTAGCCAACAAAATGACTTATAGGGCATGCCGATGCATCTCAAGAATAGGTATTCCCCTCCAATAAGAAGATGCTCTGCTCCAGTTTATCGAAGCAAGCATACATGTCAAGCCCTGTGTAATCCTTGAGGTCGAACTAGTTCTCCTCATTCTATTCATTTGCCAAGAACGTGTGAGGGCTGATGTGAACCAGAACATCACCGCCATCTCCCCACGGTTAGCGCCAGCTATCGATGAATTACCACTGATCTTACAAAGTAAATGTGAGGAACACGACACTCAAGTTCATGCAGGAATAGGCAGGGTATTTTAGACAAGTTTAGGCCTTCTTTGGAGAGAATAATAACCATACTTCATGTATTCTTGTATTGCTAGAGATTACAATAGGGGTACACAAGGCTATGGCTACAAAAAGAGTCTGTCTATCTTGCGCTCCATATGTGTCGGTGTGTTCTCCATCTTTTGGCTCTACTCCTTATAAAACGTTGAAGAGATGGTAGTTGTAGCCCGCATGGAAGCGCCTCGTCGGTTTGTGAATCCTACAGGTGGTCATGGGTTATTGTCAGCAAGACTTTTGCCCACGCACGATCATCAAGTGGTTATTGTCAGGGACAGTTGGATATGTGCAGTTATGCCAAAGTGATATGGGTGCACATCCCCTTTTAACTACCGCACATGATTGATTGTGGTGGATTTAATCCCCGGTCAGAGGATAGGGTCCACATGTCTGATTACATACCCTTCCGACCAGTAGGGTGGTCGATACTTGGCTTAGCCCTAGCATATTCTCCCCCACCAAAGGTACTCAAAGGATCCATCGGAATGATTCTATATCCAATAATTATTGTAGACATTAAGTCTATTTATTAAGGATTATTTAATCCTCGTCACACACTAAGGTCCCATTTGGAATGCAGTAATTTAGGGCCTCTTTGGTTCGAAGAAAAACTATTTGGTTCGAAGAAAAACTAAGGAATTTGAGAGGACTCCATTCCCATGGGAAAAAATCCTATGTGCGATGTTTGGTTCAAATGAAGGGTCATGAAAGTTCATTTGAAACTCCAATGGAATGATGTACTTTCATGAGAATTCTGGAGGAAACAAATATTCACTCAATCCTCATGGAAATTTTCGTTTGGGTCTATGACAACCATGCCAATCACCAAAATTCCTGTGATACAACCAGACAACATTTGTTGCACATTCCTGTGTTTCTAATTCATATAGGATTTAACAAGACATGATATCCAATTTCTGCATTTTTCCTATTCGTTTGTTTCTCAATTATTGTGTTCCAACTTCCAAAGCCCTCAATTCCTGCAGGAGGATCCGTTCGGAATGCAGGAATTTCTCATAAATTTTATAGAAATTTTACAGGAAACAGTCAAATTCCATGAGAATCCGGAAAAATTACCATGGTACAGGTAGCGCCGGCCCTTGCCAAATTACAGTTTTGAGGGGTCGTTGTAGCATTTGCTAGCACAGGCTTATCGTAAGGAAGACCTGAAATTTGCAGAAGACATAGAACCAGGGTGAGCAGGTCACACAAGTCACGACCTTTGAAAGGTGTCGTGTGGCGACCTCCATCGCCACGACACAACACGGGGGCCAGGCAGCTGGCTGCCGTCGGGTCGGATGGCAATATCACAACTTTGTATAAAAGAAAGGAATCACACATGGATAGATCGCGAAACCCAAAAGTTTCTGATAGCAATTGCTTAGATTTGCATCCACCTGTGAAGATTGAAAGCTAAGAGCAGAGGCAGATGTGCGCTATTTGCATGGGAACAAATGGCTACCTGGAGAAAGTAGTTTACAGATTACAAATTCAAAATATTCTGCATAGCGCATAACTGCGTACCAATACCATCACTCACTGTCACCGGATAAGTGGATTCACCAAGCTTCCGGCTCATATATATGATACTGGGATTTGACAAATTTGGGTTGCAAAATTATCAACAATATCAACGTTTCCCCTGACTGTCAACTCACAGCAATTTTCCCCTGACTGTCAACTCACAGCAATTCAGAAGCACAAAGCAGTGCATGCAGAACCCCATCGAAATGTTCAGTTCCTAGATTTATATATTCTTCTGGAAGCGCAAGGGGCATCGTCGGTGAGACTAAACTGGCTTTTGGTAGAAGTCAACCTTGTCTGGAATTTTTCACAGATTGATGCATGAGGTACCTGTAAATAAAAAACAGGAGATTCAAATTAATGAGAAAACATAGACAAAATTGCACAGGTTGGTGCAGAAATGACAAAGGTGTGATATCATGTGGAGGCCATCCCATATTTGTGATGAGTATTTGACTATGCTTGTGCTTCGGTGTCGAAGTTTGAGTTTGATTTTGTGTTTTTTAATCTCTGGCTTTTGTTGTCTGGGAGATAGCGATCTAACCGGTGTGCTATGTGACAGGTAGAGGCAACAGTCCGACCGGCCGGAGGGTGCATTCTGACCAAAGGAGCAGAAGTATCGGCCCGTAGTTGACGGTAGCTATTTTCCAGATAGGGTCAAGTTATATTGCGCAAAGTTTTTGTGAGCGGTACAACCGGAGGGTGTAGGGCTGTCTGACCAACGGGGTTAGACCTGCCCTTGGTTGTTGGCGGTCTGATCGGCCAATGTTAGCGGTCAGACCGGCCTCTGGTTTGGGAGTAATTTTGAGTTTGGTTTCAGCAATGTAAGTTATGGTGAGAGTCCATACATGTGGAAGTGAGTCATGGCATGAGTCTATGCATGTGTGGTTTTACTGATGAGAGTTAAGTGCATGCTATTTGTACTCGAAACAATTGCTTGGTTTTTGATGTGCTGGGCGCTTGATGATTGTTGCGGTCAATGGCAAGATTGAAGCTAAAAAAGGGTCCTGAGACTATGGCGTGTCAAGTAAGTTCAGGTGGAGCTTCATCTCAAGTAGAGAAGTACGGGAGAAAGACAAGGATCGTGATGAGGCAAATGTCTGCATGTGGTATACCATCGGACTTGTGCTTTTCAAGTGATGCGGTTCTCAGAGTAAGCGTATGATCTTAGCGGCAAGTAATTGGGTATCACGGATTGTGATGTGGTGCTCTGGTTTTGGGAGTGAGTTTGAGTTGGTTTCGGCAGTGTAACTCATGGCGAGAGTCAATACATATGGAAGTGAGACTATGGCGTGTCAAGTAAGTTCAAGTGGAGCTTCATCTCAAGTAGAGAAGTACGAGAAAAAGACAAGGATCGTGATGAGGCAAATGTCTGCATGTGGTGTACCATCGGACTTGTGCTTTTCAAGTGATGCGGTTCTCGGAGTAAGCATACGATCTTAGCGGCAAGTAATTGGGTATCATGGATTGTGATGTGGTGCTCTGGTTTTGGGAGTGAGTTTGAGTTGGTTTCGGCAGTGTAACTCATGGCGAGAGTCAATACATATGGAAGTGAGTCATGGCATGAGTCTATGCATGTGTAGTTTTACTGATGGGAGACAAGTGCATGTTATTTATACTCGAAACAGTTGTTTGGACTTTGATGTGCAGGGCGTTTGATGATTGTTGTGCAGGGCGTTTGATGATTATTGTGGTTAACGGCAAGACCGAGGCTAGAGAAGGTGTCATGGGACCATGGTGTGTCGAGTAAGTTCAAGTGGAGTATCATCTTAAGTGAAGTATGGGAGAACGACAAGAATCGTGATGAGGCAAATGTCTACTTGTGGTGTACCAATCGGACTTGTGTGTTTCAAGTGGTGACGGTCCTCAGAGTAGGCGTATGATCTTAGCGGTAAGTAATTGGGTATCACGGATTATGATGTGGTGCTCTGGTTTTGGGAGTGAGTTTGAGTTGGTTTCGGCAGTGTAAGTCATGGCAATAGTCCATACATGTGGAAGTGAGTCATGGCATGAGTCTATTCATGTGGTTTTACTGATGAGAGTCAAGTACATGTTATTTGTACACGGAACAGTTGCTTGGTCTTTGTGGTGCTAGGCAATTGATGATTGTTGCAGTCAACGGCAAGACCAAGGCTAGAGATGGTGTCTAGATACTATGGCATGTCGAGTAAGTTCAGGTGGAGCATCATCTCATGTGGAGAAGTACGGGAGAAAGACAAGGATCGTGATGAGGCAAATGTCTGCATGTGGTGTATCAATCGGACATGTGTATTTCAAGTGGTGACGGTTCTCGGAGTAAGAGTATGATCTTAGCGACAAGTAATTGGGTAATCACGGATTGTGATGTTGTGCTCTAGTTTTGGGAGTGAGTTTGAGTTGGTTTCGGAGTGTAAGCCATGGCGAGAGTCCATACATGTGGAAGTGAGTCATGGCATGAGTTTATGCATATGTGGTTTTACTGATGAGAGTCAAGTGCATGTTATTTGTACTCAGAACAATTGCTTGGTCTTTGATGTGTAGGGCGCTTGATTATTATTGCGGTCAACAGCAAGATCGAAGCTAGAGAAGGTGTCGTGAGACCATGGTGCGTCGAGTAAGTTCAGGTAGAGCATCATCTCAAATGGAGAAGTACGAGAGAAAGGCATGGATCGTGATGAGGCAAATGTCTGCATATGGTGTACCAATCGGACTTATGTGTTTCAAGTAATTGGGTATCACGGATTGTGATGTGGTGTGATGTGCCATAGGACTTGAGACGTTTCAAGTGGAAACGATCTTCGGGAGGTGGCATACGATCGTGACGATAAGTCATTGGACATTACATCGTGGAGGTTGCTTCGAGGAGAAGCGTCGTAGAGTCCGATGGATGGCAATTGAGGAAATTGTTCAATACCAGTTGGAGAGACGGTTTGCAAAACTGCGACGGTGACCTAAGTAGTTTAGGTCACGTCTTGAAAGATGGAGCGTCATATCGAGCTAATGAAGCCATGTGAAGTCATGCTTTGAAAAGCGTGCAAGTGTGTTTTGAGTGCAAAACCTATTTGTATGTGAGTTACTGGGTTCTCCCATTTGTAAGTGGTTGTATCCACTAATGAGTGACTGGTTAGGGTTTGGTGTGAGGTGAAGAGCCTCCGCTATATAAGCCCTTTTTGAGTTGAGAGAGAGGTTTTGAGAGAGATTAGGGTTTCTTTGTGTTGGAGATATGCGTCTTAGACTTAGAGCTCTGCCCTCAATGAGAGATTGGCTGTAAAACTTTTCTTTCTAAGTGAAATAAACATCCAAACTTCATCCATGTGAGTTGTGCCATGGATCCTTTCTTATGATTTTGATTAGCTTAGATTTCTTGTTTGGATTTCTCTCTTCTTGATCTTTCCTAGTGCCAAGGATATGTAAGAGGTGAAGACATCTCTTGAACATCAGATCCCATTTATCTAAGCACTTGCTAGGGAGAGTTCTTGAGTTTGCCTGGTTTTCCTCAAGAGAAATGTGATTTTGATCTTTTCGGTGATTTAGTTTAAGTTCATGTTATGATCTAGCTTACTATGAAATGTGAAAACACATCTAAGGTCATTTAAATCATCAAGGACTCACAAGTAAGAGTAGATCAAGGTTTCCCCTTTTACCTTGTTTTGATGCAACCATGGTAACATGGTTGTTATGGATTAAAGTCAGAACTTTGCTATTGATTTTCACAATCCATGATTGAAATAGGTTCCTAACATTCTAGGAAAGACTTATGCCAAGTTTCACTATGTTTGAATTAGTGGTTTGAGAGTTGGCTCTTATCTTATATCATGTGCATGGTTGTTTATGTGCTTCTGCCTCGACGAGAGATCAGACCACCGAAGAAGTCATCGCCCCCCCCCCCCCCCATACTGATCCTACAAAAGGATAGAGTGCACATAAACAAAAAGATAATCTATTAATTAAAAGTACAAAGATGGAACTTGATGGCGTATTTCAGTTCTTTTTATCCAAAATAATTTGTGTTAACAATCAAAGTAATCCACAAATCTTTCCTCAACTATGTCCCGAGAATAAGTGTTAACAAAGAATTACAAAGTACATATGGATAACCAGAAAGAATGCAGCTTTGCAATCTGAGGACCATAGTCCTGGAATTCAAGGATTACCTGCCAGTGTAAAACCCTGCTGCGTACCATGCATTTAAGACAACAGCAAGACCACTATCTGCTCCTGTGGTATCAAAATTCTGGTTCATGCCCATAGCTGTGGTCTCCTCCTTTCCTATATTCAATAGAAAAGGTGGCTGGTGAGACAAGGTAAATATACACATGGCATGCAACTTATTAACATCTTCTGATCTCAGGTCCATTACATTCACCCAATTAAATATTGAAGAGGAATTTGAGCTTTTGTATTGTTGATTTGTTGTATTACAAAACAATCAGATGTTAGCTTCAACAGTTGATGGCCTTTGTGCAATAGAGAATACAAATGAAGGGCTGTTGGAACAAGAAGCACAAAATGTCCTACAAATCCTACCCACAGTTCAAAACTGGAAATATAGCTGATAGCTCATCTTGATCTTATATGATTTACAATCACCTTAACCACATAATATGAGTAAAATTGGGAATACAATTATAAAACTAGCTATTGCATTCTTCTTGCAGATATAACTGTAAGATGTCCACAGAACAAACATAGAAGATGAACTTCCATCACTTCCAAAAAAAAAGAAGCTTACCTGGTAAGGAGCCGGGGCCTCCAGATATTGTACTTCTCAAGAAATTCATGGCACCTTCACCAGTCATCATTGCAGCCTTAGCAACTTGATCATCGTTGGTAGATACCTTTGTTGGGAGCTGCATGAAGGTTGCACCAGTAGGATATGTGGCGCTTGCGCCAGGGCATTGATCACCTGAAAAGTGAAATACATCACTATGTCTATTAGCAGGTAAGATTACATCACGTAGTCTATTAGCAGGTAATGGAACAGGGTTGGAAGCTTTGTAACAAATGAACAAAACAAGGGCCATAGCTTAACCAAACTGCGCACTTACAATTCAATGATACGCTGCATCCTCCACTAGGTGGCATACAAGCAGAACCCCCACTTGGCTGGTCGGTTGAACAACAGGAGACTGATACCAGGGGAACATTCAAATAGCAGCATGAGGATTGGGTGCTTGAAGAGTGTTGATCTGGTGCTGTGGCACTATAGGCAGGAACTTGCTGCTGTTGGTATGCTGAAGATTGTCCAGGGATTTGATAATTCCAGTAGTTTGTTTGATGGAGTTGCTCAAGAACTTTCCGGCTTTGCTCCTCAAGTTCATAGTATTTTCTGAGTAACTCATTGTAGTCCCAAGTCTGCAGGTTTGAGCTATCCTTTCTCTCAGCAGCATTAACATATGAGGAGTATGTCTTAGATTCTGAGACATGCGTCTCTTTGTCCATATTAGTTTCTTGAAGAGGAGCTTGCTCAGTGGTCTTCCTTTCTTCACAGGGCTGCTGTGGTGTCTCCGTTGCATGACAGGGTAAGTCAGTACAGCTGTCATCTTTCTCTATGTGCCTTTTAAAATGAACAAAAGAAAGGAATACTTGATCAGTTCTCAGAAGAATGGAGCGCCGATACAATAGTGGAAGAAATTTAAATTATGTAAATAAATGACACATGTGAATGCAAAGGATAAATCAAGTTCAAGTGGAAAAAAAGGCACATGGGTAGTCCATTGCATCTCTTCCTATGCTTTAAAGCAAAAGGGAAATTGAAGTTAAAGTTATCAGCGTCCCTTATTATTGCAACTTAAGTAAGTTGGCCCTAGGCAATTTGGACACAGGGGTGAAGACTTAATCAGGGATGAAGAAATACTATCTTGATTCAAACGACACAGACAGAATGCTTGATGGTTGCATGACATGAGCCCCACACTTAAATTCTTCCCATTAATAGAAAGTTGAGCTATAAACAGAAAAGTCAGAGAGAAGACAGGAACAAAGCACAGTCCTTTCCACGCTGGTTTCAATAACCACGCTAAGCCCCTCCATAAGTACTTATAAAGTGTTTTTTAAGAAGTAGTTGTACAGATCATGTAACATTACTCTTTAATAGCGTAGGATAGTCACTACCAGCCGAGTACAACAGGAAAAATTAGTGCCATTAACTGAAGCTGCAAGCATCAGTCTACTTACTCAACTGCGGCCTCGGTAGAGACCGGTTCTTCTCCAGCAGCAGCGGCAGTGGCATCTTCTGAATCTTCTTTCTCAGATGGAGCTGCTTGGGTGTTCTTGCCATGCATTGCCTACCAATCATCACAACTGATTTCAAATGCTAACGAACATTCCAACTATTTGCATATAACAAGTACACCAACATTCTCCAATACAACCAAGTAAAGAAGAACTTATTGATAAAAGTATTTTTTATCTGATCAGAGAGAAATGCACAGAAAATTGCATCTATTCCAAAACAAAGGACACCACTACATGTACGTTCTACAGATTTCTCTCTCGGCAGCCAACAAATTCGACTCAGCTCTCCATCCCCCGATCAAAATCCCCATCCCCCGCCCAGCCACCCACCATAACATAGACCAGCTCCAGACGGTTCCAGCTCGCATCGCAAAGGTCCAAAAACCCTAAACCCTAGCAACAGCATCGCGATAGGTAGCAGCAATCCGGAAACGGCAAAGAGGTCGAAGCCGCAGAGACCGGGGACAAGCAAGAGCGCGTACCTTGTAGGTGGCGACGGCGTGGTCGAAGGCGTCGACCAGCGCCGAGTCGTCCCACAGCTCGCCGCCCATCCCCATCTCTCGCGGACTTCACGGCTTCCTTTCCTTCCACGCCTTTCCACGAGCAAGAGGAAGGAGGAAAGGCGCCTTCGCTCCACGAAAACCCGCCTCCTCGCGAAGGCCGACGCACCCACCAAACGGCCCACGAGGCACTCAGAGAGCCCATCACTTGGCACTAGAATGCCCACCTCTTAGTGGGCCTCGGTGGTAGAAGTCCCATTAAATTCGAGGCTCGTGGGCTATGAATACATGCCCGGCTGACGGCTGGGGCCCACGCCGCGACGGGACCAAGCGATGGGGCGTCGTGTCGCTCAAGTGGACGGTGAGCAGAGACGTCACATCCGTGATGTGCCGCTGTGTTCTTTTTCTTTCTCACGAAGTAGGGTCTGTTCTTTTTAATTGGGACTTATAATTTTTAGCTATAGCTTATAAATTTTGAACTGTTTATATGAGAAATTACAGAGTAACTGAAACTCATATGCGGTTTTTGCCGATATAAATGAAATCGGTACAGTATATACTACAATTAACTAGTAGATTCTATCTTGAAAAGATATTCCATTTAAAAACTAGTTACTATAGAAAAGCTAAAAGCTAAAGCCAGAAGTTGAAAAAGGTAGAACCGTAACCCTGAGGCTTCCATACAGTACCAAAAATAGGCTATGGCTGCTTACCGGAGATGATGAGGGTGAATTAAGGCCTGCTCAAGTTAGGATCAGCTTTTAACTTCTATCTTTTAACTTTTTAATTTTATCTCTTTCTAATTTTTGGTTTTGTTTAGGTTTTTCTGTCTAACTTATTTTCTCCATATTTCTTTGCATTGTTTGAGATGATATAACTTTTTTATTTTTAAAATTTATTTACATTGAAAAAACTCACATCAGCTACAGTGTCAAAAGAAACCTTGAACAGTGCCACACAGTGCAAAATAGTGAAAAAAAGCCCACAGCTAGAATGAGCTAGGCCAAACCATGCTAAATGTTTTTTTGAAGGGGCCATTATTACACAGTTACTTAAAATTTTGTTAACTTTTAATTAATTTTTTTTTGCCATTGGATCTTGATCCAACCACCCACACCATTCTCACTCCATACATAAACCTCCTAACCCTAGCATCACTCCCTCCCCAACTTCAACAACGGCGCACCCATCCTTCCCCATGTATTTGGTACTAGCCGGTATGTACCATTTCACCACCTAAACTAGTATTGAGCAGCCCTGCATTCCATACCGGCTTCGGTTCCAATCTACCGGCTCAATACCAGTCAATACCGGCCATATCGGCTTCGATATTGAACAATACTGACCATATCGGCGTAATTGATAATATCATCTATTGAACACATTGAACTATATATTATATTTGATCCTACTACTTATGTATTTGGAGTAATATTATAAATAAAGTTTGGTGTGCATAATTAAACATCTATATACTTATAAGTATATATATTATTATATTAACTGCGGAATGGTACACCAGTACGGACCATACTGAATGGTATCGACAAGTATGCTCCCACCACCTCCTCAGTGCCACCATCGGTGTCGACGAGGTCCACTGGCTATCTCCACCCCCATCGCTTCCATCGCCCAACGTGGCGTCGGCACCGCCGCCTCCTCCTCTGCCCTGTCTCCACCGCCTCCTTCCTCATCTCCGCAGTGGTGCATCAGATCCGCTGCTACATCATGTTGTCTCTCTTCCCTCCTTAGAGCTCATCCTTGACCCGACCATCGCCCTCCTCCGTCCCTTGGTCATGGCGATGGTACCGCCGCCTTGCTACACCATCGTGCTTCCACCACCTCTTCCTCCCTCTAAGCTCGAGTATTCAGTGAACCTCAAACCCAACCGGTGAACTCTAACCCTAACTCACTACCTCCTGTGTTGCCGCCACCACCAGCCGGAGAAGATGTTGATGACCCTCCGAGCACGAATCTCCATGCGCTATCCAAAAGTGAGAAAATTGACTGAAACCTAAGTAATTTTCAGGTGACTATACATTAGCAATTCCGTTTTCTGAAAATGGCACATGGAAAAATGACAAGAAATTGACACTAGCAATTTTGGTTTAATACTATCATAGTTTGGGTTCTCAAGTTTTAAGACCTTTTGCGACAAAATGTTCTTTTCGTAGCTAGGCAATAAGTAAACCCTTACCCATGGATTTCCACCGCTACATGGGTAATGGGTTCTACCTACTGAACACAATCTCTACATTGCATGCAATGCATTGGCGGTTCCTGAAGCTCGACTAGAAATATGCAACAGGAATTACTAAACCACACTAGATTAACGACAGCCATCGAAAGTTTAATTAGTACTACTACAACCAAGAAACGAAATACTAAAATCACAATTATATGTTTGAAAAGAAAGAATTTCAGATGTACCTAAACACATTTTCCAAATTTCTTTACCAATCCTACAATCTAAATTAAACATACTAATGGCTCACGGAGGAAAATAATCGCGAGTGTGCATGCATGGGAGTAGCAGTGAGTAGGGCAACGTTGGGAGTTTGGGTGGGGTAGCTTAGCGAGTCGTAGCAGAAAAGGAGGAGAGGGGGTTGGGGCCTTGAATGCCGGGCGGACATGTCGGGTCGCAGTCAGGGACGACGGGTCGGTCGTATCCATTGGGCACCAACGCGCTGCGCTGCTGCTGCTGCTGCTGCTGCTTTCAATTGGTTTCATCGAGGACGCCGCGCTTCTCTCTCTCTCTCTCTCTCTCTCTCTCTCTCTCCAGCAGCAGCACAGCCTCTGCATCTGCCTCTGCCTGCGTCGCGTTAGTTTGACATGATAAGACCTCTGTCTCGCCCCCCTCTCCCTCCTACTAGCCACTGTTGCATCTCTGCATCTGTAATTCTGCTTCATGCATCGCTGGGCTCGGCTCGCCCCCCTAGCAAGTAGCCTAGCTGCTGCTATGCTCTACTCCGTCGCTTATTGTTTCGCGCTGGGGCGCCCTCCAATCATAGCGTAATGGAGTGCCTCATCATTCATTTCCAGTTTATGCACGCTCCTCTCTCTCTGCTGCTCAAAGCCTTCTTGGGCCGTGTGTAGTCTTCATCGATCAGAGATTCTTCACGTTGAGAGCTGAGCTTATTAGAAAGAACCAGTGATTGGCCTACATGTGGAGGTGCAAATAGGTTGGGTTTTTTCTGACCGATTCGGTACTGCATTCGGTGAGTCGGATAGATATCCAATCGGATTCGGTACGGTAACCAGATAGTTGTAGGCTGATTTGGTAGCGTATTCAGTATCGAAGAAATCCGACCGAATAGCTCGGTATTCAGTAAATACGGTAAATATCTGAGCAGATATCCGCCAAGGGTAAATATGGTAAATATACAGCCTAACTAGACTTGAGAACATACACAATCCATCGTCGCCGCTGTGTGGCTGCGTGAGCTCGTGAGTCGCGACCTTGCCCTCATGTTCGCACACCGCCTAGGGTTCCGCCGCCGCCGCCAGGAGTTGTGGGTTCTGCCGCATCCACCCCCAGCCACCTAGATCCACCACGTCCGCCCCCAGCCACCACCTGCCTGGATCCACCATGTCCGCCACAGCCGCCTGGTATCCCTCTCATCTCGTGGCGGCGGCACAATCGTCTCTCCCCTCCTCCGACTCCGACAAGGTTAGAGCCTCTCCTCTCCCCCCACTGATCGAATCTGTCTAATTCAATCAATCTCTCGAGTCTTTTCCTAACGCTCAGTTAGATTGCTAGCACCTTTGCACAGATCCTAGTTTTCTCTCCCACAACCCCCTCCTTTGTTCAAGAACTGTCTGGATCTTGGCAGTTTTGTTCACCTGTGACATGTCATGCGAGCAGGGGCGGAATTGGGCCCATGGCAACATGGGCTCCAGCCCGGGGTGTGAAAAAAATGCTATGTATAGCCCAGGTATATATAGCCCAGCCCGGGGTAATATAATTAGTATTCAGCCCAATAGCTCGTCACTCTCTCAGCCCATTGCCGTCTGCCGCTCTGCCTGTCTCCGGCCGAAGGCCCATCACGCGCTCGGGCTCAGCCCATCCATTCACGGAGTCGGCAGCCTCACGCGCTCGGCCATCCCAGACGACCTCGCGGCCTCACCTGTCGCCAGAAATCTCCCCCGATTCCCCCGATTGCTCAGCCGCTCAGGCAACCCTAACCCCCGAAATCTCGCCTCGCCAGCTCGCCGACGCCGCCGCTCGTCGCCTCGTCCCGGCCCGCCCCTCCTCCCGGCGCCGCGCATCTTCGGATCTTCCCGGCCCGCCCCGCCTCCCGGCGCCGCCCCTCTTCCGGCTCCTCTACGGCTCTTCCTCTTTGGATCTTCTCCCCGCCTCCTGGCGCCGGCGCGCCGCCCCTCTTCCCGGCCCGCCCCTCTTCCGGCTCCTCTACGGCTCTTCCTCTTCGGATCTTCTCGGCCTCAGCCTGCCCCGCCTCCCGGCGCCGGCGCGCCGCCCCTCTTCCCTGCGCCGCCGCGCCGCCCCTCTTCAGATCTTCCCGGCGCCGCCCCGCCTCCAGTTGCCACCCGCCCGCCCGATAAGTATGTAAAAAACTTAATGGAAATCACAATTTGTCATGATGTAAGATTTCAAATTTTTTGCTTGGTGAATCACTGAATCTGTGAATGGTGACTGTGACTTACTGACTGTTAATAGAATGACTGGAAGTCTGGAAGAAGCCGTGGATCATTTGGATTTGTCCAGTGACTGAATTTGTCCAGTGGATTTGGACATTTGGTTGTGTAATGTGTATGAAGAAGCCGTGGATTTGGTTGTGTAATAGTGTTGGCCGATTTGGCCCATGTAAGTATTATGTATATACTCTTCTATTACCCATGAATCATGAATGTACTAGCTCTTTTGCTCAATTCACAAATTTATCATGGACATTAAACTGACTGATTTTTTACTCTTCTATTACCAATGAATGTACTAGGAGTTATTAGTCAATACAAAATGAAGCGGGCGAAGACATTGTCATCTTATTTTTCAACAGAAGTACAATCCCACGAAACACCAGAAACAGGAGCTAGTAACACGCATCAAATTAATCCTCGTGTTGTACTTAGTCCGGATGACATTGTTGCTGATCCTGGGCTTCGGAAACCAATTGAGGATTTGGATGTGGATATCAGAGATGCTGCTAGAAGAGAGTATTTGCAAATAGGCCCATGCCAACCAATTGGCTATAAATTTCCACTTAAAGAATATGGGAACCAGAGGAGGAGCTTTCAACAATCATGGTTCGCAAGGTATAATTGGTTGGAATATAGTGTTGCTAAAGATGCAGCATTTTGTTTTTATTGTTTCCTCTTTAAGCAGCCTAGAGCTGAGAATTATGGTATTGAATCATTCACAAGGGTAGGGTTTGCTAATTGGAAGAATGCAATTAAATGTTTTGATGAACATGTTGGTAAAGTCAATAGTTATCACAACAAAGCAAGAAAGCATTGCGAGGATTTCAAAAATCAAAGACAGGGTGTAGATTATGTGATGGCCGTTGCCACGAAGACGGATGAGGAAGAATATAGATCACGTCTTACTATTATGTTAGGCGTTGCAAGATTTGTTTTATTACAAGCTCTTACTTTTCGTGGACATGATGAGTCCCCTAGTTCAAACAATAGAGGGAACTTTCTAGAAATGGTGAAATGGTATAAAGAGAAGGATAAGAATGTTGCAAAATTGCTTGACAACGCTCCTGCTAACCATTTATTGACTTCACCACAAATACAAAAACAGTTGTGCAAAGCTTGTGCAGAGGAGACCACTAAAGTCATTATTGATGATATTGGGGATAGACAGTTTGCCATACTTGTTGATGAGGCCCGCGATGCATCTATCAAAGAGCAAATGGCTGTGGTTTTGAGGTTAGTTTGTTAGTATTTTTATATCTTAGTAAGTCTAATCTATATTAACTATGCTTTCTTACCCTATGCAGGTACGTCAATAATAAAGGCGAGGTGATAGAGAGGTTTCTTGGGGTTCAACATGTTTCTGATACGACATCGTCTTCGTTAAAGCTAGCATTGGATGGTATGTTACAGCTTCATGGTTTATCAATCTCTAGATTGCGAGGACAAGGATATGATGGAGCCTCAAACATGAGAGGACAATTTCATGGTTTGCAAAGACGCATATTGGATGAAAATCCGTATGCGTTTTACGTCCATTGTTTTGCTCACCAGTTGCAGTTAGTGGTTGTTTCTGTTGCCAAGTGTTGCTCTTCAGTTTTAGATTTCTTTAATTACACCACCATGATTGTCAACACTGTAAATGCTTCTTGCTTCAAAAGAGATCAGTTGGCCCAAGATCACCATGATAAAATTGTGAACAAATTAGGGTCCGGTGAAATTTTTCAAGGAAGAGGAAAAAACCAACAAACTAATCTTGCAAGGGCCGGCGATACTCGTTGGGGCTCACATCATAAAACCTTGTGCCGTTTTATTCTCATGTGGGATTCGGTACTAGAGGTATTAGAAAATTTGAGTGATGATGCTACTAGTGCAACACAGAAAACCACAGCTTCCGGTTTGTTGGAAAAAATGGAGAGCTTTGAATTTGTACTTATAATGCATCTTATCATCAGACTCTTGGGCAAGACTAATGATCTATCACAATGCTTGCAAAAGAAAGATCAAAACATTGTTCGTGCAGTAGGGCTCATTAAGACCACATTGAAGACAATTGAGGTAATAAGAAATGATGGTTGGGATGAGCTTTTTGCAGAGACAAATGCCTTTTGCCTCCGACATAAGATCATTGTGCCAAATATGAATGATACAATGCCAGTTAGGGGCCGATCAAGGGGTCGTGGGGGCCAAATGGTAACTTACTATGACCATTTTTATCGTCATATATTTATTGTGGTGAATGACCAAATTATTGTTGAGATGAATAATCGCTTTACTGAAAGATCGACCCAATTATTGATGTGCATTGCTTGTCTTGATCCAAAGAATTCTTTTGCCAACTTTGATGAAGACAAATTAATTGAACTTGCAAGGATGTATGGTGATGACTTCACCGAATATGATTGTCTGGTTCTTAAGGATCAGCTTGGTTCATTTATTAGTGATGTGAGAGGTGATCTACATTTTGCAAATTGTATTGACTTAGGAAATCTTGCTGTGAAGATGGTTCAGACTGATAGGCACACCGTTTTTCTATTGGTATATCATCTCATTGAATTGGCTTTGATTTTACCGGTGGCAACAGCAACTGTAGAAAGAGCCTTTTCAGCTATGAAGATTATTAAGACTGATTTACGGAATAAGATGAATGATGAGTGGATGAATCATACTATGGTATGCTATATTGAACGAGACATATTTGCAAACATTAATGATGATAAGATTTTAGAGCGTTTTCAAGGGATGAGGTCACGTAAGAAACAATTATCTCGTGCTAGTGGTAAGTTAGCTTCTTATAAATATAGACTTCGTGTTGTTCATATTTATTCATACACATGTTTGATTTACTCTCATATGTTGTCTTTACAGGTTCTGGTTCATGTCCAACTATCAATGAAGAAATGACAGGATAGGATAGAGAGCAATTCATCGTAATTTAGGTACTCAAATTGTATCTCTATTATGTTACATTTTTGTACTTTGAGATCATGCCATGTTCTTCGTATTATGCTTTATGTTTGCTTGTTTAGTATTGAACTCAAGTTTCATATCAGTAATACAATTAGCCAATTATGATATACTTTTGTTATATCGTGGTATGGGTACAAATTGGCGTTAGTTTTAGGTGGTTAGAGTTCAGCCCGGGGCGTAGCCAAATCCTGGTTCCGCCACTGCATGCGAGGGCTATGCGATTTGGAGACTAGGGAATGGTTAACGGAAAGAAAACATGGTGCATTACAAGAAGATGTGAAAATGTCAAGCGATATGTGCGTTTCTGAAAAAAAAAGTGCTTTTCTGATATTACTAATATCATTCAGTACAACCTATATTCCTTCATTCAGCAGGAGAAACTGATATGTCTAAACAAATATTGTAGTTGTGAATGACAAATGCGTGTCGGAAGGAAGCATCTCATGACTAAATTAAAAATGGCCTTCAAGAAATTAGAGAAACCTCATGTGCTGTCATGCTTGGTATCATCAGCGAGTTCACAATATTTTGTTAGAGCAGTGAAAATATTACATACCTCTATTCTCAGTGCTAGAACCTACAGGCACCACATATAGTTTCTCATGAAAATATTTCTACTGTACAGTTACCTGATTGAATCTGTTGAAAGATACTAGGTGACATCAATTGATTTTGCTTTTACTTCTTTTATTTTTTTGGTTTTGTTCAATGTTGCATAACAACTATTTCATACATTAGCATGGCATTGGTTGGTCATAATGGAAGGAGTGACAAGACCACTGCTTGGGCAATTCATCACTAATCTTTGGATTATCAAAATGCCAAATGCTAGGTGACATTTTTATTAGAGAAATTTCCTCTTGTCTATCTAATATGTGAACATTTAGATTGAGATATCCGTGCATTTGATTGACCTTTCTATTTTTATTTAGTTTCATCCAAAGAGTCTACGAACCAGCATTTTCAGTAGCGTTTGTTACATCAGCCCTCCGAAAACCTCTTCAATAATAACTCTATATTTGTTCTCTAAGCATGGACAAGCGACACCTGCTGCTAGGGACCTTTTAAACTGTATTTTGCGTTAGTTTGATAGTCTCTCCAAACATCTGGCATTCAGCTAAAACTTCCAATCCCTGTCACCTATATTTGGTTCTTTGTCATGTAGGAATTTAACACGAACGTTGATGCTCAAGCCAACTTTGCTGCTAAACTTCCTGGCATGAAATTATTCTCAAAACCTCACTTTGCTACTGCACTTCTGTTTGAAAGCAAGTTGGTCATGACTCAATATGATCTCTTCATTCTAGTAGCAGAATTGATGTGGCACATTTTTTTGTATTGTCTATTTTGCAGTTTAAGGTTTAGCCAGAACTAATCATGATGTCGAGGATCAATTCACCACTTATGTTGAACTTGTATTGTGCCAAAAACTTATATTGAATGTATCGTTTTGTATGCATGTGCAATCCGTCTATATTATCCGTTGTCCGATTCGAATCTATCAAGTATCCACCCTGATGTCACCGTTTCCTAAAATCTACTAAATCCAGGGGAAATATGAGTTAGGATATGGTATAGACAATATCCATTCGAATCCGACCCGATTGCACCCCTACCTACATGATATATTTAGGCAGGCATTAAGCTTGGTTTCATGATCACGACTAATATACTGTTACTACGATGCCTTAGCAATTGGCATTTACTAGTTTAGTAGTTTATTGTAGCAGGAGTATATGCTGAAGTAGTAGTTTAATTGCAAACTAATTTGCTGTCTGTAATTCTTGATTCATGTTAAGCTATGGAATGGATTGTCCATGTAGCTAGCTAGCTAATTGGACTAGTCTACATTGCATTCATGCATGGGTGAACCCTGTACTCGAATACCAGTAGCTACACATGCATACAAGGGATTCGTTCTTTTCAGTTTCTGGTACTCTAATACCAGTAGCTACACATGCATACAAGGGTTTCGTTCTTTTTGGTTTCTGGCCTATGGTTTATGTTACAGTAACTAGCTTTCAATTAAAGTGTCTTTTCAAGGTGGGGTCTAGAAGTCGATTGTAGTCGATATTATATCGACTTCAGCTATACCAACCAAAATCGCATACAACCACTACTACAAAACAAGCCATACTGGATGTTTCATTATAGACGGTTTATGGAGAACGCCTGTGCTATAATTATCACAAATGATTTTTCAATCATGATCGTCTACCGTCTGTGATACACAACTATCACAAATCATTCACTATCTCTATTTGTACTCTCTCACGCGAATAACCAAAATCCAAAAACCATAAGCCGTAAGCCACAACTAGAAAAGAACCACTAATTGGTAGCCTCGATCTTTTCTTTTTCTTTTCTGAAAAATGAGAATATTACGGAGAAAGCAACAATAAGATGCTTCAAAGTGAGTGCAAATTCGAACACAAGTAAAACAACGTAGTGAAATCGAGCAAGTGGTGTGGGTAAGTCCCACTGAAATGTCCTATGTGCTCAGGGAGGTCAATGGAGTTGTAGAGCTAGCATAGCATAGCTAGCCGCTGCATGTAAGTAGGCAAGTGTGTGTACCATGTACATGTGTGTGTTGTGGGGCCATGCATATTTGCATTTGCATGGACACATGGATCCCACGGAAATCACGCAAAGCTAGAATTTCCGTCTATGCATGCCTCACGTTCAATGAAGCAATCTCAGTTTGCACGCTGTGTTGCTTGTAGGGTGCAAACGGGATGAATATTGTTTATACTATATTTTAATTTTGAAGGACCATATAAGAATGTTCAAATTTATGTTGTGATGAACCATTTTAATTTAGAAATATTGAAAATTTGGATTTGCAAATTGTCAGATTTTTCAGGTGATAGGCAGACAAGCCAGTCTGACTGGTCATAAGGGGGCGATCAGACCAAATGCTCCTAGTGGTCTTACCGGAGGCCAATATCGGTCAGACCGGACCCCATCAATGGTCCGACCGGTATGAGGGTCTAGTCAGACCAGTAGGCTCATGTGTTCTCAGCTAGTTTTTTTGGTTTTGGGGATTTTGAGTCTCGTGATGATTTTTGGTGACCTAGGTCAATGGGTATATGTTGCATGAGACATGTTACAGCTAACATGGGTCAAGTTATAAAGAACGTGTGCTCAAAAATAATTTTTTTATCTTTAGATATACAGGATTGCTTAAAGTCAACCATGGTTAATGGTGAGGATCGGGGCTATACTCATAGAGGAGCCAAGAATCAGAATGATCGAGAATGGTGGGTGAAATGAATGAGCTAAAACATGGTACGAGAAAGACACGAAATATTGAAGGAAAGTTCGAACGGCAGGTTGAACCATATGACTTAGTCAGTCCAAGTGAGGCGTGGTCTGGTAGAATTATAATGGGAGAGACTTACTGATGTGTGACAAATATGATAATTACTTGCAAATGAAAGAGAAGACCAGGTCAAGAAAGGGTATGTTGGTAAGTTGACCAAAATATCATAAACTACCTTGGATCAAGATCGCAGCGCTTGGAAGAGTGGTTTAGGTCAAGAAAAGGCTAAAAAGATCGAATTGGATTAAAACTAAGAACTTAGAAGATTCAGACTTATGCGCTTTGAAAAGCATGCATAAGTATAGTGTGCGATTTAAAACCCATGTATGTGGGGTTATTAGGTTTCCCCATATGTGCTAAGTGGATAATATCTACTAGGGTTATATGAGGCTGGCTAGTCTATCTATTTAACGGGTTGGGATAGAAATTTGCTAATTAATCATCCAACAATCCTCTCATTGAGACTGAGTGTTCTAGAATTAGGGTTTGAGAGAAGTTGAGTGATGTGGTGTGCTCTCTTGTCCTCCAGGTGAAGTGGCTGTAAAACTTTCAACCTCAAGTAGCAATACATCAATCTTTATTTATCTTTCATGGATTCATCTTGTGTTGATTGATTTGCTTTTAATTTAGTTGGTTTTGCTCTTCTCTCAACCCTTCTTGATCTTACTATGCTAAGGACGTATAAGAGATAGAGATGACCTCTAGAAATCAATCTGCACCCATCTAGGCACCTGGTTGGCAATGTCTTAAAGGAACCTTCCTTCGATTTGACCCTCATGAGTGATTTCATGATCCGAGTGTTTTGTCTTGATTTCTTTGGTATTTTTGCTTGCTGTGACATGTGAGAATTAATCTAGAGTCATCTTGGCTATCTTTTACCCATGAGCAAATCATATCCACCATTTTTTTATTTTAGCCTGGTTTTGGTGTAATCTTGCTTAATCTTGAAAAATGTCTAAATTTTGACATGGATTCTTGTGATTCTTGGTGGAATAGGTTTCTGAGACTTTAAGTAAGGTGTGTGCAAAATTTCATAGTATTTGATCTTGTATTTTAGAAGTTTCTTCAGACCGGCTTGGAGCCGATGGTTTGGGATTTCTCCAGAGTTTGATTTCTTGAGCATTTTAATTTGGGTTTTTGGCTAGTGATACTAGTCTCTATAACTCTATAGTTATTTGACAAAAATCAAGAATACTTGGAGAAAATTTTGGACGACACCATTCACTGCCCCCTTTGTTGCCTTTCAGTCCTACAATTGGTATCAGAGCCTAGTTAGCTCTTCTCATATATCTCGACCAGTGTTAGGAGCTATGGCATTAGGCAAGTATTTAACCAAGTCACTTATTTTTGATATAGTGAATTTTTCCTATTGGAAGACTCACATGCAATCCTATATTGAGGCTCCAGGGCACGCAATTTCAATTAAAGTCAAGAATCCTTATACAGTGCTGGCCAATGACCAAACGAATATACTAGATGTGGAGGTAAATAAAAAGACTCGAAATTTCTTGATTCAAGGGCTTAGTCGATCTGAGTTTGAGCGTGTTGCTCACTTGAGGTCTGCTTATAAGATATGAAAGACCCTTGTTGATTACCATGAAGGCTCTATTGTGATCAAGAAAGTGAGATAGAACCAACTGAAAAATAATACTCAAAGATCAAGTCAAAGCTTGGTGAATCTTTGGATGAGTTGTGGGGAAAGCTTTCCAATATATTTCATGATTTTTGTGTTGTTGGCCTTGTGTTCTGAGTCTGAGAATGCACACCAACTGTTAGGTGCACTTGATGTGAGGGTTTAGAGAATGAAAATCACTTCCATCAATGACAATACTGTCATGAGTGAGCTTACTATGGATAAGCTCTACTCGAGATTGAAGACGCATGAGATTGACTTCATCTTGCATCTTGCTAAGACAGAGTTGATAGCACTTATGGTTGACCCTTCTTAGAATACCTCTTTAGGATCCTTAGATTTTGGTTTTTCAAGATCTTCATTGTCTGCCTTGCACTCCTTAAGTGATGAGTAGAAATAAAGGTTTCCTAATGATGACTTAGCCCCTCTATCCACAAAATTCATGACATCATACAACAAGGTGAGAAGCAAAAGTAGGGGTGGTCCTGTCACTTGCTTTGAGTGTAGTGAGCCAAATCACATTTGGGCCAAGTGTCACAAGCTGAAGGGCAAGGAGAAGAACTTTTGGAGGCATCCTCAAGCTCATGACATGAAAGCCAAGAAGCCCAATTATTGCAAGTTCATCAACTGGGTCCTTACTGCTCTTGAGAATGTCAACATGAGCGATATGGATTCGGGGACAGAGGACGATGAGGACAAATCTCATAGCAATAAGAAGACCCATGACTTCACCAGCATGTGCTTTATGGCTAAGGACAGCGTCGATATCGACTCCTCCGACGAGCCCTACAGTGATCTCGATGAGGTATGCCCCTCCTTCAAAGAGATGTAATGTGCTCTTATTGCTGCTAAAAAAACTGATGAAATAAGCTAGAATGATTAAGAAGCATAACATAATCATTGACAACTTGAATTTAGAAGTTGTTATGCTTAAATCCATGAACCCTAATGATAGTTGTTTGTGCTTGAATGATAAAATTGCTAATCTAAAAATTGCTCACTCTTCTGTTGCTAGTCAACTTAAAGAAGTGCTTTAGACGAACTAAATTCTCTTAGTGTAGGAGCCCAGATATTACAATCCGGAATCCTCTGTGATTCCACCGCACTATTCCCTGGATCAGTAGATAGTGCTCACAGATTACAGTTCTGAATATCAAAGTACATATCATGCGGAAGCGTAAATATAATAGTAAACTTACTCACGGGCCGATTGGGCCGAAATCAACAAAATGCAGCAGCGGAAACGAAGCACACAGGTGGGACCTTCAGGGCATGCCCACAGGCAGCCAACTGGAGGTTCGCGACCTAGCCCTTGACATCATCATCTTCTCTGCCAGCTTGTCCAATCTTGTTGCTGAGGCGAGGTGATTTGATTCCTGATTCTGTATTTTGTCGCAAAAGCGAGCGTGAGCACTCCGACCCCGTGCTCCGCGAGCTAATACACAGAATGCAAATAAATAGTATGCAGGGCTTATCAAAGGAGAGGCTCGGGTTATTTTATTTGCCATAAATCGCTTTTAGTAACATTTCTGTTATTAATCATATTGTTGTTTTTGCAACCTAAAAACTCCTCACCGCGATTGACATCATTGACTTAATCCACCAAAGATTCACTCTCATTATTAGCCGCTGTCTAAGACTCCCAACAGCGATTGCCATAATTGACTTAATCCACCGAAATTACACTTTCTTTATTGAGTGCTGTCTAAACTCCAAACAGCATGTGTCATCCTCTATTCAATCCACCGATCATATTCTTTTTATAATGGTTGTTATCTAAGACTCCAAACAACGAGTGACATCATTTAAATGACCCACCGACTACACACATTTTATATTGATTGCTGTCTAAAACTCCAAACAGCGAGTGACATCACCTAATTAATCCACCGAACATCCTCATCAAGATTTTCTAACAATCCAATCCTTTTTATTATTGATTCAAATCCACCAAGAATGTCATTGATCAAGCCTACGATTCAATATTATATATCCACCAAGAATATCATTGATCAATTCTACGATTCACCATTTTATATCCACCAAGAATATCGTTGATTAATTCTACGATCCACTAGTATCCTCCCACCAAGTAAATCACTAATCAGGAACTATAATCCAATACTTGTATTACTCCTCCAAATTCCCTAAAATTCAATTAGATCATCTATTTAGCCTGTCTATTCAGCTAGACTCCACCAGTTTATTTCTCCCAGAACCCACACTATCATTTACTATTTATGATCGACATGAATCCACCAATACCTTTATGTGTACACTACAAACATTTATTTCCCTTTACTCACGACCCTGCTTATTCTTTCCATATTTTATTTTGTAGGAATAGAAATGCCACTATTTGAAATACAATACATAAAATTTCCTGAGACCTAGCAGCTTTGGAACAAAACATAATGTTCAAGGAATATTAACATGATTTTCCATACATACGGCATCACACCATATGCCTAATATCACCATAATTTTTCCATACATATGGCATCACACCATATGCCATCTTTCAGCGTTATAGCCGCTTAACTTACCACTGGGACGACACCCAGGACAACTCAAATCAGGGCTTTCCACTGCCCTCCACTTTTTCCATTCCCATTTTCCAAACCTTTTTAAATAGAACTATATCTGGTTAAGTTCCCATGTCCGCCCTTGACCGTGGGCACGGCTATTCGAATAGTTTTGACTCTGCAGAGTTTGCACACTTTACCCACAAGAGACAGTTTACTCGTTGCCCCACACGATTCCTTAGCCGTGCGGTTGAGCCAACCATCACAGTAACCGTTCAAAGTACCTCGCCCCTTCCATCATCTCACCCCTATGAGCTTGTCCCGCTTGCGGCAGGTCTCATAGGTTGTGCGGGATGTTCTCCTCCTATGCGCCTAGCAGCTGACTCCCCGTACTGCTAGCATGCCGCAGAAGAACTTCACTCACAAAGAGTGTCCCATTCAAGCCGTCACCCAGAATCGCTACTTGCACCACCACTTCTCCTCCACCGATGATGATGACTTTCGGGGTCCGGTAAATTTACTAGGCCAAGTTGTACTTTACAGACTTGTGGTTGTACTGTTTTACACAGGAGGTCATGACAAGATTCAGTCCTTAGGGTTATCTGGGCGGTGCTACCACAAACCACACTCTCGTGCACCCAGCACCATACCCCCGAACCATCCGCCCAGATAAATAAGCAATTTGAGGTTTTTGGGAATATAAAATAACCATATCCAACATACACCAGTCATTACCACCATGACTGCCCAACCAACTTTTCTCATGATTAAAAGTGATGCTTGGGCGCTCTCGCGCCCATGAGTATCTAAGCAATATTAAGCATGGCATATAATTACGGACTTATTTTAGAAAGGTTACTATTATAATTTTGCTAGGGCGACAAGGTTCTCATGTTCAAATATTCCAAAGGATGGGCAATATTAATCAAGTTAGATAATAGGCATTTAACTAGAATTCTAAATTAAACATGTATTTGTATATAAATTAACAGCATGCAATTTGATAATTTAAACAAAACTAATTTGCAGAAAATGTAGGTTCAACATGATCAAAGTATTGACTCGCCTTGCGCGGTTTACCGCGGTCTTGAGCTCACTCGAAGCTATCTCATTTGATGGTCTTGGGCTTCTGGTCTTTATCTTCTCCTTGATCTTGATCTCGCTTGATCCATCGACTCTTCGGAACTCCAGTTTCTAACTATGCGATAAGCGACTGAATCCAAATAAAAACAAATAACTCAAGAGATCCAAATAAATCCAATTGAACTTGATTAATTTTTATTATGATTAAATAGATGATTTGAGACGAGGCTGATTGGACGCGGAGTATTGTCGGAGCCGAACTAGTTGGAACGAAGCAATGATTGGTGGAAGGACATTCAATGAAGGAGGGTTTATGACACAGAAATATTGACGAGATTATCTTGCTTTAGATTTGAGGAGGGCTAGGTGGAGCCGGCCATTGAATACTATGGCTTACCCTATTTTATTTAATAACTTCTTTTTATTATTTTTATATTTATCAAGGAAGTTCCATGAGCTAGGTTAGACGTAGGATTCGGTGTACGAGTTTTAGCTGAGCTTTGTTTTTGTCGAACGTTAATCTTCAGGGCATATGTTATATATAGCGATGTATATAACTTCTGGTTTGTCGAATTAATTTTGTATCTTATATTTTTAGCAATTCAAGATGTATTATTTTTTGTTGTTGTTGTGCTAATACTACCTTGTTCACTAAAATGCGAGGTGGTAAAATTATCTTAACTACCGATGACGTAGGATTTTAGTAGATACGCCAACAAGACTTTTCTTCATTAAAGAGGCTCTTCGGTTTAGGCATCGTAGATATTCTGTGTATATTATTATTGTTATTGTTATTTAAATTTATTTATCTAGGACCAAGCATGCTATACCAGGTTATACTTTACTATCAATATTCCACTGAATCTACGGGTGAGATTTATTTGTCGATGACACGCTAGGGATGACTACTATTCACATCGCTGCATTAGGTAGATTACTTTTAACATTTGATGACCTAGGGTTACTTTATTATAATTGCCGCATATATACATATATATCTTTCTAACAAGACACTCCTACTTGAAGAGGCCCTATTGATTAAAGGTTGCTATCAATTTATATACCTTTTAAAGACATAGGAGCGACAGTCATACTTTAGATGGTTAAATGGTGTACCACTTGTTTATTTGATACTTTTGTTGTGCAAGTAGTTTATACAACACATTCTAGGGTTATTTTATGTGAAGCACTAATCCTAAGCACCAACTATCATTATTAATTAAATTTAGTGTTTGAGAATTATTTATCGGCGATGTACTAATGGTGGGGTTCATAAATCATGTCTTTCCAGTTTAAATAAATATTTCATTTTAAATGGCTTTGGCATATCATTTAATTACAAATAAGGTTAATCTTTTTAATTTAAAGACTCACTTTTGTAGGTAACACACTATTCAATTTATTTTCTTGATCTTAGCCTTGAATGTATTTTTAATTCGGATCCTGATTAAATTTAGACACTAAGTAGGACCATCTTTTACTCATGCTTCTTAATTAAAATTAGATTTAAAACCATTAATCAGGGCACATTAGCTATATGATGATCAATCTAAGATTAATTCTTTTAACAATCTTATTTATGTCCTAATTGAGTTTATCAGTTTCCATGAACAATTTCTGATTTTCCCAAGTTTGCTTGACAAATTTTGCTAATTGAAACGGATAAAAATAAAAGAGTGTGTGAGGGGGAGAGTATGAGACTCGATTCCAGGACCTGCACCTCAATGCCTCGCTCGGCTAGCCACTGGGCTATTGCCCCTTTGGTGATAATCAGCAGAAAAATAAATGTGAAGTGGTGAGGAATGCCCGGGGCAAAACAGAGCAAATTGGGGCGGTGCACGGCCGACGGCGTCGCTGGCGGGTGGCGGCCGGGGTGGCACTGGGGATCACTAAAACGTGTTGCTCGGGAGGTAGGGAAGCTAGAGGCGTTGGCGCATTGGCCGGAGTGGCGCCGGCAAGGGGGCGGCAGCGGTGTGTAGCGGCCGGCCATGGAGGGGAAAAGGGGAAACGGCGGCGCTGACGTGGGGGAACGAATTCGGGGCGAGCACGAGCTAGAGATGGATTAATAGATGCTTACCATGCCATTTTCCGGGCCGGAGGAGGGCCCAGGATGGCCGGCGACGGGTGTGGGCGGCAGCGTAGAGGGGCTCATGGTGGTGGCGAGGTACCGGCGTTGGGAGGCCCGAGCGACGGTGGGGAAGGGTTGGCGGGGCCACGGTGCAGCTCCAGGGCGGCGGAATCGACTGGAGACGCCTTCAATCGGCCGATTCTTCGCTGGCCGGAGTTGGGAGAGATGGCCGTCCCGGCGAGCTTGGTGCGGCGTTTTCCAATTACTTCGGCCGGGGTGTAGCTGGGGGGTTGAGGCTCGCCGTGACGCGGTCGAAGTGGGGGTGGCGTCGCCGAAGTGGCCGGGGCGGCGCGAGGCGGTGGCCGGCGCTCGGGTTGAAGGGCAGAGGGAGGTAGGGGAAATGGAAGAGGGCGCGGGGAAGCAACGGGAGGGGGGGCAAGCTGCTTATAGGAGCGGAGGGGGGTCACTGCGCTGCCCTGTGGCCGACGACCAAGGGCGACGGGACGGCGGGATGACGATGGCGGCGTGCAGCGCACAGGAGCGGCAGGGGACGGCGACGCGACATGGGAGCGACGGGGGCAGGTGCGCCAGAGGAGGCGGGGCCGGGATGACGCGAGGGGAGGGACGGGGAAGACGTGCGCGGGGCAGAGGGAGCCGGGGTGTGACACGCGCACAGGAGCTGCCGACGCGGAGCGAGCTCAGCCAGGAGAAGAAAGGAGGAAAGGAAAAAGAAAGAAGGAAGCATGGGGGAAGAAGGCCGGGGGCCCATGCGCAAGAGAAAGAGGGGGTAAGGGAAAGAGTAGAAAAAGGCCAAGGCCATGATTTTGGACAATAATGGGGTGAATGATAATTGGGAAATCGGGTTTCTATTTCACATTTAAGATTATTAATTTGTATGGCACAAAACTCAAGTGATCTTCAATTAAATATTCAGAACCAATCTGAATGCCAGCAAAATGCAAGAAAAGTTTTAAAAAGTTCGTATTTTTGAGGCCTCCAAAATTTGGGATGTTACAAACCTACCCTCCTTAAATGAATCTCGACCCCGAGATTCCGGTAGAGCAGAAGGAGGTAAGCGGGGTTAAATTGGCTAGCAATGGGTTTCTAGGTGTTGCTCGACGTATAGTTCCTTGACTTCGCAGAGAGATGAAAATCTACACAACAGGGGTTAGCATTTGGAGAAGTCAAAAGAGAAGAGATAAACCTGGTTCTCCTGGATAGGTTGTGGACTTCCAAGCACTTGCTTGTTGCCATTGTTGTCTTTACGCCATCGTAGAACGGAGTAGCTGCATCATCTCTTAGTAATTCGTCGGCAGTTCTGTCTCATAGTGCTACCCCCCTTAAAATGGGTATCACTAGTTATTATTCGTTTTCTTCCGGTTCCTGGCATGATGGGTCCTCCGGTAGGTAAGTAGAGAATGTTAGCAGGGCAGAGCCTCGAGTCTTGGTCTTTGGCTATTTATCACTTTGATTCAGTAGACCTGACTGGGTTTGCAGCAATAGGATGAGAGGGAATAGCATGAGGTGAGGATTGAGTCGTTGGGATAAGGTGATCTAACCCATGCTAATTTTTAGAAGAGCGTTCCCAGGGAGCTGGGGTGGTACAAAACCACACAAGTTTTTCAAAAGCAAACTTTTCCCGTGACTGTGAAATGGGATGCCTGAGGGCAAAAAGGCAGTGCACAGGGTCCAAATAGAATCTTGCAACCATACATCGCCTACTCGGGGGCACACATAAGAGGGCGCAGGGTTTGTCTGCATAGTCCGTTTAAAACAGGACCACCTTATCTTCATGAATATCTTCAGCGTTCCTAACCTTAAATTTTTGGAGTAAGGATATGAGAAGAGAGCCAAAATTTTCCTTTTTAATCAATAGACAGAAGAGGAATTTTTTTTGAGGTAATCTGATTGATATCAGCACTCACGCTGGTTATCATCTTGAATTTGGGGTAAGGGAGCTTTAGAAGTAAAAATGGCTAAGGCAGCATATAGATGAGGGAGAATCATCTAAGAGAGATGAGAATTAGCAATACAACCTATATTTTTGGAAATAGGAACTTAAGAAATAATTCTAGTCATGAAACTGACGGCCAGGCTAACTAGGTCACGACCTGCAGTCGATATGCTCTGATACCATCGCTGTAGGAGCCCAGATATTACAATCCGGAATCCTCTGTGATTCCACCGCACTATTCCCTGGATCAGTAGATAGTGCTCACAGATTACAGTTCTGAATATCAAAGTACATATCATGCGGAAGCGTAAATATAATAGTAAACTTACTCACGGGCCGATTGGGCCGAAATCAACAAAATGCAGCAGCGGAAACGAAGCACACAGGTGGGACCTTCAGGGCATGCCCACAGGCAGCCAACTGGAGGTTCGCGACCTAGCCCTTGACATCATCATCTTCTCTGCCAGCTTGTCCAATCTTGTTGCTGAGGCGAGGTGATTTGATTCCTGATTCTGTATTTTGTCGCAAAAGCGAGCGTGAGCACTCCGACCCCGTGCTCCGCGAGCCAATACACAGAATGCAAATAAATAGTATGCAGGGCTTATCAAAGGAGAGGCTCGGGTTATTTTATTTGCCATAAATCGCTTTTAGTAACATTTCTGTTATTAATCATATTGTTGTTTTTGCAACCTAAAAACTCCTCACCGCGATTGACATCATTGACTTAATCCACCAAAGATTCACTCTCATTATTAGCCGCTGTCTAAGACTCCCAACAGCGATTGCCATAATTGACTTAATCCACCGAAATTACACTTTCTTTATTGAGTGCTGTCTAAACTCCAAACAGCATGTGTCATCCTCTATTCAATCCACCGATCATATTCTTTTTATAATGGTTGTTGTCTAAGACTCCAAACAACGAGTGACATCATTTAAATGACCCACCGACTACACACATTTTATATTGATTGCTGTCTAAAACTCCAAACAGCGAGTGACATCACCTAATTAATCCACCGAACATCCTCATCAAGATTTTCTAACAATCCAATCCTTTTTATTATTGATTCAAATCCACCAAGAATGTCATTGATCAAGCCTACGATTCAATATTATATATCCACCAAGAATATCATTGATCAATTCTACGATTCACCATTTTATATCCACCAAGAATATCGTTGATTAATTCTACGATCCACTAGTATCCTCCCACCAAGTAAATCACTAATCAGGAACTATAATCCAATACTTGTATTACTCCTCCAAATTCCCTAAAATTCAATTAGATCATCTATTTAGCCTGTCTATTCAGCTAGACTCCACCAGTTTATTTCTCCCAGAACCCACACTATCATTTACTATTTATGATCGACATGAATCCACCAATACCTTTATGTGTACACTACAAACATTTATTTCCCTTTACTCACGACCCTGCTTATTCTTTCCATATTTTATTTTGTAGGAATAGAAATGCCACTATTTGAAATACAATACATAAAATTTCCTGAGACCTAGCAGCTTTGGAACAAAACATAATGTTCAAGGAATATTAACATGATTTTCCATACATACGGCATCACACCATATGCCTAATATCACCATAATTTTTCCATACATATGGCATCACACCATATGCCATCTTTCAGCGTTATAGCCGCTTAACTTACCACTGGGACGACACCCAGGACAACTCAAATCAGGGCTTTCCACTGCCCTCCACTTTTTCCATTCCCATTTTCCAAACCTTTTTAAATAGAACTATATCTGGTTAAGTTCCCATGTCCGCCCTTGACCGTGGGCACGGCTATTCGAATAGTTTTGACTCTGCAGAGTTTGCACACTTTACCCACAAGAGACAGTTTACTCGTTGCCCCACACGATTCCTTAGCCGTGCGGTTGAGCCAACCATCACAGTAACCGTTCAAAGTACCTCGCCCCTTCCATCATCTCACCCCTATGAGCTTGTCCCGCTTGCGGCAGGTCTCATAGGTTGTGCGGGATGTTCTCCTCCTATGCGCCTAGCAGCTGACTCCCCGTACTGCTAGCACGCCGCAGAAGAACTTCACTCACAAAGAGTGTCCCATTCAAGCCGTCACCCAGAATCGCTACTTGCACCACCACTTCTCCTCCACCGATGATGATGACTTTCGGGGTCCGGTAAATTTACTAGGCCAAGTTGTACTTTACAGACTTGTGGTTGTACTGTTTTACACAGGAGGTCATGACAAGATTCAGTCCTTAGGGTTATCTGGGCGGTGCTACCACAAACCACACTCTCGTGCACCCAGCACCATACCCCCGAACCATCCGCCCAGATAAATAAGCAATTTGAGGTTTTTGGGAATATAAAATAACCATATCCAACATACACCAGTCATTACCACCATGACTGCCCAACCAACTTTTCTCATGATTAAAAGTGATGCTTGGGCGCTCTCGCGCCCATGAGTATCTAAGCAATATTAAGCATGGCATATAATTACGGACTTATTTTAGAAAGGTTACTATTATAATTTTGCTAGGGCGACAAGGTTCTCATGTTCAAATATTCCAAAGGATGGGCAATATTAATCAAGTTAGATAATAGGCATTTAACTAGAATTCTAAATTAAACATGTATTTGTATATAAATTAACAGCATGCAATTTGATAATTTAAACAAAACTAATTTGCAGAAAATGTAGGTTCAACATGATCAAAGTATTGACTCGCCTTGCGCGGTTTACCGCGGTCTTGAGCTCACTCGAAGCTATCTCATTTGATGGTCTTGGGCTTCTGGTCTTTATCTTCTCCTTGATCTTGATCTCGCTTGATCCATCGACTCTTCGGAACTCCAGTTTCTAACTATGCGATAAGCGACTGAATCCAAATAAAAACAAATAACTCTAGAGATCCAAATAAATCCAATTGAACTTGATTAATTTTTATTATGATTAAATAGATGATTTGAGACGAGGCTGATTGGACGCGGAGTATTGTCGGAGCCGAACTAGTTGGAACGAAGCAATGATTGGTGGAAGGACATTCAATGAAGGAGGGTTTATGACACAGAAATATTGACGAGATTATCTTGCTTTAGATTTGAGGAGGGCTAGGTGGAGCCGGCCATTGAATACTATGGCTTACCCTATTTTATTTAATAACTTCTTTTTATTATTTTTATATTTATCAAGAAAGTTCCATGAGCTAGGTTAGACGTAGGATTCGGTGTACGAGTTTTAGCTGAGCTTTGTTTTTGTCGAACGTTAATCTTCAGGGCATATGTTATATATAGCGATGTATATAACTTCTGGTTTGTCGAATTAATTTTGTATCTTATATTTTTAGCAATTCAAGATGTATTATTTTTTTTTGTTGTTGTGCTAATACTACCTTGTTCACTAAAATGCGAGGTGGTAAAATTATCTTAACTACCGATGACGTAGGATTTTAGTAGATACGCCAACAAGACTTTTCTTCATTAAAGAGGCTCTTCGGTTTAGGCATCGTAGATATTCTGTGTATATTATTATTGTTATTGTTATTTAAATTTATTTATCTAGGACCAAGCATGCTATACCAGGTTATACTTTACTATCAATATTCCACTGAATCTACGGGTGAGATTTATTTGTCGATGACACGCTAGGGATGACTACTATTCACATCGCTGCATTAGGTAGATTACTTTTAACATTTGATGACCTAGGGTTACTTTATTATAATTGCCGCATATATACATATATATCTTTCTAACAAGACACTCCTACTTGAAGAGGCCCTATTGATTAAAGGTTGCTATCAATTTATATACCTTTTAAAGACATAGGAGCGATAGTCATACTTTAGATGGTTAAATGGTGTACCACTTGTTTATTTGATACTTTTGTTGTGCAAGTAGTTTATACAACACATTCTAGGGTTATTTTATGTGAAGCACTAATCCTAAGCACCAACTATCATTATTAATTAAATTTAGTGTTTGAGAATTATTTATCGGCGATGTACTAATGGTGGGGTTCATAAATCATGTCTTTCCAGTTTAAATAAATATTTCATTTTAAATGGCTTTGGCATATCATTTAATTACAAATAAGGTTAATCTTTTTAATTTAAAGACTCACTTTTGTAGGTAACACACTATTCAATTTATTTTCTTGATCTTAGCCTTGAATGTATTTTTAATTCGGATCCTGATTAAATTTAGACACTAAGTAGGACCATCTTTTACTCATGCTTCTTAATTAAAATTAGATTTAAAACCATTAATCAGGGCACATTAGCTATATGATGATCAATCTAAGATTAATTCTTTTAACAATCTTATTTATGTCCTAATTGAGTTTATCAGTTTCCATGAACAATTTCTGATTTTCCCAAGTTTGCTTGACAAATTTTGCTAATTGAAACGGATAAAAATAAAAGAGTGTGTGAGGGGGAGAGTATGAGACTCGATTCCAGGACCTGCACCTCAATGCCTCGCTCGGCTAGCCACTGGGCTATTGCCCCTTTGGTGATAATCAGCAGAAAAATAAATGTGAAGTGGTGAGGAATGCCCGGGGCAAAACAGAGCAAATTGGGGCGGTGCACGGCCGACGGCGTCGCTGGCGGGTGGCGGCCGGGGTGGCACTGGGGATCACTAAAACGTGTTGCTCGGGAGGTAGGGAAGCTAGAGGCGTTGGCGCATTGGCCGGAGTGGCGCCGGCAAGGGGGCGGCAGCGGTGTGTAGCGGCCGGCCATGGAGGGGAAAAGGGGAAACGGCGGCGCTGACGTGGGGGAACGAATTCGGGGCGAGCACGAGCTAGAGATGGATTAATAGATGCTTACCATGCCATTTTCCGGGCCGGAGGAGGGCCCAGGATGGCCGGCGACGGGTGTGGGCGGCAGCGTAGAGGGGCTCATGGTGGTGGCGAGGTACCGGCGTTGGGAGGCCCGAGCGACGGTGGGGAAGGGTTGGCGGGGCCACGGTGCAGCTCCAGGGCGGCGGAATCGACTGGAGACGCCTTCAATCGGCCGATTCTTCGCTGGCCGGAGTTGGGAGAGATGGCCGTCCCGGCGAGCTTGGTGCGGCGTTTTCCAATTACTTCGGCCGGGGTGTAGCTGGGGGGTTGAGGCTCGCCGTGACGCGGTCGAAGTGGGGGTGGCGTCGCCGAAGTGGCCGGGGCGGCGCGAGGCGGTGGCCGGCGCTCGGGTTGAAGGGCAGAGGGAGGTAGGGGAAATGGAAGAGGGCGCGGGGAAGCAACGGGAGGGGGGGCAAGCTGCTTATAGGAGCGGAGGGGGGTCACTGCGCTGCCCTGTGGCCGACGACCAAGGGCGACGGGACGGCGGGATGACGATGGCGGCGTGCAGCGCACAGGAGCGGCAGGGGACGGCGACGCGACATGGGAGCGACGGGGGCAGGTGCGCCAGAGGAGGCGGGGCCGGGATGACGCGAGGGGAGGGACGGGGAAGACGTGCGCGGGGCAGAGGGAGCCGGAGTGTGACACGCGCACAGGAGCTGCCGACGCGGAGCGAGCTCAGCCAGGAGAAGAAAGGAGGAAAGGAAAAAGAAAGAAGGAAGCATGGGGGAAGAAGGCCGGGGGCCCATGCGCAAGAGAAAGAGGGGGTAAGGGAAAGAGTAGAAAAAGGCCAAGGCCATGATTTTGGACAATAATGGGGTGAATGATAATTGGGAAATCGGGTTTCTATTTCACATTTAAGATTATTAATTTGTATGGCACAAAACTCAAGTGATCTTCAATTAAATATTCAGAACCAATCTGAATGCCAGCAAAATGCAAGAAAAGTTTTAAAAAGTTCGTATTTTTGAGGCCTCCAAAATTTGGGATGTTACACTTAGGTCTAGTAATGATCATGATTGCTTGGATGCTATTACCTTAGATGTGATTCCTGTAGATGCTATTTCTTCATGTTACTCAAATTGTGCTTTATTTGAATTAAAATTGGATAGTGCTACTAAGAAATTGCTGAAATTTAATAACGATCGTACTTGCTCTCATTGTGAGAATAGTAAAATTAAAATAAAAAATATGACCAAAATGGTTTTTCATTCTGGAACTGAATCTTGTGAAAATTGTTCTAGGCTCACAATTGAGATTAATGCTCTTAACAAGGCATTAGAGGATAAATATAAAATTAAAAAATCATGTTCATGACTGCATCTAAGAAAGTTATTGATTCTATTTATTATGTATTTTGTGCTGAAATAGGAACTGGTTTAGATGACAGGCTTGAGTATTTTAGAGTCAAATATAAGTAGTTAGATAAGGTTAGAAATTCCCCTTGTATGTCTTATGAGGCCCTGAAGCTTGTGGTAGCTGTCCATAAAGACAGATATTCTAGGGCAACCAAAACAGATGAGTGTGCCATATGTGAGACTTAGCCCAAGAGAATGACTATATCAAAAAGACCCATGAGAGATTTTCTAATAGGAAGAAGAATATCAACATGATCTTTAGCCAATGTAAGGTGAGTGTGAAGAAGAGCGGTCTAGAATTTAATTCTCTAGAGTATTCTAAGAACCACCTATCTAAAGTTGTGAGGGTTGTTGAGAGTAGCAATTTGAGGTAAACCCCCCTGAACCATCCAAGATTGTCTTTAGGTCAGCAAAATTTGCCCAAACCTCTTCTAGAAAGTCAAGTGCTTCTACTTCAGCAAGTTAGATCCCTTAAAGGTGAAGTACCATTGCACCTTTTGCAAGAAAGATGGTCATATAGTTGAGTTCTACTTTTGTAGAGTCAAGGTTGAGAGAAAATAGAGGATACATGCTTAGAGATCCATTAGAAAAATTCCTTCATCTGTGAGTGTCTCTAGAGCCAAGTAGTCTATCTTTCCTTTTAGACATAAGCCTAGATTTGTATATGACTTCTTTGACTTATTGGTGGCTCTTGGCAACGCATTGGGTTAGGATATCATAAGGGTGGACCACAGGTAACATCTAGACAAGGGAGTACCAACCTTTTATTAGGTTGATTCAGAGAGGTCTAGATGGTTCACATGTGTATTCTCATGATTTTCATGCTAACCATTTTATTCCTTCTTCTATTGCTGTTCTTGGACATTATGTGGCTCAGTACTGGATTCCTAAGTCTTTTATCACTAATCCCTGTTCTGAGGCATAGATGTTTTCTTTTTATGCCCTGTAGGTCCAGCATGCGAGGAAGGAAGAAATATGACTAATTGGCTCCAGGTGTTCTCAGCATATGACCAAAGATTCTAGATGGTTCTCCTCCCTCACACGTGCATCCGGTAATGAATTGATCACATTTGGGAATACTTCTATCGAGACCGCGACAATAAAGGACACGGTTCACGTCAACAACTTCATACTCAAGGATATTGCTTTGGTAAATAAGCTGAGGTAAATCTGCTATCTATTTCCAAGCTTCTTGATGAGGGTCTAGAAGTGAGATTCAAGAGTAAAGAGTGTAAAGTTCTAGACTCCTCGGATGAGTATGTCTTTGGGATCTCTAGGTTTGATAGGATCTTTAGTGCTGATTCTAGTATCTCTTCTATCTCTAGCCCTAGGTGTCTTGTAGCTTCTGACTCTCATGATTTAGTGTTGTGGCATCGTAGGCTTGATGATATAAACTCCAATCACTTAACTAGAGTCAGTAGCAAGAACCTTATTTGAGAATTGCCTTGTTTTAGAGACCTAGTATGCACACCCTGTAGACAGGGCCGGTCCTAGGATTTTAGGGGCCCGGGGTGAAACTAAAAATAGGGGCCTTAGTATAAATATCTAAATATAAATCTACATATATATATATATATATACATATCTAATTTTACCAACAAACACTTAATTAAAGAAAAATTCACATCAAAGAGTTCATAGATATTACCTTAAAATTTCTTCTAACATTTCTAGATGCGAAGTCATTGATGATGGTATTGATATCAATCTCATCCAATAATTTCTTCTCAATACATAAAGTTGCCAAACCGTTTAACTTCTCTTGAGACATTGTTGACCTTAAATGATTCTTCAACAATTTCAACTTTGAAAAGCTTTTTTTAGCTGATGCCACGGTCACAGGCATAGTAAATAAAATCCGATAAGCAATAGAAATATTAGGATAACAATCCGCTTCTCTGACAAACTCAAAGATCTCCATAGCAAACATTGGTTTATCTGATAAAGTCAATTACATAACACTTAACTCAGAAATTAGCTCAACATCAGAGGAACCATCTAGAGAGAAAGTTTCTGCAAATTTTGTACAACATTCTTTTAATTCAGTTCGATCCAATGACTTCAATGTTGTTGAACTCATTAAAAATCCAAATATACTTCTGAATGTTTGGAGTTCTTGAAATCTACTTTTCAATGAATTAATTGCCATATCAACCATAACAAAAAAATAATTAACTTCAAATTCCTTCTCAGCTTGCAAAACTGCTTCATCACAATCAATTTCATCAAACTGTTTCTTCCTAAGAACACGCCGCTTAACTGGAAATGATGGCTCTACATTCATTTGAGCTGCAATATCTTTGGCAATGATCATACTCAAAGCAAACCCTTCATTTCTATAAGTATTAAAGTATCTGACCATGCCTTCTATTTGTTGCATGTATATACTCTACATAGTATATGGGGGGCCCCTGGATTTTGGGGGCACGGGGCGACCGCCCCTCTCGCCCCCCCTCAGGGCCGGCCCTGCCTGTAGACATGGTAAGATGGTTTTTACTTCTCGTCCATCTCTTACTTTAGTGATGAATAATGACCTTGGATAGCTCTTGCACTTAGACACAGTTGGCCCTTTTAAAGTTCAGTCTGCAAGAGAGAAGTGGTATGTGCTTGTCATTATAGATGACTTCTCTAGTTATTCTTGGGTGTATGTTCTGGTTTCTAAGGATGAGCCATTTGGTTGCTTTAGAGAGTTGGCTCTTAGACTAGTAATTGACCTCCCAAGAGCCTTGGAGAGTCATTAGGAGTGACAATGGTACAGAATTCAAGAATGAAGAAATGAAATTCAATCTTTATGTACTAACCCCTAAGCGAATTATTTGGGATTGTGAAGTGAAAGAAATCATTTTATCTACTAATAGTGGCCAAATTGGCGTATTACCAAACCACGCCCCCATTAACACAGTTGTAGATATGGGTCCTTTGAGAATACGCCTCCGCAACGACCAATGGTTAACGGCGGTTCTGTGGAGCGGTTTTGCGAGAATAGTTAATAATGAGATCATCATTTTTGGAAATGATGCGGAACTGGGTAGTGACATTGATCCGGAAGAAGCTCAACAAGCACTTGAAATAGCCGAAGCTAACTTGAGTAGAGCTGAGGGTACGAAAGAATTGGTTGAAGTGAAGCTAGCTCTCAAACGAGCTAGGATACGAGTCGATTAGACTACTCTTGTTATCACCTACAAATGCTCTCACATAAATACTTAATTTTTTTTAACGCTTACAACCTGCAGTGATTGCAATAGTACAACTAAATATGTTTACAAAAAACAAACTACAACATATTCTCTACACTATAATACATCATGCTTGATATATGGAAGGTTTCTTACAAATAAATATTTTTTTTATCAAAGATTAACATACAATAACATTCATAAAAGATTCTTTGGCTAATTACGTGCTATCACATTGATAAAATTATAGTTGCACGGAGACAATAATTACCTTTTCTTGAAGCTCACGAGGTGATCTACAACTTTCACAATTGCAAAAACTTCTGATTCCAAACGAAAATAACTCAAAATTCCATGTTTATACGCCTTTCTTCATTCCCTTCACTCCCTCTCTCGCTCTGTCCTGGCTCCAACCACAGACGAGGTTGTTCTTTCTTACGAAACACATGCCGTCTGAACCAATTTATCGCGGGACTGAGCAGGCGTAGGGACACCAACTGATTAGGGTGGGGGCACCATACTAGCATGCACGCAGCATACGGCGCGTGCCACCGGCGCATGGAAAAATTGAGGAAAAAGTAGAGGCTGGTCGGTGCTTTCGGCTAGGCGACGTGATGGCTGGTCATGCGGTCTGGGACCGCATGTCTCGCCGAAACAATGCGGTCCGGGACCGCATGATGCTACAGTGCCAAGTGATGCGGTCCGAGACCGTATGATCTCGCTGTGCTACGCTCTCGGACTGCACGATTTTAGTGTCGTGCTCCCGGTTCGCACAACTGCGCACGTATCGCCTCGCCGGAGTTCCGTGCTCGAGGAGGAGGCCAGAAATAGAATTACGGTGGTACAAGAGCTATATTTGATATTTCTATGCCAAATAGGACAAAAAATACCCAAAATTCGCTAGTGAAGAGGGTAAAACGCTTGTTGAATCAAGGTTTTCCAAGCGAGGTCACCTCAGCTGGGCGTGTCCATCGATCAGCACATGCCGTCGACGGACCCAACCTCCTGAAAAGATTTTGACTTCAATTCCTTCTTCCACGCACCTTTTCCTCTCTGCTTTTCTTTACTGTGATTGACGCAGACAATTGCATGCACGCATCCATGCACGGTGGTCATAGGGTTGTTCACCCCAAGTTGAAAATCTGCCGTTGCAATTTTGCAACCGCATGTATGCATGCTTGCTTGTTCATGTTTATCTGTAAATTAATTTCTCGGATCAATGGCGCCATACGACACTTCTGATTGATACTAGTACACGGCTGTGGGAGATTTCTTGTTTGTAGCTCAACGTCGACCTGTATAATGCTGCTACTAGTACTATTTTGTTCGTGTTCAGATTGACTTCTTCATCAGTAGTAGACAAGAATATTTAAGGTCTAACACTGCGTAACTTCACTTCTATAGATAGACCTCGTCGGTTCTTTTTTTAATATCGTTTTAGAATATGTGCAATCAATCTTCTAATACTTAAAGGTTAGCATACGCAATAAAAATTAGATTTGTCATGTGAAAATAATATTTCTAAATCTATTATAAAAATATTTTTATATCGTTATATTTTTAATAATATTTAGTAAGATATAAGTAATAAAATGACGGTCAAAGATTTATCACGTGGAGACCGTATCGATGTCTAAAGGAGGCGGCAGTAATCCCATAACTGGAAATTTCCATCCGTGCTAACCTCTGTATGTTTAGCATTTCCATTAGTCCAGGGTACTAGGCACTGTATAGTGCTGTTTCAGTTCGGTTTCATGTACACCTGAGCAAAACTACAGCTAGGGCATCAGGAACCAACGTATATATTGATGCGTCAGTCAATGTAGCAGCAAAAAGAAATGGCGTATTTATAGAAATTGGCTCTTGGGCACTCCACTTGGAATACGTTTGCTAAAACACACCGCATAATTATGATTGGCTCAGGGACACTACGAAAATTATGGTTATTTATCAGAACACTCTGGCAACTAAAATAATACTATTTAGATTTTTAGAAGAGAGAAGGGGTAAAAAGTCTTGTTTGTCCTTGGAACTAAACTGAGCTCACCTATCCGTGCCAATGTGGTGCGTGTGAGGGCATTGACAAGTGTGCTCTTAGTTTATTTCCAATGGGAAAAATGACTTTTTACTCTCCTTCTGAAGGACCATGTGAGAAGGCCCATGATAATATTATGATAAATCATTGCAATGTTTATGGAGTGGTTAATTAGTTTTTCAGAGATTGCATTTGATTTAAACTGTTTTCTAAAAGTATCAGGAAAATCAGAAATACCACAGGTATTAGTGCGGTAGTTTCGCTTTGTGGAAGTACCACAGGCATACGTGCGGTAGTACACTTGGCGGAAGTACTGGGTTGAGTTGCGGTATATTTTTTTAGAGAGGTCCAGGTGAGATTTTCAGTATGAGGAAGTACCGCTTTGGGTAGCGGTAGTACCATAGAACGGAAGTACCGGCATGGTAAGTGCGGTACTTCCGATCTTTCCAGAAAAACAAGATTATAGGGAATTGAGTCATGGATTAAGTTGGTTTGACCTAGGTCATTGGATTAAGGGTGCATGATGCATGTCTTGGCTAATATAGGTCAAGTTGTGAAGAACTTGTGCCTGGAAATAATTTTTTATCTTTGGATGTGCAAAGTCGCTTGGAGTCAACCGTGGTCAATGGCAAGAATCAGAGCTAAACTCATAGAGGAGTTGAGGCCCAAAACGATCGAGAATGCTGAGTAAAATGGTGAGCTCAAGCATGGCACGAGAAAGGCATGAATGTTAAAGGCGAATTTGAACGGCGGGATGGCGCATGTAGTTTGCATGGGCCAAGTGAGCCGTGGTTAGGTAGAACAAGAATGGGAGAGACTTGGCGACACGTGGTAGGCTAGTAGTACACCTACACGTGGTAAGTATGGCAATTACTTGTAGTTGTTGGTGATGACCGGATCAAGAAAATATATTTTGGTAATTTGACCAAAATACCTGAAACCATTTTGGATCAAAACCGCGTAACATAGGTGATACGTTGGAGAGCGGTTTAGGTCAAGGTGGAGCTGGTTGGATCAAGTCTAAGGGTTTAACGGATGCACACTTATGCGCTTTGAAAAACATATATGTGTGTGTGAACTTGTGAGAGTAAAACCTGTATGTGTGGAGTTAACAGGTTCCCCCATTGTAATAGTGGATATGATTCATTAAGGGGTGTAGGTGGCTGGCTGCCCACCTATAAAAATAGTTGGGATGGAGACATGTAGGGTTAATCATTCATCTCTTGTGCTCTCATCTCTAGGGTTAGGGTTTGAGAGTGAGTACCACAGTTACTGTAGCAAACGGTAGTACCGCAAGTTTAACTACTCTAGTTCTGTTTTCGCTGATTTTTCTTAGGTTTTCAGTGTTTCTAATCACTGGTTTTTATGGTGGTCTTCCATTCTAATTTTCATTGCTCCGTAGCTATTGAAGTGAAGAATTTATGAATATTTGAGGGGGGATTTCAAGGCACCATTCACCCCCTATTACCTTCTTTGGTCTTTCACCTTCTCTCTCCTAAAATTCAAAATAGCATTATTTTGATGGTCATAGTGTGTTCTGCCAAATGTCCATAATTTCACAGTGTCCTTGAGCCAAAATACTACTCCCTTCGTTTCACAGTATTTTCCCACAGCCTATCATGCGCACAGACCAGCAAAGCATTAAGTCTAAAAAAAGTTAATGAGATAAAACCACACATACCCCTATTAAATGGCATGTTAGAACCACTTTTTGGCTTCTCCATTGGGATTTTGGCTTCTAGCTTCTCCGTTGGACTTTTGACTTCTAGCTTCTCCTTTATTGGGCTTTTGGCTTCTTGTTTCTAGTTTCTTATTTTCGTCCTTTTCTAGCTTTTTAGTTGTTTTAGGGATTTTTTGCTTTTTTGTATTCTTTTGCATTGTCCGTGATGAGTTAACATGTTTTTCTATTTTTAAATTTAATTATGTCAAAAAAACCACCAGTAGTTACAGTGCAAAATAAGCTAGCTACAATATCAAATAGTAAAAAATAAGCCATAAACCAAAAAAAAGCCCAAATGGGCGGCCAGAGGAAACATTGCAATAATTACACTCTTAATTTGCTCAATGGATAAACATTTTGAAACGGAGATTCTCGAGATCATGGACAAACATTGTGAAATGGAGGGTGTATTATACAATGTGTTTCAGCAAATACCATTTAAGTAGTGTTGAGGAGAAATCTTATGCGTGCATGCAACTATAACCAAATGGCTCAATTCATTTTGCAAGAGAATCATATACTCGATCAACATCTTTATTGATTGATCACCTTTTTTTGGCTCATGAACTACAAAACCAATCAGGTCGTACCTATGACATCCAATCCAGGAAAGAATCTATTGTAGCTAGGAGAGAGCAGAGCAAGACTCCATACATGCATGGTCCATACATATATATAACATATGCGCTCTCTTTACACTTTTTGTGGCATAACAAAAGATGAAACCTTTCTTAGCCTTGGCCGGCCGGCCCCTAGCTAGCTCATCAAGCACACACCACGCATCAGAAGCAAGCAATGCACATATGCCCTTTAGGCAAGCAAGCAAGCAAGCTACCTCTTGCTCCTGCCTGCTGCCTTTGATAAAGCCGATCTATCTATCTTGATCTACCACTCACACAAACACACACGCACCCATGTCTCTCCCCTTTTGCACTTTGTTCCTAGATCAACGGTTGTCTTATCTTATTCTTTCCTCCTAGCCCCTTTTGCTTTCTTCTAGCTTTGTTTCCCTCCTCGGATACGTGCATATGGGGCGCACACATGTGTATGCATCTGATCTGATCATATGGCTACTTACTTAGACACACACGTACTTCGGTCCAGCTGCAGCTTGCGAGCCGTCATCGCTTCCAATCCATTCTCGATCGATCGACACATCGACGACGGATCGGATGGGTTACATCCGTCCTAGGGTGAAGTCGAGGTTCGGTTTCTTGGCGCTGACCATCTCCGATAGTCGGAACGGCCATGAGTTCAGGTCAGAGGCATCGTCAAAGCTTTGTGATTGCACGTCCTGCAATGTTGAGTGAAAGGAAAATGGTCAAAAGATTGCGATGATGTGATAACTGTACCAACTGGTGGCTCCAAAATGTTGCCGACAATGCGCATTGATCATAGCTCAACAGGACGCTGTCGAAAGATGCATGCACGAACGAACGAATGAATGATCGCTATTGCACTAACTAGCATAGCATCATGGCCATTGGTGAGGTATTGGAGATAATGATGAACTCGGTTTGGAAAGTGGGTACCTCGAAGGATTTGATGTCGCCGGGGATGGCATCTCTTGATTTGTCATGGAACCAGTCCCCTCTGCTGCTTAAGCAAAGAGAGAAAGGAATTAAATTATCAATTTTTTAATCATGGATTGATGAGAGAATCAAATGCCTATATATCTATATCTTTTCATCAGTGGGGAAGTCCATTGCAAGATGAGAGAAAAAGGCAGGGAACGAAGCAACACCAACTTTCACTACACCAACTTTCACTGTTAAGATGTTGTAAATGACAAGCCAACTTTATCAGAGGGACTAGTCGGAGGTAAAGCTGTGTATGCTTATACTACTCTCCCGTGTGATACGTGTGATATGGCACACTGATCAATGCCTGCATAATGTATGCATGGTGATGCACATACATGTAGCTGCTAGGAAGGTTCATGTACGTGGCTGCAGTGCCATACACAATCCACAAGTACTCTAGTGCATGTGTAGTGTGCACGCATGCATGCAATTGTACAAACATACATGTAAAAGAGCTAGATCACGAGCTTGCATACATCATGCTGCTTCTCATGTAGTTTCTGATCAAGATTCCAGTGGAGTGCTATATTGTCTCTTTGTAGTGGTGGAAAATATGTGCCCTTTGCTATAGCTAGGTGCATATATTAATCTAAGAGCGTAATATATTCGAGAGATGATTGCACCATCATGAGCAGTGGTGCTTTTTGTGAGCACTCGGAGACGGTTTATATGGCAGTAACAAAGAAAATGAGACAAAGGAAAAAAGCATTGTTTTGCTTAAAGCAGGTAGTAGACTGGTTTGAATCTAAAAGATGTCGGAAACTGTGCATTGGCTGACTCTTCTTTGACATAGCTATACTAATACACTCCATTATGTAATATAACAGTTGATTTTTGAAGAATACATGTATGTAGAGATGAAAGATGAAGAGCCCAAACATGTCTAGTACTATATATCAATATATGTGTGTGTGTGTGTGTGTATTAGGCAGTACTTTGTTGTTTTAGCACTCTACAGGAAATTACCAGCAGCTTTTGACCTGTAAGGACTGTAGTTATTATATCGATCTGGACAGTAGTTCCTGCCTCACGAGAATGTTAGCTAGCTGCTCCCTTTGTTATTTCGCCTGAAACGGCAGAAAGTACGCAACCAGTGTGGAGTAAATCTATAGTGCTTGGTGAAGGTGACTATTAATAGCTAGCCCCACTAGGAACATTTAGTTTGCCATGGTGCATTGTGGCAAAAGGGCCCCATATATTGTGAACCTTTAAGGTTTAGTGGTAATTCGCATGTAGGTCATCACCGAACTGAAAAGGGTAAATGAATGCATGTGATATAGCATCAGAAAGTGAAATGGGAAACAACTCAAGTGTAACAATTTACAGTTGATAACTAAAGAAGCAATGACGTTGTATGTCACCTTGAAGAGTTGTTGCTCCACAGAGCACACATGTTGGAGCCATGATCGTTCCCATCAAGATTTGATTGCTGAACAGAAGACTCAGACCCACTGGTGTTGGTGATATCAAACAAGCTGTCGTCAGGGATCTCTATAATTGTTTTTGCTTGCCCTGGAAATCAGTATTCTATGTTACTTGTCACTCTCTTCGTTTCAAAATATGAGGCATATAATTGTTACTATCTTGTTTCAAAATATAAGGTGCGCATGCAGTTTTAATATCATTTTTACTCTTTTGCCCTCATTAATCTTCACTCTCTTTTTAACATTTATGAGTAAGCACTACACAACCATCCTCTCTCTTTTTTCCAAGTTACTAACACCATAGACACTATGGTCATTTTCCTCTACCATTTCCTTGGTTTCGTACGCTCCTTAATCCCCGTGTCCAAGCAAAATATGTCTTATAAAAAGAAACGGATGGAGTACTATCCATCACTGCTGCTAGTACTGTACACAGTGCTCTGATCTCTTTTCCACAACGGATCATACCATAGGATGGAGCAGCTGGTTTGTGATCAGTGGTCCTGATGGTCCGATACATCTGCAAAGAATTAGCCATGGATGTTGATCAAAACACCAAAAAAATCAAATATCTTACTTATGACCAATTACCTTAGTTATACCAATGCGTAAACATGGATAAAGAATTGGCAAGCTAGGAGTATTAAAGTCAAAGGAGTACTGGTCTACAAGGAGGCCAATAAATAAGGCTGCATCCACAAACGGGGCATTGATGGCTCGATCAGCTACTGTGCAGCATGCAATGCAGAAGCTCAAAGGGTAAAATTAATTATTGAGAAATGATGTTGGGTTGTACTTGCCATCTGTCGTTGGGCAGTATGCGTATCAATGTGCTGCGTCTGCGCGCATGTGTGGCGTATGCATGCAGTATGTGGCTTTTAATGGTATGCATTGCATCGCATGCTTTGTGCTGAACTGCTGATCTCGCTCGAGTTTTTATTGAAAAGCTGCTCCCCGTGTTGGAAAAGCTACAGCTACTCTCTCTCTCTCTCTCTCTCTCTCTCTCTCTCTAGCCAAGGAAGGGCTCTGGAGAGAGAAATTTACTGCTCAGCAAGTGAACTGTAAAATGACTATTCCATGCATGAGCTGCAACTGCAAGCGCAAAATGAGAGACTAGTATATGTGTACGTATTCTCTCTTCCATATTACGGTCTTATCTATACTCCTTATTTGGTTAAAAAAAATATTTTAAGCAGATCTGTACGTTAAGGAGAGGGCAAACGAAGATTAGGTAAAAAAAAACGGGAGAAATATATAGAGGTTCATTTCGAGCCCAGATTAACCACTGGTAATTAATTAAGTACTTCCCCCCTCACCTGCAAGTGAGACTTGACATGGGCTAATGTTAGATCCTTCACGTCCATTAGCTCAAGAACTGACTTGGGTGTTGCTCCTGCAGAATCAAATGCAATAGTATTAACAAAAGTACTCAGAAATTGACAGGACACAACAATTTGCCAAGATAGCTTAGCTAGTCTGTACTATGCCAAGAACCATGCATCCTTGTTCAGCTGCTAGACGAATGTAACAAGCAAGCAAATCAAGAAAGGAAAAAAAATATGAGCTCGCGCGCACAGGCGGAGCAGCACGTACTCTCGTGGCCTCCGAGAAGCTCGACGGCGTGGACGAACCGAGCGTGCAGCGACGTCGTCCACCGCATCCTCGGCGCGCGCGCCCCCCGCTTGGCCGGCGCCGCCGCCAGCCGCAGCGCGGCGGCCTTGCCTGGCGAACACGGCCCGCCGGCCGCGCCGATCGCGTCGTAGCAATGCTGGTGGTGGTGGAGGTGGCTCTGGAGGAAGGGGAGCGGCTGCGAGGTTTTGTACACGGGGATGCCCCGGATGGGCCTCATCAGGGCCAGGTCCTGCAGGCCGTTCACCTCCTGGAGGATGGGCTGGGTGTGGTGCAGGAACTGCAGGCCGCCGAGGTGGTTACCGACAACCTGATGTGCGGTGGCCGCCGGGTGGAAGCTGCCGCCGCCGTCGGCGGCTGTCGGCGCCGAGGAGGAGGTGGTGATGGTGATGGATGGAGCTGTGGTGACTTCTGCTGCTGCTGTGGTGGTGGTGGTGTCAAGGGCCCTCTTCCAAAACCCTAGGTCGTCCATTGACTTGGTGGCAGGGGGAGGGTTGATTTGGAGCTGCAGGTCAGGGTGTGCTGGGAACAGCTCCATTGATCTCGATCTTGTGTTCTTGCGGCTTTGCAGGAGCAAGTGGTATGGTGTGTGCTATATGTAGCTAGAGAGAGAAAGAGAGGGAAATATGGTTGAATACTTGTGCTTGATTTGGCTGTAGGTTTGGTTAGGGAATTGAGGTGGAGGATTTCTTGCTGCTTGGTAGCTAGAGAAGGGGAGAGGTCAGGAATGGGAAGAGGGAGAGGGGTTGAGAGTTGGAAAGGAAAGGACAGGAGTGTGTGTTTGTATGTGTAGTGTGTGGTGTGAAAAGACGGGGTGTAACTTGTTGCTTGGAGGTGGCCTAGGATGGAAGATATAGATTGATCTTTTCTTCCACACCATGAACGTCCTTTTACTTTCTTTCTTTCCGGCCACTTTCCTCTTTTTTTTTTCTCCTCTTCTTTTTCGTCCCCCCCCCCCCCAGGGGTCTTTGGAGGCATATTGCTGTGGGAAAATGACACTTTTGATTGGGATGTATGCTGTGTGAGGGAAGGGACGGGAATGTGAGGTGAGGTATCATTCCCTTTTCAGGCTATGTGCTCTTCTTGTTCTTTCTGTTAATTAAGTGCAATACAATTGAATTGCTGTGCGCAAACTACTTGTACTCTTGCATGCACCATTTGCTGCGTAAATTCAAAAAAAATATAACTGTTCTTAGTATATCAAAGTTTTTTAGTAAGACATTGAGAGTGCAATGCTATGTAGTCAACCTTCCTACACATATATATATATTCCATCCATGATTGATTCAGCATGCTTAATCAATGACTTTCATTCCACTTGCATGCATCTAAAAGTAATCTAAAGGTAGAGAGGCTTGGTGCCCAAATACCATGGTGCCCTATTTCAGCGTCCTCTCTCTCTCTATATATATAAACAAAGTAGTTATTCCGTATCACTACATCTGATACGATATGAACCACTGTAGCAGTATGAAACTGATCTCCTTCGATGTAAGTTACTAACATACCGTACACTACAGCAAATCTTGTGGTTTAAAGGCTCACTGAGCTGCTCGCCTCTCCCTCTTTGAGGATCGTACACACTGCTCCCGTGCAATTTGACATGTTAATGCAATGTACTTATTTATATGCAATTATCCGTAGTGTCCTGTCCGTTTCAACCTTCTCACATTTGATGGTTGTATTCATTTCACTTACCAACGTTTCTTTCTCATGCATGCACCTATATGTATGTCACCGGTAGTACTTGGCAGTGATATATATATCCTCTTTTCTCAGCCATCCGATTAAAGATCAGCTGTCCAGATTTACCTGTAGGTAATTCTTCGCTCCTCATAGAAAAGGTCAGACTGACACATAAGCCGCGCTTCTCCTCTTCTCTTCCCCGCATCCTCCACCTCCTGCAACCACTCCACCTTCCTACTTATGACTACGAGGTGTGATCAACGGCTTTTGACTTACTTGACGGATTTAAAAACTTTTAGAATATATTTGTATGCATATTCTAAAAATTTTTACCACCTGTGAGTTTTAAAACATGCAGTATGATAAATTTTTAAAATCCGTAGCAACACACGGGCATTCAACTAGTGCACTATAGACAGTTTACGTGCTATTGTATCAATGTTGTCTATATTTTGTAAACAACCCATTATAGACAACTCATTATAGAATGTGCTTTTAGTGTTGCCTACAGATGACATGAAATGATACTATAGACAACAGCTGTCTGTATTACTATACATACCCTAATATACAGTAGACACGTACGCCCCGGGAAAAAAGGGGGTAATTGAAGCAGCTGATAGTACCAACACACATTCATAGGGTTCTTTGTTCTGTACTCGGCTCCATGTCTCCCAATTAAATCAACAAGTAGCTAGCCAAGTGGGGTAGAAGAAGTAGAAGCTACTTTAACTAGTACTACATAGCGAGTGTTTAGCGTGGGCACATGCGGAGCCAGGGGAAGCAAATGCAGGTGTCAGAGTACGCGAGGAACGGATCGAACTCGTCCGGAAAATTTTCTTCTTTATACGAAGTGATTTGGACATGTGTGCGTGCACGCACGCGATCGATCCGGCCGGCCGGGGGCTTAAATAAGCGGCGCGAAAGCGCCTTACTGTCGGTCTGGCCACGCGCACGCACATGACGAGATCGATCGATCGGCCCGGCCGGTAAATTGAATCTGCAGCACGTACGTACGTGCGGTATGGATCATTATATATATTTACCGGCTTCAATTCAATTCCGCGGCCAGGGCTTGAACACCGGGGATCTCCATGCAAGTTAAGTGCGAGGTGAACATTCCCTCCAGCCGCGTGGCGTGATTGATCGATCGGTCGATCTCGCACAGTAATGTGACAGATACTTTTGTGGTACGCTAAGTACGCGTAAGCTCGACCGGAGTCAGGTAGTATGAATGTGATCACACACAAGACTGTAGCGAGCAGTTGTAGATATAGGTCCTGCTCGGTTAGGCTAAAAAATAATAGTTTGTAGCTGAAATTGCACTATAACTAACTGAAATTACACTATAACTAAATGTGGCTTATTTTGTGTAATTAAATTTTAAAAAAAATTAAAAATAGAAAAATATGTTAGCTCATCATGGACAATACAAACGAATACGTAAAAAAAGAACTGGCAAAAAAGCTCAAAAAACCAAAAGTTCATAAAAAGATAAAATTTATAAATAGTGAAAAATAAGCTAGAAACCAGAAGCTCAAACCGAAATGAGCAGGACGATAATGAGGGAGCTAGGGAGAACAGTTAGTTAGCCAACTCAGGCCCATCATTTGATTTTTGGCAAAAAAAAATTTACGATCGACTATTGTTTGGCAGATGTCAACTGTGCTAATCAGCCTATGTCCAGACACCGACAATAAGGTAGTGTTTATTTATTTCTGTAACACTGTTATTCCTTTGTGCTTATTATAAATATGGAGAGAAACAAACATGCATGCATGCATGGGTCCCTGATTTTGAGCAAACATGGGAATTGTTGCTTTCCTCGACCAAAAATGATCTTGCAGCGACATTTCCCCACAACCAATATGCCCATCTGTGCATTTCTGAACACTAAACAACTCAGTAGTAGCGACAACAAATTATTCACCAACTGCTTTTGCTTGGCATGTGAGAAAACCTACAGGTGCAATACATTGCCTCGCTGAAGCATGGGTAGTTTCTCTTGCTACTGCTACTAGAGAAAGAAAGGAAGCAGCTACAGGAACAGTCTCCAACACCACGCCATGTGCATGGATGGAGACAGCAGCGAGACCAACCCCTCGGTCGGAGTTGTAAATGTGAAGTGAGAGGCACATAATGCCCAAGGAGCGGGTGACCTGCATAGACTGTAAATGCCCACCACCCTGTGCGCGGCTCGTGGCCTGCTGGACCCACCTATCATACGGTTCCCTCCTGCATGGCCCCCACTGTCCGTGGCCTGGTCCAACTACCGACAGTCAAAATTGCAGCTTGCCCACAAACTGACTACCATATTAGCACCCAATCCTTCTTAATATACTGCAGTAGCCTATCTGTTCTTATCTTGCGCTGACTGTAGTGCACACTCATACCTAGGGCATCTACATCAGTATTTGTGGATTTGATAATCAGAACACCAGATTCCATGTACAGAAAAGATGATTTCTTAATTAATGATGTGGACATAAAAAAATGACTGCTGGGTCAAAGGGCAAAAGAAGAAGAAGAAAATGCTGTGAGGGTCTGTGATGGATCACTGATTCAGCAATTGATAAAACTGACAATAGAAGCCAATACAGAGCAAATCTGATTTGATCTAGTAAGTAGGAATAAAATATCATTATGCCGACAAGGAATATGATTGTATAATGATTATACTAACAAGGATGATTTAGTTAGGCCAATAGCTGTTTTGTTTAAGGAGGATATGGATGGCTAAGCACTGCATATAGTTGGGAGCTAACACAGTAGAACTTGATCGTTGTTTTTTTATATGGACAGGCCAATAGGAATACCACAGCAAGACTACATGCAGTAAATTGGATCGGTTCAGGCGGAGGGTTTGGTCTCACTTGACTTTGCAAGGCCCAGACCGAGCCATGTGAAGTGTACTATTTAAAAGATCCTCTCCTAGTTCGGCAATATCTACAGTAGCAGGCTAAAATTTTAATCATTGGATCCCGCAAAAACTTTCAGACTAAAACTAGCCTACATGACCAAGGGAGTCCCTTTCACAACCTCACAGCCAATGCCCTTACCCTAAATTTCAGACTAATATATTATCTGATACTATTACTATACTACTACTGCTTGAAATGCAGAGGTGTATGCTATATGGTTTGCTCCATGGTACTGAGCAGTGAGCATGTAGGTCAAGAAATGGAGGCCTTGAACTCTGTGGCCTTTAATGGTTTGTCCTCGTTCAGAGTGTGGTCACATCCTATTGAGGATTTTGATAGCCATTCATGGCCTGGCAGAGGCAGAGGCCATGCAACAATTTACCCACCAAGGTACGTACCAGTGTCCATTACTTGCATGGCATGGTCATGGACCTATGGTGAGGCCACACCGGGGTAGAAAAATCGGAATGAAGCACCCGCCACCCAGTGACCCCATAAGTCCAGCAATTCTGCCATGAGCTTCAAATGAGCTGATGTACATGCAAGGGGAAACTGTAGGAAGCCAAGATTTGACTCGACAGGCCCACTCTATTCGAGACAATTGCAGCTTTCGTACACATGTAAGCTAGCACCGGACAGAAGACCATGTAAGCATGCTTAGCATGAGTAATTAGCATGTTGAACAATAAGCACGTGACAAAATGACGGGTTGTACTGTCCTAGAGACATGTAGACTGTGACCATAGTATCAATTATCATCTGTGCAAAAAAGGATCACAGGATCGACTTTTCAACGAAGTTCGTTGATACAGCAATGTCTTTCAGAGGTGTCCGATGGCGAACATTGATGCAATTGCTGGATTCCTATCAGAAGATTATTTTCTTCAATTAGCCTAGACATTGGAAGTTTGGAACCCACGGTCTTTTCCTAATTAGGACATGGAACATTTATCTTTGAACAAGACTCATAAATAAGAGATGACATGAATCTAAAGGCATTTTGGGCGCACTTACATTTTGTATGATGCATATCTTCGCCTCTGTTATGAATATTGTGTGTATTGATATGAGACCCAATGGGCCATATATATAGGAGAGTACAAGAGATATAAGGAAACAAATAAGAGTCCTATTCTATCTCTAATACCTTATCTCTAATACCCTTAACACCCCCCCCACAAATGCAAGGCGTATGCAATAGCATTGCATTTGAAAAAGGGTTAATACTAAAACAAAAAATATCCAACATCCGAGTCGTGATAAAGTCGTCGTTGCGTGCAGTCGTCGAATAAACTGTCAAATCAAGCCGAAGAGGAAAAGATAGAAGCATGACGGCACAGATCGAAGCCTGAGACGGCAGCGGCGCAGTGCATAAGAAGCGCAACGGAGGCGCAGTGCAGAAGAAGCGCGGCGACGCAATGCACAAGAAGCGCAACGGAGGCGCGGTGCAAAAGAAACGCGGCGACGCAATGCACAATAAGCGCAACGGAGGCGCGGTGCAGAAGAAGCGCGGCGGCCTCATAGAGACTTCTACAATCTGCAGCGGCTCAAGGAAAAGAGCAGCGGCTGCTGTCATGCAAAAGAGAATTCCTACACTTCTATGACTGACAATAAATTTGTGGACTCGCACGGCTTGAACGAACTAAAAAAAATTACGGATTTAGATGGACGCGACGGAAGACTCACGAAAAATAACCGAAGACCGACTAAAAGAAAACAGCAGTAGAAAATGAAAAACCTCTTAAAATCCCCCTCCCCTCTATCTCTCTCCACACCCGATCCCCCTCTTGGCTATCGCTCTTCACGCGTACGCGAGACTCGAGGACACGCGAAAGAAGGGGGAGAGAAGGACGCGGCGGTGCGGGCGCAGCGGCAGAAGGAGGCAGCGTCGGGGAGCCCGGATCAAGCCGACGCCGGAAAGAGGCCGCGGATCGAGCTGGAGGCGCGGGCACGGCGGCCGAAGGAGGCGGCGTCGGGAAGCCCGGAGTGTCGTGGCCACCGGACGGGCAAGGGAGCGTCGGATCTGGCCGGAGCGAGGCCAGATCCGAGCGGCGACGGCTGGATTCGGAGGCAGAGCGGCGGCCAACGAGCTGCGGCGGCAAGGAAGGCCCCCGCGAAGGAGGTCGCGGGGAGAGCCCGGATCCGAGGCGGCGAGACGCGGCGACGGCGCGGCGAGCGCTGAATCCGGCGGCGGAGAGCCCGGATCCGAGGCGGCGAGACGCGGCGACGGCGCGGAGAGCGCTGAAGCCGGCGGCGGAGAGGCCGGATCTGAGGCGGCGCCGGCCGGATCCGGGCGGGAGTCGGCCTGGCGACGGCGGTCGAGGCGACAGCGGCGCGGATCCGAGGCGGCATCGGCCGGATCTGGGCGGTGGCGCGTGGATGAGCCGGCGACGAAGAGGCGCGGCGTCGGTGGAGGCCGAGGCGGGCCGCCAGATTTGATGAGACGGCGACCAGACAGGCGGCGGCCCGGCGACGGCGACGGCCCGGCAGCAGAGCGGCGGCCAACGAGCTGCGGCGGCAAGGAAGGCCCCCGCGAAGAAGGTCGCGCGCGCCGGCGAAGAAGGCGGCAGCCCCGGCGAGGAAGGTGCGGGCCCGACGCCACGAAGAAGGCCGCGCGCGCGCCGGCGAACCCCGGCGGTAGATCTGAGCGGCGACGAGGCAGCGGCGTCTTCGTCGTCAGCAGCCCAACAAGATAGCCGCCCCCGGGAGAGGAGATCCATCCTCCCGGGGGAGGCGACGGCGGCGGCCGGCGGTGACCGGCGGCGGCCGGAGCGGAAGTAGATCGAGGTTAGGGTTTTAACCTAAGCTCTGATACCATGTTATGAATATTGTGTGTATTGATATGAGACCCAATGGGCCATTTATATAGGAGAGTACAAGAGATATAAGGAAACAAATAAGAGTCATATTCTATCTCTAATACCTTATCTCTAATACCCTTAACAGCCTCAACGTTGAGACCTTGCAAATTAGGAAATTGGATCTTTATCATTGGCATGACGCTGACATGATAGCCGAATTGAAAACCGAACAGGCGGGCGCAAGTGCAGTGTTCTTGGGTCTTGACAAGGCTTCGGTCAGCACTCAGCAGTTAATCATCATGGACACCAAAGAGTGGCAGCAAAGAGAATCCTTCTTTTTAAATTGTCTTTAAAGACATGAGATGATTTGATGACATCTATTTTTTGAGAACATCCACAAAAGAATGAAAAGAGAATGGGCAAAGTTAGAAAAGATATCAAATCTTTCCTCATGAACCCATTATCAGCTTTCCATGAAGGAATAGCCTCTTTACCAGCGCAAAGCCATAACAGTCGTGCAAAATCATACCAAACTGTCGAGTTAATGGCTCTTATAGGCCCTCATGACTTTTTCAGTAACTCAGCAGGTGGAGCAAAATGATGGCAGCATGGGTAAGTGAAAGTAAGTAATCGTGCACTGGACTACTGTGCCTGTCCCACCATGACAGCATATTTCCATATGCTACATGCAGACTTAATGATATGAGTTATGAGGCATCATGCCTAATTTGCAGAATTTTGTCAAAGCATAAAAAACAAGAAACAGCAGGTCGTTCTCCCTATACTACCTAAACCCTTGCTGGGCATCAGCATAGATGAATTCATTCCACAAATAGAAGCCATTTACGGGATAATTAGTCAAATTACCTACTTAGCTAACCCCATCAGAGCTATTACGAGATTAAAAATAATTGGCCAAGCAAATATTATATTGTACAATTACAGGAGAAACTAAATCTTTTATGACAAATTTTAGCAGATCAGGGTCTAACAACTAGGAGTTGCGACTGAATTGCTCCTTTATTCCTTCTGTTATACCCACTTTCGATAGAACATTATTGATTCGAGCATTTACATGGGCTTCAATATACATTATCACAAAGCATCTACTTTGTTGCATATGCACCATGACAGTCAGTGGTAGTGATTTCCTGTCAGCATCAATCAATTTATTAACATATCAAGTTATCAACACATCTGGAGACAAATGTACCGGTACCAATAATGACATAATAAGAAAATGTGATGATTTGAGATTACATAAAGAGCAAAGACCAGTAGAAAGTAGAGTGGCTCGTCAGGAGATGTACAGTATCAATTTCATATTTGCATCTATTTAAGCATTCTAGGTACAGGTGAATCTGTGGAAAAAGAATGAAAGAAATCGATAAAAGTAGTAGACTAACCTCTTCACAGTGGAAAACCTACAAGAAAGGAGATAAGTGAAGATGTACTACTAAAAAATACCTGAAATTGTCTCCCTACTGCTTTCAGGTCCCCTACCACAAAGATGACCTGGCAATAAAATCAAGAATCCAGCCATGACAGCGCCTCTATTGGAGGCCTGCAGAAAGAATCGGTTCCGAACCATCCATTACTAACTGATCTGCCAACAAATCGGAAACCTTGGCTGGAAGGAGATGTCAGCTTTCAGAAGTTAGGAATGATGTTTGTTAGCTTACGTGGTGTTAGCATCAAAGGCCTAGTATACTTCATTGAGCATGCTGGCTAGCCAAGTCACTGTCCTCCTAGAATCTGTAAGATATTTCCAACTCAGAAATCCTGCTGGGAAAGGACGGGCCACAAATTTTCAAGCGTTTTGGTCCAAGCTCTACAGATGGAAATGGGTAGTTGCAACCATTAGGTTTCTGGCTGGAAGCAGCTTCATCTTCCACAATATTCGCATCTAGTTGATGTATCATCTTCAATTTGGTTGGAGCAATCAAGTCATTTCCATTTCCAGAAATAAAGTCAACACATTGTTTACAGTCATAGGTATGGACAGGATCACTTCTTGTACCACAGGATTCTTCTGCTGCCTTCTGCTCTTGTATGGCATCTGCATGGATTTTCTTCAACCATTTTAATACCTGGTGTTGGGAACAAGGAGATGCCATTAGTAAAGAGAAAGCAGCAAGAGTGAAGGTAAATATTGGAAGTTCTGGGGAAAAAAGGATTGTGCATTTGTGCAATCACTCCATGAAATGAACTTCCAGTCCACTAACTGGGTTTAGTTACAGGTTTTGTACAGATATCCTTATTACCATGTCCCTCCAGATTTACACATGATTATATCTTGTGGAATGAAGATCCTTAATCTACTTTGTCAGGTTTAGTAATAATTTTCTAAGTACTTTCTGGAATGAAGCTCAGCATTTAGGACAGTTATACACACAGGGTCATAGCTTTGATTACCCAATTCCCACAGCAGGTTACCTTCCTGGATCCTAATGTTGGATTTTATGAGGAAAGAGTAACAAATATATACAATAGTGAAGATCTGAGATTCCAGAAAGATTATCACAAGATTCACAACTGGTTAAGACATCAACGGTAAATAGCTCCAGGTCCACTGCTGATTAAGCCTGATACAACGTCATGTATCAACATAGATCAATAATTAAAAATAATCTCCCTCTATTCCCATACAGATATCATGTTGGACATTGACAAGGTCTCTAGGATATACCTCTAACCATTAGTTTTTATAATGTTACCAAAGAAAATGTAAATTACAGATATTACGAAAAGAATTTTCATGGCTAATGAACGAATATTGTTTGCATATGACTAATCTAGATATTAGTGGTCCAAGTTAGAAAAGTTACACTGCAAGCATACTATACAGTGACAATTATTTGTAACTGGAGAGGGTAACACAATTTATATGAGATGCATCACAGAAACATTCGTACCTGATTCTCAGTGAAATTTGTTATTGTTACGTCTTTTGTACGTCTTTTCACCTGAGTTATGCCAGACCTTCTCTTCACTCTAAATAATTCACAGTCAGAATCATCAATATCTTGTGCAGCCAATTTGTCAGAAGAACATGTTTGATCAGGAGTAGATAAAGGGTAAGCATTAATGATTGCAGTTTCAGGAGTAATTGCATTCTCAGGACAAGAGCTACAGAAGGTTCTTCTGTTAGAACTTGTACAGTCCTGCATATATACAGTAACATCAATACTTTACAGTTGCCCCAATACAGTGCAGCAGCATAACAATAAGAAATACGACACTGAGCCTTACATCACTTTGTGTAGAATACTCATGGGGTCCGAAAGAAAATATTATTGTTGATGCAGCAGGATATGGCTTGTTCAAATCATATCCAACAACGTCTGTCTCTGAAATGCTATGAACTTCAGGGGATGCATCTATGTGAATCTTGCAGTATGGGAAGTATTCAGCATTGTGATCAATGCAGTTGAACAAGTAAGAATGTGTGCTAGATCCATCACTTTGAGACATTTGCTTTCTGAATTCATCCAGTATTCCATTTTTCTCCTCAAACTTCTTTGATAACGCTTCCAATTCAAAGATGTCTTTCCTCACAAATACAACACGATCACAGCTGCAGGGGCACTTCCTAACTTCTTCCTCTTCAAAACAAGGTAAATAATTAAAAAAGATGACGCAAAATGAGGCAAATATCTGCACTTAGTGTTAATAAGGTCTTACCATGACAAAGGCAAATTGCATCAGCTCTGCAGTTACACATAATGTGAGCTACATAGCAGTCACGTCTGCATATGCCACAGAGAACTGTGGCGTCAATATGTGCTTTATAGTGTGTGCGAGCACCCATTTTCATAAGTGACCAACGAACACGATGTTGGAGCCGCATCAACTGCACAAAAGGGACCTTCATATAACGCTGCATATATGTATCTCCAGTTACGGTTGTTATATCGCTATGATCAATTGTAGAAAATTTCTGAGCAAGAAGTGCCGTTTCTTTACAGAGATGCTCCTCATAAGGCAGTAATGGTATCCTTTTTAGAAGTGCATAACGTTGACTAGCAATTGCTCCCAGAGGAAACCATTCGCCAATAGCAAAATTCACTGCCTCGCCACAATTAAAACCTGGCAGTTGTTGTAAACATTCATAAAAAATAAAATGAAATAGAAGATTGAGATATCCAATGGTTTTGGAAGATTACTGGCAGCAAGTAGTTGCAAGGAAGTCTCACCATGGCTGAAACCTGAATGATAAGCTCGAGGAAACGTGATGACAAATTCTCCAGGTTTCTGTATAGCTCTATAGACAGGAACATGATGATGCAGCAGAATATTTGGAGGAAATATTGTAGTCTTCCCCAAAAGGACATCAAATGCTGCATTATCCCCTTCACCTGATAAAATTTCGTGATCATATACATGCTCACGTACCACTTTCTCAAAATCTGGAGCAGCTTTGCCTGGAATCCCACACCATGTTTTAGAAGCCCCGCAATGGTGATAGTTAATGCTGGCAAACCATTAACTCACATTAGAACAAACAGGAGATTCAATGTGCAGCATAATGAAAAGAACAGGCAGTAGAAAGTAGAAACATGACAAAAACTACTAATCATGCACCTGTACAAGTAATGATCTTCCACGTGCCAGGCAAACATACTGAAGAGCATTCCAATATACATCATTGGATCTGTTACTCCCTGAAAACCCCAGAAAATGTTCAATTGTAAGTAATCAACAAGAAAGGACGGGAATTTATTGATACAGTCTACTCACTGGAATCGCTGTTCTGAGAAGACGCAGTGTTGATTTGGGCAACCGAGAAAGTCTCTGGATCAAAACACCAATGAAATATTTTAACATATCATATAGCACATGTGATCGACAAGATCATCTAATGATCTAGAAATTAACATATCAGGATAAGAATACTTGACAAAGATATAATTGGAAGAATGAAGATTTAGTGAGCAAGGGGCCATGTGCACACCTTTTGCGAAACACTCTAATAAAGAAGGGACTAACCTCTGTGTATGTTACATGAAGACAAAGTTATAACCAAAGAGTCATAAACAAAAGGATATCCACAGAATATATCCAACCCATACAAAAAAATAGGGAAAGTAGAGCAAACATGAATTGCAGCCATTGCGTAACATAGCAAAATACAAAAGTGCCAAAGAAAAAGATATCTAGTGATATAAGTATATAAATGACTAAAAATGGTACACAAAATAAGTACCTTCAAGTTCCATTTGCTTCGCCCAAGCTGGTCATTAGGAGAAGAAGAGAACGCACTACCATCAATATCACATGCATACTCAACAGATTCCATCTTGCCAAATGCTACTTCATGCCAAAATTCCTCTTCCATATACCTTGGTGGAAGACAGGCAGCACTAGAGTATCTTAAATTCTTTATTTGCCATCTTCTCAAAATCTCGAAATGTGTACTTTCTGATAATACATAATCATAAGTTATGCAGTATAAATGAAAAATCACTAATCGAGTAGTAATGCAGTATCAATAGACTGACAGACCTTCCACTCATGAAGAAAGCAAACTTGTCATCCTTAGACCATTCAGCAAGACGGAGAGGCTGCACTCTGGTAGTAAATTTAAGTCCGCCTTGTTCCTTCATCAGTACAGTGCCAACGGGTACAGAAGCACAGATGGGTAAAACAATCTTGCATACACCTGGAAAATTGCACATATTCTCACCAATATAATATGTGTAGAAACCTATGTGAAGACAAAGTACAAATGCCATAAACACTTGGTTCAAGACTCTCAACCTAACGAAAGGTTTTCTCAGGCAATGCCAGTTCTCATGTGTGGCTCATCTTTTTCCAACGGGCACACAAAACTCAGAAATAGCTACACTATATCGCATGCGTGCGGTGATTAGAAACATACACTAGTGCAATTGGAGGGGCAGTATGATTTCTGCTCTGAATGTATTATTTCAAGAGCAAAATCTGTAGGGCATATCTTGGAAACGCCACTGGTTAATTGCTTTGGTTTATTTTAGACAAAAACTGCACCTGAGGTCCACTTTAAAACCATATTGGTTTGTCCCTAAACTTGAACATTTTGCCAAGCTTAAGGCCGTAAGTGGCACCACTGTGAAAGTTTAGGGACCTCTGGTGCAAATCTCTTTATTATTTTCATGAGATCACCTCTGCCAATCATTGGTTACCTGTCTACATTCTTTATCATGCCCTTGACCTTGCCACTCAGAAGAAAATAATCACAGACGAACGTAGAGAAGCAGCTATACCATATTTAGCTGCAGCAGGGGCAATTTTACTGAGATAAACTAATGGATCCTCAAATTCCTCCATTGATGGAGAAAACACAGGGCATTCTGGAATCTCATCAATCCAATCTAGGCTAGATAGATCAAACTTCTTCACTCTGTGCTTCAAGAATGGGTCAGTCTTGGACCCTCCCTCTCTCACTGATGCATCACAACTCCTACGTAACCTTGCCCCGCATGACACAGGTTTCAGGGCAGCTCCATCATTCCCTGCCATTGTCCTGAAGACATCAGCCCCTTGATCTACACATGCTGAGCTCACTGGCTGAAGGCACCCATGCTTTGTATCCCCAGCTCAACAAAGTGGGCTTCCTCTCGACCTGAATACACAGAAAAACAACTCTACTTATCATGCTAAAACATTGTATCTACACTTCATATTACTAAATTATAGCTAGAAATGGCCTACGAAAATGAAGATGCCTAACTAAAGTGAAGTGGACAGAATTTAAAGGTTGGCCTCATGTGAACTCGTGTAAACAGAATATTAGACCCAAAGGGGGAGGCAACTTGTAGAAATGTAGATAAACAAACATGCGCGTGCCAGTTGTGTGCTCCTTTTCCAGATCAGTCTATATGCCTAAAAGGCCACGGCTGAATTCTACGAAAGGTGAGCAAGCACTGGATTGTTCACACCATAGCAGCAAATTTAGCCAAGCAGGCCCCAATTCCCGAAATACTACAAGGAGTAGGACGCAAATAAGTCAAACCCTCCTGTTGATCCCGAGAATCCAACGGCTCTGTGCCATCTCAATCACAAAACACCGCAGGAAAAGGTTTGGGTCAAATCAATTCGTAGAGGTCAAAATTCCTTTGCAAATCACCTCCGAATCAGTTCATATAAAGAGGTCCAATTAAGCACTTATAGTTAACTATATCCCGCGAATTCACATCATCTGGAAGTTGGAACCTATCACATAGTATAGCATAAATTCACAACAGAAACACGAGCGGAAATAGCAAGCTTAGGTGTGGTCAAATCTATTTCCCACCCAAAAAATTGGTCAAATCTAGGGAACAGTTACAATGTCGAAACACTTCAAACCTGAACAGATACAAAATAAAATTTCAAACATATAAGCTCAGTTCTACCACTAATTACAGAGAGGATTCCCGGAAATAGAACAGGCCAGTACGAAATTATCCCGCCGAGTTCACCGTACGAAGAAAATTTTCCGCGGAGAAAGGAACAAAAGCACGAACGACAAGAGAATTCCGCGATGCCACACGAATTCACGAGTTGGGCTGCTAAAAAAACACTTGAAACCACGCTAGGCACATAAAATCGCGAAACTATCGCCTAACATCACCAGCTCTCCAGCGCAGTTAATCAAACAGTTGGAACAACCATAATTTGGCCGAAAAACACCAGCAATAAGGAGGAATTCCCACGATTAGCCGTCGGAACGGCGGAATTAGCCTCTGATAGCAGCCGCACTCCCATTTCGGCACAATGAAAGCAGTCTCGGCCGCCTCAAACCGACACAGAGTGATTCTTAAAAAAATATCAAGAAATGGCCAGAACAAGCGCAACAAGCCGATTACAACGAATCAATCAGCGTATCGAATCCACCTACAGAAAATGCCCCCCAAAAAACCACCAAAACTCAAAAACCCGATCCCCTGGAACAAATCCAGCCAACCGCAGGGGCGCACCCGCCCCCGATTACCGATTCACAATTCGCAACCCCCAGATCACTCACTGTCCCATCTTGCCGCAGCCTCCCTCCCCGAAACCGCCTCAAACCGGGACCCGCATTCCCCTCCGGAGCCTCGTATCGGATCCGAGCCCGGCACTGCCCCGAACCACCGCGGCGGTACTGGTTCCTGGAACGGCGCAGGTGGCGGAGCCTGCTGTGGCAAGACGGAAGGAGGGAGCACCGCGGCGGCGTTCCGGCGAGCGGCGGGGAGGAGGAGGAGGAGGCGAGGAAACGAATTAATAAGCGATAACTACCAGTGCTGAGGCTGTCCCCTGTATGGCGCTTGGGTTTCTCTAATCCAGCGTATCACTGTTTTTGTGGATTAGGATTGACTTTAGAATTAAGCGCGGGTTTAAGTATTTAATTTTTCTGGTAGATGGGGTGGTCGTCGTCACGGGGCCGTCTTTCCCAGCGGTGCCAATTACTGTTCTGCCCCCGTTCGCTAGGGCGATGTAATGGCGTACCGCCGTACCGCGTACGAGCATCAAGCAGCTGGAAGTGTAAATTTACGTTATGGTTTGTTAACACAATGTTATTAAGAGCCCGTTTGTGACACATAAATTTTACATGAAACAACTTGATTTATATAGAAACAAGAAAAATCCTAGTGTTTCGAAACGAGGCTTAAGAACCCTTACATATATTATTTTGGTTTTTTTTAAGTCTGAAAATTTTGTGCGAGAAAATTTCATTCGGTGCGTTTGCTAGATGCCTAGATGTTTCGATTGGTCATGTGACAAAGAGGAGGCGAAGCATCTTATTTTATTACTACCACCATTGCACGTTGCTCTCTCTCTCCCTCTTCGCTGTGTGCTGATGATGAACAAAGCTTCCCTGTCCCTGCACGCCCTGTCCCCCGCGTATTTCCGCGATCTCAACCGTTCGTCGGTGATCCAATCGTTCACATTTTTTTGTATTTTATATTTTCACCATTTACCTATTTTCACCTGAAATTTAAAGATAAAAATAAATTAATCCATCATAAATAATAAAAAAATACAGAAAATTTTCTGTATTTTTTATTATTTATGATGAATTAATCTATTTTTATTTTTAAATTTTAGGTGAAAATGGGTAAATGGTGAAAATATAAAATACAGAAAAAATGTGAACTGTTAGATCACCAACGAACGGTCGAGATCGCGGGAATATGCAGGGGGACAGTGAGCGCGGGGACGGGAAAGCCTTTTTTGCTGATGATGCTTTCTGTTGAGGAACCGTCGCTGGCGACCAGTCCGAACGATTCCCCTGTTTAGAACAAGAACGAATCAATCACAGAACCACAGAGAGAATAGATTGAACACACAGAGAGGTAGAGAGAACTCCCGGTCTTTCTTTATTGCTTTTCTTTCATGCGTACATAATGAGGGGGTATGGCTCTCTATTTATAGTCTACGGTGGGGTGCCCAATTAGATCAGGACTCTTGGATAGAGTCCAAGTTTCCTAACACTCCCCCTTGGGCACTCACCCAACATGCTCATGCCTCGTCAAAACTCCATAAAAACCCAGTGGGAAAAATTTGGAGAAAGAGTACATGATACATGTGATGCTGCGATGCACGAATTGCCTCATTAAAAACCTTGGTCGAGAAACTTCATGGAAAACTCGTCAAGGGAAAAAGAGTACAATTCACCCAAATTCATTTGGTCTGCAAGACTTTATTTTTGGGTACTTAATCTTCATGATCAAGATTTATTAACGGGCTTGAGAGAATTCTCCCCCTGAATTCTGCACTTTTCTAAGTCTCATCATTTCAATCCCTCACACGCACCCTTCAAAGCTAGATGCGAGGAGTGACTTAGTGAACAAGTCTTAGTGTGCAGTATTCTAATCTTGTCCATCTTTGCAATTCATGAGCATAGAGGAACTTGGGGTTGATATGCTTACATAGTCCGTCTGCACTTGTGCAACGCAAGCTGCATTATTTTCATGGATAATTGTGGGGGTTTGCACAATGTTCATTCCACATGACTGTTGGATGTGGTGATCCGTTCAGCGGAACTAAGTGCACTCTCGTGCGACTTCATACAGTGCTATAATTTCTGAGTGGTTCGTCGAAGTAGCTACATGGCTTTGCTTAGACGATTTTCATAAAATTACAGTTCCACCACACAGGAATACATAGCCTGTTTGTGACTTAGCGGTATGCGGGTCTGACAGATACCCAGCATCTGCATAGCCAATCAAGTTCAGATCTTGATTCTTTCTGTAAAACAATCCAAGGTCCTTGCTACCTTGGAGGTATCGGAAAATGTCCTTTATGCCTTGCCAATGCCTTTTGGTGGGCTCTGCACTGTACCTTGCTAACAGGTTCACGGCAAATGCAATGTCCGATCTAGTGCAGTTTGCTAAATACATGAGTGCTCCCAATGCACTCAAGTATGGGAATTCCGGTCCCAGGACTTCCTCCCCCTCTTCCCTTGGTCGGAAAGGATCTTTTTCTTGCTGTAAAGACTTACCGATCATCGGTACTTTCGAGGGAAATGCCTTCTCGAAGCCAAACCTTTCAAGCACCTTCTGGGTGTAGGACGACTGATGTACCAAGACTCCTTCAGGGACATGCTCAAGCTGCAAGCCTAAACAAAACTTGGTCTTGCCCAAATCTTTCATTTCAAATTCTGACTCAAAGTAAGAGCTTACTTCTTTTATGTCTTCGGCTGTCCCGATGATATTCAGATCATCTACATACACAGAGATTATACAGAATCCATTCTGGGATCACCGTATAAATACACAAGGACAGTCTTCATTGTTCGTGTAGCCTTTCTTGCAGAGAAAGTTGCTCAAGCGATTATACCACATTCTTCCAGATTGTTTCAGTCCATACAGTGACTTTCTGAGTTTCACACTGTACAGATTTCTATTTGCTCTGTCTTGGTTCGGGAGAGGAATTCCTTCAGGGACTTTCATGTAAATCTCCGAATCCAAGTTACCGTAAAGGTATGCAGTCACAACATCCATCAATTTCATTTCCAAATTCAAGTTCACTGCCATTGAGATCAAATATCTAAAGGTAATTCCACTCATGACCGGGGAGTAGGTTTCTTCATAATCAACTCCAGGACGTTGAGTGAAACCTTGGGCTACCAGCCTTGCTTTGTATCTTACTACTTCATTTCTTTCATTTCTCTTTCGAACAAATACCCACTTGTGCCCAACGGGGTGTATGTGGGGAGGTGTGCGGCATACGGGCCCAAACACCTCTCTTTTTTTCAGAGATAGCAATTCGGTTGCTATTGCCTTCTTCCAATCTTCCCAATCTGATCTTTTCTTACATTCAGCGAGCGATGCAGGCTCGGGATCAAGATCGATGATGGTGGCAATTTTCTTTGCGAAGTAGATATCGATATTAGCTGTTGTCCTATTCAGGGACTCTCCCGTGCGCACATAATTTATAGCTATTTCTTCATGAGTTGCTTCTTCTGGAGCTTCACCTTGCGCATCGCTTCTTTCAATTGCGGTGGCAAGTCCCTTTAGTTTTTCGGCTCCGATGTGTGCGCACACATCCATGCCGATAGGGATATTCAGATCCGGTATGCCCTTTTCTGAAGGTGTCATACTTGTGCCAGGTCTCAACTGGCTCCCCTTCTCATTCTAGGGGACTTCAATGATCGGCTGTGATAAATCCCGCTTATCCTTTTTCGCCAGGCGTCCCCGGTTACTAAGGATTCGAGGAACCGGAGTTCTCGTCCTTTATTATTTTTCTGAGGCCTCTGGACGAGATTAGGGATACCTTCTGATTTCTTTGGTATTTCAACCCTCTCCGGTGCAGTGCGTGCAGACACATGCGACTTAGTCACGCTCTTCAAATCACTGAAGTGATCAGGCAGTTGATTTGCTAATGCTTGCAAATCTATTTTGTCTTCTGGACTTTTCTTGTCTTCTGGACTTCTATTGTCTTCTAGACTTCTCTTGTGCGCGGGTCATCTGCATGGATTCCCCAAGTTTGCCACGTAATTTCCCGACATTCTTCATCAAGGGGTTGATTTCCTCCCCCTAATGTTGGGAAATTTTCGGTGGTGACCCTTGCGCTAGTTGCATAGGTGAATGGATGTTTGTAGGCCGAAGGTCTAAAGTTGATGAGATTCGCTGCATGAAGGACTGCGTGTCCCCAACATGTAGCTGGCAGATTACAATTATGCAAGAAGGGTTGGGCAATAAATTTAATTATTTTGATTAAAACCTCTGCCAAACCGTTCTGGGTATGGACATGCGGTACCAAATGCTCAACTGCAATTCCCATCGCCATGCAATAATCATCAAATGCCTTTGAAGTAAATTCTCCGGCGTTGTCCATTCAAATCGACTTGATATGATGATCTGGAAACACATTTCTGATGCGAATGATCTGCGAGATCAATTTTTCAAAGGCGAGGTTCCTTGTGGACAACAAAACCCACATATGACAACTTCGAGGAAGCGTCGATGAGCACCATAAAATTCTTAAATAACCCTAAGATGGGCTGAATGGGACCGCAAATATCTCCCTGGATACGTTCCAGGAATGCAGGGATTTCATCCTTCACTTTCAGAGTGTAGGGTCTTGTAATTAGTTTCCCGGTGGCACATGCAGGGCACACAAAATCTTCATGATTCGGGAATTCTTCACATTAATATTATGCCCATGCGAGTTATTATGTTTCTCATCATCCTAAGACTTGGGTGGCCTAATCTGTCATGCCAGAGACAGAAGAGCTTCTAAACACTGTTTTCAGAACAGTGTACGCTGCAGGCGCTTTAATGTTGGTATAATATAGCCCAGTGAAGGAAGTTTTTCTAATATTCTTTTACCATTCTCTTCGCGCTTCATAATGAGCAGGTATTTCTTACCGTACTCTTCTTCAGTCTCAACGTGGAAACCATTTGCGCGGATATTCTTAAAACTTAGGAGAGTTCCAGTCGATTTTGGGTACAATAAGGATTCTTCAATGACCAAAGTTGTGCCCATTGTGGCTCTTCCCGAACCAATTATACATGCATCGCTTCCGGCGATTGTCGCAAGGCTTCTAGTGCTCTTACGGATCGACTGGAAATATTAGTCTCTCTTAAGATGGTATGCATTGTGCCGCTGCTAGCTAAACACACTTCCTTCATAGGGCGCTACACGTGTTCTAATGTAGGGTATTTATTAACATGTATGAGAAGGCAATCAACACATAAATAAAATACTCCAATATCAGAACATATCATGCCATCATAAACTGAATAAATGAATGAATTCTTCAAATATCATCCAACCATCACGAGAAGATAACAATTCTTAAGTACCATCCATGCAAATTCTAACATATTCTTCCACACAAAATAAATGACATTTAAAGTCAAAATGCATTCAGTGCACTAGACTTCTTCTGCTATTTTCTCAGGGGTGACATTCTCTTCAAGAGAAATCATGGCATTGGCTGCTGCTAGGCCGAGAGGGGGTGCTGCTGCTTGGATGGTCTCAACCTCCATTAGCGCGGGCAGCTGCTCGGAACTCTCCCCCTCAACCGATGTAAAGTGGGCTTCATGCTGCCCTTTGCCATCCCGTTTTGGCTTGTTAGCCTTATTCTCATGTGGAGCGTCTGATTTGCCTTTCTGGGCTACGGTCTTACCCTTCCTTCCCCTTTTCTCTATCAAGGGCTTTCGCACCTTGTTGCTCTCGGCGTTGGCTTCACGGCCAGTGGAGCTCTCAGATGGCTGAGTGACTTAGTTCTTGCGGAGAACTTCGTCCTGAGCTTCCGCAATTTGCATCATATCAACCAATTCGGCATATTCCTCATAGTCGTCTTGACGATAATTGCGTGCGGATTATACTGCATTAGGGTGGAAGGATTTTCTCAATTTTCTGTATTGGGGTACAAATCCTATGCAAGGCAGAATTGTATTCCCCGGCCGTCTTAAAGTCGGCAAACCTCAGTCTGATCCACTCCTACTCTGTTTGAGGAAGAATGGCGTACTTTAGCCTCTTGAACCTGCTTCTTGGGTGCGGTCCAGAGTGCTAGCGCGCTATTCTCTACCATGTACTCATTCTTGAGAGTGAGACAGAAGTGGTGCCTGAGAAAATGAAGTGCCTGATCATTCTCTTTAGGCGTGGGTTAGGCGTCATTCAGTCCGCCAATCCCAATAGTCGCGCGGAGCTTCCTGGCTCCAAGCACAATCTCGACATCGGATGCCAACATCAGATAGTTTTGACCATGCAGAGCCAGCTCCTCGAACTCCCAGTTCGTGATGCTAGTCATCTATATGTGTATAAGTCTACTGCTGGTAGACATGCACGGAATAATTCACTACGGGTAAATAAATGGTACAAAAGGTTCTCGCAATGTTTCATAATTTTCTATGCATTTTCTATAATTTTACTGCTAATTTTAGTGATTAAAAGCAATTTAAACAATTACAATTAACCAAAAACAGTAAATAAATACAGAAAATACAAAGAATAATAATGGCATAAATAAATAAGCTTCAAATGCTAAAATTGATGCAAAATTCGGATTTCCGAGGCCCTTTTATGCTAAAATATGAAATTTCAGCAAAATATGCAATTCCAGGGGGTTTTTTACACAAATTATTCAATTCAGAGAAAAATTCGCGCAATTTTCTGATTTACCGAGGGGGTTTTCCACAAAATTCTGGACCCGCTCGTAAATTTAAGGGCTTATTCGCAATTTTCGGAACTGCGAGGCCTTTTCTGCAAAATTCTGGGCTTAAATTAAAATTTAAGGGCTGGTTGGTTATTTCTGTCCAATACAAGGGCTTTTCTGCAAAATCCCAATGCCCCCCCGGACGGGCCACTTTCTCCCCTGGCCCATTCTTCTTTTTCTCTCCCCCCGGCCAGCCCATCTCTTTTTGGCCCACGCGGCCTTCCCCTTGGCCCGATACGGCCCATTGGCCGGCTGGCCCATCCGGTCCGGTTTAACACCTCCCGCTAGGGTTTCCCCCTGTGGCGGCGGCGGCGGCTGCACCTGGGAGCTGCGGAAGGCGAGCGCTACATGCGGGGGGCACAGCCGGAGCCAGCGGCGGACCGGGCGGCTCAAGACGGCAGAGCCGGCGGCGGGGCGGACGGTGCAAGGCGGCGGTGACCAGGCGAGCAACTGCGGCGGCGCTCGCGTGCGCAGGGGGGCCGAAGCGGCATTCGGGCCGGTGGCGGCGACGGCGCCGTTTGGGGCGGCGGTCGGGCGAGCAAAAGGGGCGGTGAGGCAGCGCCGGCGGGCGCTTGTGAGCGCGGTGGAGGCCGGCTTCGGTCCGTGCAGGCAAGCGGCGACCGAGGTGGGTGCGGGCGGCGCTTCGGGCGGTGGCGCACACACGCATGCGGGCAGCCGCCGTGCGGGGCGAGCAGCCGGCTGCGGGCTCGGAAGCCGAGGGGCCACGGCAGCGACGCGGGGACCAAGGCGGTGGAGGGGGCGCCAGCTTCGGGCGGCAGCCAAGGCGAGCGGCTTCAGGCCGATACCGAGGCGGAAGCGGCGCCGTGCGGAGCGCGTGCACGCGGTGGGAAGCCCGAGGCGTCGGGGCCGGGCGCCATGCGGGGCTGCGAGGGCCGGAGGCGGCGCCTTGCGAGGCCACGGCGTCGGTGATGGGGATGCGGTGCGGCGGCCGGCCGTGCGGGGCGGGGAAGCCGAGGCGACGGCGAAGGCGAGGAGGCGGCCGCGGGCCAGTTCAGCGACGGCGGCTCCCCCCGAGCGGGCACCGACGGCGGCGCGAGTCGTCGCGCCATGCAGGGCGCGGCGAAGTGGCCGGGAGGCGGCGGCGGCAATTGGGCTCCACGACTGGCTGCCGGCCGGCGGCCAGCAGCGCGCATGCTGGCGCGGCAGCGGTGGCGGCCTGCGGCCATGCCCTTTTTTTTGTTGTGTGTGTGATTGACATGCAGGGTCAGAACAGAGAAAGGAAGATGCAAAATTCTTTATGCATTGATCATGCAGGATCAAACGGAATCATGCATATATTTTTCTGGTTTCGTTTTTTCAGTCTAGGATGCAATCAACATCTACCCCGTTTTGCAATCTACCGATCGACATTGTGCCGGCGACTTCAAGTCTGCTCGCGGTAGATTAGGGCGGATTTGCACCATTCTACAGTGCAATCAACATCTACCCAGTTTCTCAATCTACCGATCGGCATTGTGCCGGCGACTTCAAGTCTGCTCGCGGTAGATTTAGGGCGGATTTGCACCGTATAATTTCAATCTAGAACGCGAAAAGAAAATACAGATTCAAAAGCGATCTAGAAAATCAATCTGTGCTTCGATGATTACCTCGTTCACCGGAGCGAAGTCGTGCTGATAACGTGTTGAGGAACCGTCGCTGGCGACCAGTCCGAACGATTCCCCTGTTTAGAATAAGAACGAATCAATCACAGAACCACAGAGAGAATAGATTGAACACACAGAGAGGTAGAGAGAACTCCCGGTCTTTCTTTATTGCTTTTCTTTCATGCGTACATAATGAGGGGGGTATGGCTCTCTATTTATAGTCTACGGTGGGGTGCCCAATTAGATCAGGACTCTTGGATAGAGTCCAAGTTTCCTAACACTTTCTACACTCAAATTGGCGAAGAACAATTCGGCTCGGCAAACAACATCATATTAAGGCCGAAAATCGGCTTGTCAGCAGCGAATCCTCGCATCCGTTGCCTTCGGATTTCGGCGGCCCAGGGGTCCTACGGCACTGTCTGCTCTCAAAGAAAGCTACTCGTTGGATTAACCATAAAAAAAGGTTTTTGCCTGATTAGGGTTTACGTCTTGTTTAAAACGACTTTTTTTTAGCTTTTAGTTTTTAGAAAACAAAAACTATTTTTAACCATTTTAGTGTCTATTTCAGTCAAAAGCTAATAGACACAATCAAAAAGTAACAGTAAAAGCCGTTTTTAACCCCCATATGTATTAGCAACGTCCTTGGCTGAACTGAACAAAGTTTCTGATCAAGCAGGTTGAATTCTACCGTTCTCGCATTATTTATTATTTATTATACATTTTTAAACGGCACGGCAAAATGTACGAATCTATTTTTACTAACATCAAATTCTAAAGAACGTGTACTTGTATTCTTCGCGGTGATCAGGGGACAGTAGTAGTACTTACTAGCACAGTAGCACTACTAGTGAGCAGTTAGGCTTTTTGTTGCTTGGAATAGGATTTGTCCCCAAAAAACAAGGAGAGATTCCATACTTTGAGGAGATGAGATGACGTGGGTGCATCTAATTGAACCGGGGCTACTGGCATCATGTATTTGATGGTTTGTTACCCTTTATTGATTGAGCACGTAGTCAAGCTGCCCAACTCAATAGAAAAAATCGAAAAGGAGGCTTTTGATGTTAATGGTGTTAATTGACTTTGATCCCACCATAAATGTAATGGTTTTTATCCACTCACAAAGTTCACTTCATATATTTCATGTTGCCCCGTCACTTCTGTAACAACTGAAACTTTCTGCTCGTTCAACACTGCCTGCTCTCTCTCTCTCTCTCTCTCTCTCTCTCTCTCTCTCTGTGCAGAGCAGTTGTAACAACTTATCCAAATAATAATAGTGTCACTCATAAAAACTGTTTGGATTAGTTGATCCTGCATATCCTCCTTTCTGAAACCAATGTTCCTAAAAACAGTGACAAGTACTTTACCAAAAAAATAATAATAATGATAAGTTGGATTGATAAGTCCAGATTCCAAGGACAGAGGTGAACTTGTTCTCTGCTAGTGACAAGTGAGAGACAGGCAGCACAGCTCCTACTTGTGCTCCGCGTTAGTTGAGATATTGCTTGATCTTTCCAAGTGCCATCCTTTTCACTGTCGTTAGCTACTTCGCTTGATCGTCTGTTCATCCCCCGGAGCCATTGTCATATGATAGGGATGTGATTCGCTTGGCCATAGCCCATAGCTCTCTTTGATGTATGGGGGAAAAGCAAGAAAAGGGTGATATTTTGACCACCAGTCTTCATCTAATTAAGCTTTAGCCTCGATCGTTTCAGCTTCGGCTTCCGGCTTATTTTTCACTATTCCTAAATTTCATCTTTTTCTATTTTTTTTTTATTTTTTGAGCTTTTTTACCAGTTCTTTTTTCCCATATTCGTTTGCATTACACGTGATGGGCTAACCCTTTTTTCTATTTTTAAAATTTTTTAAATTTAATTATGCCAAATAAGGTACCTTCAGCTACAGTAAATCATAAGCCACAGTCCAACCGATCACCACCTTAGTATGGGAATAAAGTCTCCCATCATCTAACTAACCGAGCTCAATCCATCAACTTAATAGTAGGTTAGGCCAAGAAGTACGATTTCATAGCGCAGCACAACACATCAACATACCTAGCATAACATCCGTATACCGAGTTGGATACTTGAATGGGTTCCTTCGATCCATAATGCCACCATAAAGCTTAATTAAAACATGCTGATTGATCTTGTTAGATGTTAAGGATGAGTAAATGATTGAGATATTTCATGTAAATAATTTCTATATATTTAGGCATCAAGTTTGACAAGTTCTTAAAATTGTTCAATTTTACTTAGATTTGACCCAAACTTGTAATTTTATATTTCAAGGGTTTTTGCCTCAAATCTTTAAAAGTTCTTGCTTGTTGTGATATATAAAAATACATCTAGAGCCATTTTGGCCATATTCTACCCACGAGCAAGCCATATTCCTCTTTTCAATTTTTGCTCTAATTTAGTGTAATCTTGCTTGTTTTTGTGAAACGTTTGAATTTTAACATGGATTCTTGTCATCCTTGGATGGAATATGTTTCTGAGACTTTAAACAAGGTATATACAAAATTTCATAACATTTGGACTTAGATTTTGGAGTTGCACGACTTAGATTTTGGAGTTGCACCAAAAGGTTGCATTGGCTCGAGCTAAAATTTTCTACTCTGGAACATGGGAGGCTGGTCAGATCGCGCCCCCTCCGGTCCAACCTCCTAAAGCTGGTCAGACCGGCATCTTGCTAGCTGTCTGACTGCCAGACCCTGTCAGACAACCCCTAGTAGCCAATCTAACCACTGAGTGCTGATTTCTTTGGATTTCGGTTTCTTGGGCTGATTGTTTTGGAATTTAGCTTCCAATCATAATCTTCATAGGTCAGTAGTTATTGGAGTGAAGATTGGTGAATACTTAAAAAATTATTAAATATACTATTCACCCCTTTATTGCCATACCGATGCTATGTATATATGGCTACACCTGAAGATTCAACTTACTCGTTGTCAGGTGAGAATTATCCTTTGATAGCTTAATTTCCTTGGTTCATGAGGGGAATAGGCAAGGGGAACACACAGCACAGGTGATGAACTGATGATGTGCCATCCCAATCAGAAGTGTTGTGTGACAGATGACAATTTCCAACTCTCCTAAAAAAACCCAAGCAGAAACGAAGAACAATCCGCACCAGAAAATGAGACTTCGTACGCTGCAGAAGGCTGTGGCGTGGGGGATCAGTACAACGTGGGGATAGAAGAGCCTCACCAAACACTCCTTCCTCCTGTCTTCTATTCGAGGGCCTTCGAATGGAGATCAAATAAACAAATGAACACGAGAAGACCTGACAGAATTCAATAATTCGAGTCCCGTTCCATTCCCTGACTCTCCTGCTGAACAGTGAGGGATCTCTTGCATTTCCCACTTTGGGGAGCTTGAGATCACCATGCCAAAAGTTCCCTTGGCCCGTCTAGGTTGCATCCACATGCGTTTTCTGTCTGTGGTTGCCGTGACTGTACACGAGTGCAGAGGACCTGAGATCGTCCGATATGTCTTTTTTCTCTCTTTTTAGATGCGTCAGATATGAATTTGCTCTGCAGTTTTTGTGTTTGTTTTGTTTTTTGGAACTCAATTTGCTCTGCAGTTTTTGTTTGCTGTCGAAGGTAGAGTTTAGCCTTCATGGTTTTCTTTGGGGAGGCTTGTTTGGGCTAGATGAGCCCAATCCAGCCCAGAAACTAGGCTGCGTGTCCTCATCAAAGTTGGGCCCCCAACAATTTTCAACGCTTCGGCCATCGCGGTTTGCTTTCTCCGGGGAAAGGCGTCGCATATCAAGGTTAAAATGTTCTTCTAAAAAACAAGGATAAAATGTAACGCTCCATGGATGGCAGACGTAGTAGTATTGTTCAGCAAGCTTTGTTCGTTCATAGATCTGTATCTGTTTGCTCTCGATCAACCATTAAATTTTTTTTAGGCATGGGTGCAAGATCCAAGTGGCATGAGTTGCCGGCAAAAAAAAAAGAAAAGAAAACACTCTTCTTTTTGGTTTTTCAAGTTGGCTACCAAAACCTATGAGCGACGATTTACGTGGGCAGGTCTTGTCACGTAGAACCAAAAAAAAAGGTCTTGGTGAATATAGTGTACGTAGTAGTAATAATTTGATCGTATTATTAGCTGCCATCCTATGAATCAAAGAACAATAGCGAACTAATCCCCAAAACCTAGCTTTACAGCCTATGCATACATGGAACAAAATTATATTACAATGCCCAAAATTTAATCGAATCTTACAGCATATTGTGCCAATAGCATCCCAAGAGCCCAGCTGCTTGCCACGTTGGCATGTCCCCTGACTTCGGCTCTGGCACCGATGTGCATCGGACCGCATCGTAGCACAAGGTGTAGGTCATGTGCCGCACCTGGAACGCGCGCATCGTGGCACGCTTCTACGGCAGGGGCGGAAGTAGAATCAAAATAGCCGAGGTTTACTATCTCAACATATATATATATATATATATATATATATATATATATATATATATATATATATATATATATATATATATATATATATATATATATATATATATATATAACAACATATATAGTTTTTGAGCAATATTAGAACATGTACAATGATATAGACAACTGCTATCTATAATATCCTTCATGTCATTTATAAATAGCACTAAAAACAACTTATACAATAGGTTGTCTTTTTTGTATGTCTCTATAGACAGCTTTTTCATAACATAATATGTCTTGTTTATCGTGTTATAGTTGACTACTGCATGAGAGACAGCCTCTCTCTTCTACATCATCTCATATCCTACGTGGCAAGGTATATAGACAGCTAATGTCACACCATTGTACATATTCTTATGCTATATAGTAATGTGTCTTGCAATTTTTAGCATTAATACTTCAACATAACTTATGGCAGTGTATCCCACCTCTGGCCTCCACCTGAGCCGCGCTGCCCCGCGCGCCCGCACCGGTCCATCCGTATCTCCCAGCCCTCTCTCCTCTCCTCTCTGACACACCTCTCTCCCAACCGATCTTGGTTTGGTTTTTGAATTCAAGAAATTGAGATAGCGCGAACTAGGAATCAAGAACGAGAGGGAGAGAGAGAGAGAGATCTTGGTTTGGTTTTTGGATTCAAAAATTTGAGATAGCACAAACCAAAAAATCAAGAACGAACCAAGATTCAATAATGAGAAAGAGATTTAAGAAATTTGCTCTGCTCCCCACGCCGAAGCCGAGAGAGAGATGGATGGAGATCACGCGACTCCCCGTGCCACCTTTTTCCTTGCCGAGTCGGGCGGGGAAGAGATGCACATGGGAAGGAAGAGAGGGAGAGAAGAGGGGAAGGAAGAGAGGGGTATAGAGGGAGAGGAAAGGGAAAGGAAGAGAGGGGTATATGTGCAAAATGGATGAGTTAGTAGGGAGAGAGTGGCACGAATCTTAGAGCATATTTGGGCCGTTGGATAGTGCGGAGAGATCCTTGTAGATGTGGAAAAGCCCCATACTTCTCTTCTTCAAAGAGAAGTAGCCATCTATAGGTACATTGATCAGATCTAAACATGATGAGAGAATACATAACTACATGGGTTTCTTCAATGCTTCTCTTAATTGAAAACCTCGTCCATGACATTTCCCATCCGGAGTTTAAAAAAAAAGTAAATTTTTAGAACCTTAGAGCAACTCCAGCAGGGCCCCTACTTGAGCCCTCATCCTACTTTTGAGGGCCGAGAGGCAAAAAAACTCACTCCAGCAGGGCCCCTATTTGAGCCCTCAAAAGTAGGGGGCCCTCAAATCTCCCCCTCGAGCCCTCATTCCTAGGGGGTCTGGAGGGAGCCCCTACTTTTGAGGGCTCAAGTAGGGGCCCTGCTGGAGTGAGTTTTTTGCCCCTCGGCCCTCAAAAGTAGGATGATGGCTCAAGTAGGGGTAGGGTTTAATCTTTCAGGGGGATTTTTTTTCGGCCACAGGTGAAAGAAACGAAACACCGAAATTTCATTTATTTCGTTCAAATTTCGGACAAAAAAATTCAAATTTTTGATAAAATTTGACCAAATTTTAAATAGTACCAAATTCGACCGAATTTTAACCGAATAGAAGACATTTTGCTGGGGGACGAAATTTCGTCTGAAATCCGAAATTTCGAACGAAATTGAGAACCCTGAGTAGGGGCCTGCTGGAGTTGCTCAAAGAAAGAGGATGACGGGTGGGTCCTATGTGTCATCCCCTCTAAGAATGAATTTGAGGGCCCTGTTTTGAGGGCTCCTGCTGGAGTGCAGCCCAAAAAACAGAGCCCTCAAAAGTAGGGGGAGCCCTCAAATAAAAAGTAGAGGCCCTGTTTTGAGGGCTACTGCTGGAGTTGCTCTAATGCACAGCAGGGGATCCGACAAGGGGACCGTATACTCCCCCTATTATGCCTGGGGGAACGCCGCGAGGAGGTTCGCCCACGTCACCCCGCCCGCGCGCTCCGGCCGGCGCGTGGCGGGGGATTTTTCGTACGGCTGGGGAGGCAATTTCCCTGTATTTTCTGAAAATTACGTAAAGATCCTTTTTTTCTCGCGAAAAGGTCCCTGCCAATTTTTTTAAAAAAATTTGGATAGCGCCTCGTGGGTTTCCAAAATTACGTATAGGTCCTTATTTACTTACATATAAGTCCTTACAGGTCCTCGGTTTTTTACGAAAAAGACCTTTGGTTTTTCCGCAAATACGCATGTGTCCTCGATTTTTTTATGAAACTCCCTGCGAATTGTCGTCTCTTTTACTTTGGTCCACACGGTAACTAGCGCGGCGTGCGCCGCGCTTATGCAGCTAGTAAACAAAGAAAAGGTCGCCCGCAGAGCAGCCCGTGATCACGGCCAACTTGCCACTCTAGACTAGATTGTTATGTTACAGGGTTGCATACACATATACACACATCAGCTAAATGCCAGGTTACACCTCCACCTAATAAGCTAACTCTGGTATCAGTTGAGCAGCATTTCCACATATATAATACACAGGATAACAAAGGTTACAGTATGGCAGGAGAAAAAAAAAGGATCAGATGCAGGTGGCACGGGTTAGCCAACATATGGTTTTAGTTTCAGGAAAGAGGCTGCTGAGGCAGGACCATGATCTGAAGCAGCGCGCGCCTCTACCGGCACCGGGAAAGGAAGAACTCGTAGTCTGGATGCCTGTTTCTACACACCTGGTCGCTCTTCAGTACGTTAGCTCTTGCCATCGCTGCGGCTTAATTCAGCGTGGACAATCTCTCCCTCAGAACCTGAGATGGTTGACTCGATGGGGACTCTTCTGACTCAACATCTTCTGATTCGGATCTGCTCACCTGAAACCACCATTCCCCTTGCATTAGGAGCACACGAGTAAGATGCAAGATTTGACGGATGGCCATATAACGTTTCCAAAAGAACAAAGATGCACGTGTGCAATCTAGAGAAGCAAGCATCAGAGCACAACATGTGAGTATGCTAGTTGCATTGATCCGGAAACGATATTCTTAGGCACAGCCAGAGGCAAAAAGACACACTAATAGTCAGTCAGCGTACTATTGATCCTACGAAAGAAAGCACGTGGACAGAGCCCAAATCAGCGTAGTTACAGCTACTGTGCAGGCAGACCACGAAGTAGATTATCATTTCCCGGCCTATCATCAAGCGCGCTGCAACTTTTGCATATCCCGGCAACTAATCGCATCCGGATCCAGTTAGCAGCAGCGTGCTGCATGCGTTGAGTCGCAGATAAGCTATTCCTCCCTCGGGTAAACTTTATAAGATGTATTTTTTATTAACATATATATTTAAAAAAAGTAAAAATAGCTAGATTATTTTTAATTATTATCTGTAAACACTATATTTAATACATATATAGAGAATAAGAAATAAATCTACATATTTATTAGAGATGTCAAGAAAATATCATACTAATTTTGTATTAACATATGAAATATATTTTATATTTATAGACATAATTATTTAAAAAATAAAAATGCCACAGAACCCGGTGTCACGTCGATGGTGACCAGGCCGGCCGGCAAACGTGCCAAACCAGCGTGCGCTGTCGCTCGGTATGTCGGTGTGCAAAGTACAGTTCACTGTGCATGTGTAGGCAGCACGGTGTCTGTACATTCTATAGTAAAAGGTGGTACTAGAAATCAAATTTGTTCATCAATTTCTTATAGGCTAATTAGACCTTTTGTTTGGACTATATGATCTTTTAGTTTTAGTATTATAAAAAAATTCAACCTAAATTAACCGCACATTAGCATAAAATTCCTACGCCGCCGTCGATGCAGAAACGTATTTGTTGTCTCAAGCTGGTGGCTATGGAATTCGTAATAAAGCATAGCAACATGCCGTAGTTCCGCATGTTGCTGTAGGTGTCTCCTATGCTACTGCCCTTCGCTGCGATTGAATTAAATTAATCACCTGTGCAATCCAATTTGCCATTCAGATGTCGAGAATTTACACATCTCGATCCAGATATTGCCATGCATGAACAACATTAAATCATATATAGATTTGTTCCTATACTTGAGGGAATAAGGGTTGATGGTAATGCCATGCAAAGGGTTTGTCGGCTTGTCACCAAGACCAATACAGCTCAATTCGAGAGTGATGTGCATGATAATTTGTCGTCTATTAGGGTTACGATTTGAGAATCTATGGCTACGAGAGGATGCAGAATTACTGATTTACTCATGCATGCCCTTTGAAGTAATCATGCATAATTACAATTCTGCCTTTAAAGGACGTATACTACCTCCTACTATGTGGTGGAGTACAAACACATCTAACTAATATGATTTATTAGATTAAAAGGAATAAATGGTTTATATTGATTAGTGGGTACCGTAAAAGAACTCTTTTATTCATCACTATTTAAAAATTGCCGGTGTGTACCGTAAAATTGATTGGATATCTTGGGAGAACCTGTCGAAACCAAAGGAGGGAGGCCTTGGTTTTCGGGATCTGTATGGTTTCAATCTTGCGATGTTGGCTAAGCAAGGGTGGAGGTTACAGGATCCTAATTCAAGATTTATCCAGATTCATCAGTTTTGCATGCAAAGTCCAAAGGGAGGGATTTCTTATGCTTGGCGCAGTACCTCAAAGGTATCGATCTGCTGCGGTATGGCATTATTTGTCGAGTTGGGGATTGTCAGTCGATCAAAATCTGGACCCGAAGACGAGCATCAGTGCGTGGGCGTCATCTCCTGGAGTTTGTGTCGGAACTGTTAGTACCGGAGACAGGTCATTGGGATGTTTCTCTCGTTTGTCAGACCTTTGTGCCAGAAGAGGCTTCTACAATCCTGTCTATACCGGTGCGAGATCAAATGGAAGACTTGGTCACTTGTCATTTCGACCCAACATGATAAGGGATACGCGACATTCTCAACATAGAATTAATGATAGCTTACGCGTAAGTTTGATGAACCGTAGTTGATTTCTGCTGTCAATACAATGAGCTTACAACTTTTTAATTCGCATAATCACATGTGTGATGCTCTCCACTGACCACCGAGTGAAGAATGTTGATCTCTTAATTCTCTACGGAAAGATATAATGATCTTTGGAAGAAGCAATGCCCGATTTCTCTCTAGTTGTGTGACACACTGACGCTAGTAGATGCAATTTGTAATATGAAAATATTATCAAAAGTTATCTGAGAATTACATAGGATGTGATATATGGCTTATATAGCTCCCTAAGGCACCTAAAATAAAAAAACAAACTTTTAACGATAACTTGATCTCAGAAAAGTACACCATAAAATTTCTACAGTCGGTTTGCTTTCGATATTCTGATATGACCAGAAGGAATCTAATCAGCCATGGAGTCTGCAGGCTATGGACATATTCTTTTGGGCTGCAACGTATGGCTTTTGGGTGCGGCTTTCCTTAGCTAATGAATAGTGGTTGATGAGAGAAGCCAAAAAACTTAAAAGCAAAAAAAGAATAGGGTCTATGATTTTTGAAGTCACGGGGTTCTTTTCAAGGAAGCTGAAGCAGATACAGACATGTTTAGCGCTTTTCAATTAAATATGTCATTTGCCTAGAAAGAATTATTGAGGCGCATTAAATATTGCCAGGTGAACTCTAATTTAATTGGGTCTTTAATTTTTATACTTGGAGATACAGAACTACTATCATTTTATTTAATTATATGCAGGCACATACTTGATCTATACAAACTTAAAGTGAAGATGCATTTGGAAGACTCTGAAGAAAAAAAAGTGTTGCATATCAGAATAAATGGTATCATTACAAAGCCCTCGTCGAGCTTGTAGAAATGGATATATTATTTGTTGTATTTAGACCTTGGACGCATTTGACATTCCAAAATTTCTAGAATTTATTTAGTTGGATTTAATTAATTTTTCTAGATTTTCTTTTATTTTAGCCTAGAGCAAGATTTGTTAAATCTTGTGTTCATTTGTAGCCAATTTGAGTAGACTTTTTTATGTTGAGTTCCTTTTGAGTTGTAGAATTTTTAGAATTTTTAGAGTTTGCTTGCTATTTTCTAAGCTTATTTGAAAGTTTTCTATCATTTTCCAAAAATCCTAAATTAATTTAAATAATCTCTCTCCCTCCTGGGCCAACGCGTGGATGGACCAGATGCACCTCATCACCATGCGGCCACGCACCGAGCTCCCTTCCCTCTTCCTTTCACGCGACAGCCCGGATTTTCCCGAGTCGCCATGCGTCATCTATCCCTCCACCCTGGCCCGCCTGCACCCCTCTCTCCCATCGACAGCCAAGGCCCACCCTACCCTTTCTTCCTCCTCCTGCCCTCTCTCTTCTCTCTCTCCCTTGCACAGCCATCACCCGAGTCCATCGTCGATTCCTTCACCCGGGCCATTTTTGCCAAGTGTACAAAATAGAATATCTTTGCCCAGTACCAATCATGGGAATCCCATAACGAACCTCCATCTCCATGCACCGCCAATCTTCTGTATCCCCTTGCCAGATTTTGCACTATTGTTAGGATGGCGAGCAATTTCCACGCTGATAGTTATTCCCCTAAGGATATAAATAGCCCAGAGATTCCTCGCTTCCCCTCACACCAAAGCCCCCACTCTTCCTCGACTCCTGCACTCTCGAGAGACCTCACGTCGTGTGTCACCAAGTCCGATCACCGATGAGAAATTCCTACCACATCAAGTTGTCTCAAGCCTCGACATCGACGCACTCGTCTTTCCTGTGTTGTCACCAACATTGCCCACCCCTTCTCCAAGCTTGAGCACTGCTGGAGTGCCATCGCACCGGAGCCCCGAGCCGCTACTGCCATCTTCCATGTTACCGGCCACCTCTACCCTTGCTCGTGCCCTGAACTTTGATAAATCTGACTCCCCTCGCTCAACACGTGCTTTAGCACCCACCACCACCCTCCGCAGTGGACCACACCGCTGGCGAACCATCAGGCCTCGTGCGTGTGGCAGCCAATGTGCCAATCATGTGGTGCTACATAGGCGCCATGCTAGCGCACGGGTGCCACGCTGGCTTCTCGTGTCGCACGGCTGTGTATCTGGTCCACTGTGGACCAGGTCTAGCCCATGGACTCGGGTCCACATGTTAGCCTCGGTACTTTTTTAATTCAGCTGAAATTCAAATTTTTGCTGGCATCAACATGACGCAATAATCCCAAATATTCTTTAGAAAATTAATTTAGAGAAATACTAAAATCCTTGTTGAAATCATAATTCTTGTTTTCGTATAGAGGAACAATTCCAATAATTTGGGAAAATGCTAAATAATGTTTTCCTTCTCTTTTTCTTGGAATTGAAGGTTCCAAGAGTTCGTTCTCCTTCGTCCTAGCTCTCATTGAACCTATTCAAATTTCTAAATTCATCTAAAATCCTAATCTCCCCCATAGTCCTTCGTATTTACCGATCGTTGTTATTTCAATCATTCTTAAAAAAAATTCACGAAATTTCTTGCACTATAACAACATACAACAATCTCAAGCTCTTATTGTGAATCCAACATATTATCTCGTATTCATAATCTACGAAAATCACAAATAGATTAACCTACACTATTGCTTGTTTGCAGTCGTTGCACAACCGAGCGACCACAATTGTAGTCACCCAGCCGCTGGGCGACAGCTTGCAGTCGTCGAACCGTTCGGCGACTGCAGCCTGTCGCCCAACGGCCAGTGGATAGCTTGCTTGTCGTGCGGCCGTTAGGCGAGGTTCCAGTCGCCCAATGATTCGGCGATTGGAGCCCATTTCTAAAAAAAATATTCTCACAGGTATATTTCTGTTATTTTGAATAAAATATAGATTATTTATAAAAACAAATTCACGTGATTTGTATGTTTACTGTATATTTCTTGGGCTCTTGGCTGATGTCTTCTCACACGAAGTAAACTTCCACCTTCGGTATCTTCTGCGTCCAAGTTCCGAGTGCAGCCAATAATACATCTGTTTTGACCAGCTCGACGATTTATTCTGACATACAATATTTTTTCATTAAAATCTTTTAAACACATTTTTAATGTTAGATTTATATAGATCAAATATGTGCGTACATATAATTAAACAAAATAATAGTAGTTCTGTATTTTTAAGTATAAAAATTAAAGACTTAATTAAATTAGAATTTATCTGGTAATATTTAATGTGTCTCAATAATTTTTTTTCAGTCAAATGATATATTTAACTAAAAACGTTAAATATATCTGCATCAGCATCAAAAGCTAAATTTCTGTTGCTTCGGAACTTTATAGACTTTAAAATCTCCTGTTGTCCTCGTGCTGTAATATGGCAGCTGACAGTCTGGCTGGCCATGGTGCTAGTTCGGAGCCGGGTGAGGTTAAAGCTCTGGCACGACTCGGTTCCGTCTTTTGTAAACTCGGTGTCGGTGGTGGCCAGCGATTGTGTCGGGTCACCGGTTTAATGGTAGCTATATAGCATTCCATCTCAAAAAAAAAAAAAACTTGGTCTTGAACGATAAATGATGCAGGCCCCGCCCAGCCAGCCCGAACAGGATTCACATAGAACTGCCAGATTCCAGTCTTCCCTTCCGGATGCACATAGAAAGTGCTTCGTAAATGGCAGCCAGTAAACAAATGCCGCCTGTCTAAAGAGGAAGCGAGAATGACTCTCTTAAAAGGATGTACAAGCCTTGAGAAGGTGGTGATGGAGTTGTTTAGCAAGTTTGGGTGGAGTGCTGGTTTCAGGCTAAAGGATTAGGTCCTTTTGGCTTTTGTTTTGTATTAAGGTTAAGTCCTTTTGGCGTTTGTCTTGTTCTATCGAGGCTGTGTAACACCGCTTGGTGGTGTGTGTTTGAATGGATCTGTTTTTGGTACTGATCGGTTGTAGTCATTCAATGGAATGATCAAGGCCGGAATATGGTTATATTCCGTTTTCTTAAAAAAAAACAAATGCCACCTGCATTTATATAATCTGGACACTATAATACTCTACGAGGCGCCCCCTGGTCGAGTATCACCGAGGCTCAAACCCCATCCATATGTACGCACACGGGCACACCGCGCACGCCCAAACCACCACCTCTCCCCGTGGAGAGCAAAGCACGCGCAGGCGCAAGCTATAGCCAGGCTAGGTAGCTAGCTAGCCATTAAACCGCCTCACGCGCAATGGGTGAGATAGCGGCCGACGAGCGGGGCCTCGCCGCCGCCGGCGAGGAGGAGGAGGAGGAGATGTCGCCGATCGAGGAGGTGCGGCTGACGGTGCCGTCCGGCGACGACCCGACGCTGCCGGTGTGGACGTTCCGGATGTGGAGCATCGGCCTCCTGTCATGCGCGCTCATGAGCTTCCTGAACCAGTTCTTCTCCTACCGGACCGAGCCGCTCATCGTGACGCAGATCACGGTGCAGGTGGCGTCGCTGCCGCTGGGCCACTTCCTGGCGCGCGTGCTGCCGCGCCGCGCGTTCCGGGCCCCCGCGCCGCTCGGCGGCGGGGAGTGGAGCCTCAACCCGGGCCCCTTCAACATGAAGGAGCACGTGCTCATCTCCATCTTCGCCAATGCCGGCTGCGCCTTCGGCAACGGCAACGCCTACGCCGTCATGATCGTCGACATCATCCGTGCATTCTACGCCCGCTCCATCTCCTTCCTCGCGGCCTGGCTCCTCATCATCACAACCCAGGTAACTTGGTCGCTCGCTTCTGCAAGATCCATTCGTTCTTACGGTAATCTGCTTGATTATTAATCCTGACGGACTCCTCTTGCGATTTCTTGACTGAAATTTAGGTGCTCGGGTACGGGTGGGCGGGGCTGATGCGCAAGTACGTGGTGGAGCCGGCGCACATGTGGTGGCCGAGCACGCTCGTCCAGGTCTCCCTCTTCCGGTGAGTACCTAGTAAACTACCTCGGTTAAAAATCAACTTGATTGCTTTCACTGCCCTGTTGCCTTCAGTCACGTCTCTGTTTACCGCGTACGTCGATTTGGTGTATTTTGGTTGGTTTTCGAGAGACAGGTGAGCAAAACGTTGCTTTCATAAATTTTACTGAGTTCTTAACTCTCCGTTGGGCCCTTGGGTTGGTTCGTCGTCCTCCAGTTACGCGACCCGTGCGTGTTTGTAGCTTTGCAAATGGCGCCTAGCTAGTAGCAGCAGCAGAACACTACAGCTTTAACATTTTATGATATTTTCCCCACTAAAGTCGATAGAGAAAGCTTTGGACGCACGGTAAAGTGACAATAAGCAGCGATGGAACCAAAAGCCGGGCTAGCTTGTTTTTGTCTCTTTTTATAGCTTATGGCTTATAAGTTCTTCCAAACAAATAAGTAGAATAGCTTCTCTATCGTATTTTTAGAATGATTTATCAAGACAGTTTTTTTAAAAAAACAGTTTATCAGCTTATTAGCTTTGATTCATCTATACAAACGTTTATATTAAAACTAAAAACTATCAACCACAATTATAAACTATAGATCGGCTGAATCCATCTTCCATACGCAGAACAGTTTACTGGAGTATTTCTTGGCACTAAAAACAAAAAGTGCACATAGAATTGTTACCAAAGTATTGGCTCAGATTGCAGAATCTAATCTAACCGGAAGGCTGACATTAAAGAAACAAAGGCGACGACATATAAACTAAGGGGAGAGAATCGAGTACAAAGGTAGTTGGCATTTCAGTTGGGTGGCCTCTTTTCTCCATCATCGTCCTTTCAATACCGATGCAGGAAGAGAACCCCACCATTAACGCGGGAGTGCAGACTGCAGCTACTGGATTGATGGATAGGCTGCCGATGGAATCCCCCAATTATTACATCGTCCAACGCGCGCTTGGAGAAAAATACTGCTGCATTATGCAACTTTGTTTGTTTTTTTTGTTTTTGGGTTTAGGATACTGTCTTTCTACCCACCGAGGACACGTTTTGTTTTAAAACACTCAGTGCGAAGGCAAGCACGCTGTTGCTTTTCCCTATCAACTTTGGCAGGCGTTATCTAGCCGACTGATGTGGCGCACGCATGGTTTAAAGAAAGCAGCTTTTGATGAACGCAATCCCCGGCCCCCCCCCCCCCCCCCCAAAAAGACTTTGTTTTAGACCTAATATGGAGCTACCTCTTGAAAAAATGGAGTTATTACGGGTCAGACATGATAGTCCTCCACTGGTCAGTGGTCACTGCAATTTTGCCTGCCAAAAACGGGAGCTTTGTTTGCTCATGATACAGCGCAGTATCCTTTCGACATGAACTGGCACAAGTCCACCTTTTGCGGACTAGCACTAGTTTTCTTGTCTAGATCAACCTGCAACTCAACTAACGTTAACACCAAACAGTTATAGGTATCTGAATCTAGTCAGCCTGTCGTTGAATTAATTTGCGGTGCTGCACTGCACTGGTTAGAGCTCCACCTACCATTTATTATCACCTAAACTGAGCAATAGTTAGTATCCATTACATCAGAAAACGAGATTCCGAAATGTCATAGTCGCTGATAATAACCTTGCATTTTGATGGCATCATCCTGACGGCTTCCTGCAATTCGTTTAATACCCTACTTTGTCTTGTCACTCCCATTTTGCAATACTGTTTTCCTTACTAAAAAATTGGGTAGTCGTTTTCTCGTGAAGCCAATAACTTGTGAAAGCCACATTAGCTACTTAAATATACTTCCACGACTAGTTTAATTATATTCATTCTTTTTTTTGTGAAAATACAGAAGATTTACGTTTCATTCAATAAGAAGAGGTAAATACGGACAATCTAATTGTCAAGCATGGCTCGAGGGCCATGAAGGGGATCCTGGACTGAAAATTAGAGGGAAAGAATCAAGCATGGCTCGAGGGCCATGAAGGGGATCCTGGACTAGAAAAGCGTTAAATACAACCGAGTAAACCACTACAACAGAGGAAGACCACTAATCCGGAGAAGGAAGCTGCCTAGAACGAGTATGGAAACAAAGTTCACTTAGTTTGGATTTGGATAGAGATGACCAGGTGCAGAATTCTTGCTTAGTGCATTGGGTAAACTCCTCAAAATCTAGCCTTCCTTGGTTATGTCAAATCCTGTTCCTCTCCTTCCAGATCATCCAAACCAGAAGGATTATGAAGGAGTGTACACCTTTGCGCTTGGATCTAGGCGTCATATATGTGATGGCTATCCATTGGTCTTGCAGCTTTCATTCAGAAAAAGAATAAGAGCTGCAGAGCGACAGCTAAGAGAAGATGCAATGCCATAGATGCTTGGCCACCGGGCAACTGACAAGGAGATGGTCGATCGTCTCGTCTTGTTGCTCACAGAGGAGGCAGTGTGAAGGCGCTGGAATATTGTGTTTTTTCATCTGCAAAAAAGTCTAGACTCAGTCTTTGAGGGCCAACCAAGTAAACAGCTTGGCTTTCCAAGGTGATGCACTTTTCCATAACACGTTGGCACAAGGGAAGAGGATCGAACTTTGACACAAGGCGGTGTAGGCCGATTTGGGAGAGTATTTGCCATCCATTGACTAGCGCCAATGGATAGTATCTGTAACTCCATCTTGCAGTTGCACTTGGCTTACTGCTGAGCACAGTCTGAGGAAATCGCAGATGGCCTGAAAGCTAAATGCGCCTTGCGGGTCTGTTATCCAACAATGATCATGCGATGCTTCCCTAACTAAAGTCCATTTTTTTTGTGAGAATTCTTCACATTCGCCCAGATGGCCGGAGCTGTTAGATTGATCTCGTCCATATGGCCCAACGGCCATATGGCACCCCTTGCTCGCGCCCTGATCGGGGGCGCCCAGCCCATAATGGCTGGTGGGCCCCTGTCGCCAGCGCCATATAAAGAGGTGGGGGCCGGGGCGGCACAAATCACGAGGTTGACCGCGCCGCCGTCACCCCACCGACAAACCCTAAGACCGATCTGTTGAGGGGGCGCTGAGCCGACGGGAAGCACCACCGCCGCCGTTCACCGCCGCCAAGGGGACGCCGCCGCCCGGGACACGCCGCAGAGGAGCCCAGCACCTCTTCCCCGACCGTCGCTGCCCGTGCGCAGATCTTCACCGCCGAACCCGAGATGGCCTCATCCTCCTCCAACGCGTCGGAAGGTTGGTACCCCCTCTCCCTCTCAGTGTAGCACTCGAACCCCATGAGAAAAGGATAGCCCCGACTAGATCTACCCTAGAGATCCCTAAAGAACTACTCCTACAATGGTATCAGAGCCACCTAGCGTTTAGATCTAGACGGAGGAAAAAGAAAAGAAAAGATGGGAACGACGAACCCTAACCCTAACCCGAACCCTAACCCTAAAGAAAAGACCGGGACTTACCGGGGACCGCCGTCGTCGTCGCTGGCGTGCGGGAGATCGGCCGAGCTTTGGGCTCGCCGGCGCTCCACGCGCAAGCCACCGTCGGCGCACGGGACAGATCCGAGCGCGCGCGCTCGGAGGGGCACCGACACGGAGCCGCTCGACGGCGGCGCGCTCCCTCTCAGGGGAGCGCGCACGCCGGCGAGAGGGCCCGCGGCGGCGCCGGCTTCTGCTTCTTCTCCGGCGGGTGGACGAGGTCGTCGCCGCCGCCGCCGTTTTCGCTCGGGCGCGAGGCGAGAGAAGGGGAGGAATGAAATAATTAGGGTTTCGGGGGACGTCCGCCGCGCGCCGTTTTGATCGGGCGAAATCGCCGCGCAGCCGTCGGATCCGATCGGGCGGCTGAGCGGCGACGAGCGCACGCGGGCTGGTTTCGGCCCAGGCGGGCGAGGGGATTCCCGGCCCAGGCCCAGGTTGTTGGCCGGGCGCGGGGCGACGCGGCATCAGCGCGCGCGTGGGCGCGTGAGGAGCGCGAGAGATCCGGCCGAGCAGGCCGCCGAGGCGAGCGGGCCGCGCGTGAGGCGTGGGCAAGCGCGTCCGCGAGCGAGGGAGCCGGCCGAGCAGGCCGCAGCGAGCGCGCGCGCGTATGGCGCGGCTAGTTGGGCCGCGCTCGGCCGCACGGGGAGAAAAAGGCCGGCAGGCCGTGGGCCGTGGCCGGGCTGAACAGGCCGAATGGCCGTTATGCACAGTAAAATCCCGAAATTGATGTCTGATTATTTTTCAGAAGCATTTTTTGATGAATTTCAATGAAATTTGAACTAAAATCTCTGTAAATTTTGCACCAACGTGCTAATTTTTCCAGAGATTAAATGTGCACAGTCTAATGCTTCTGAATAATGAATTATTTTAGAATAATTACAGTTTCCGCTACAAAAGTTAATATTGATTGTTTTTCATTATTAAATTCGAACCAACGGGAGAATTTAATTTTGGAAAAATAGATAAAAATTCCCAAAAATTTATGATATTGTTATTTTCTGACCAGCGTTGTTAATATCAGTATTATAAATTTTTAATGTTGATTTCATGCATTATTTCTATCTCTGCCCAACGGTGATGTAGATTTAATGTATGATAGAATTGTTTTTTAAATTGTATGTCGTATTTTTGACCAACGTTGGAAATAAGACATATGATTTTGATGTTACGTTCTCACTGTATTTGAAATATTTTTTCAGGAGGATACAACTTAATGAGTTGTATTAGAGAAATCCCCACTCTCAAAGGTGATAATTATGGAGAGTGGAAGAAAAAGTTAGATTTAGCTTTTATCTTGGCTGAGGTGGACTGGGTCCTCACTACAGCATGTCCCACTGAGCCTTTGGCGCCAGTGAGGGAACAGAATGAGGATGACACTGCATGGCAGAACAGACAGAGGGATCATGCCCCCTTACAGATGTCTTATGACCTTGATCATAAGAAATGGACCACATCCAACAAGAAATGTATGGCTGTGATAAAGAACACAATTGAGCCTGCTATTCTGGGCTCAATTGCAGAGTGTGACACTGTCACTGAATATCTCGATAAAATAAAGAGTCAGTTCACTGGCTCTTCAAAGACTTATGCTACACAGCTGATTAAGCAGCTGGTAACAGAGAGGTATTCTGGCGGTGGCAATGGCATAAGAGAGCACATTCTTAGAATGAGCAACTTGGCATCTAAACTGAAACCGATGGATTTGGCTCTCAAGGATGAGTTCCTTATTCATTTGGTTTTTGCTTCTTTGCCAAAAGAGTTTGACACTTTTGTTGTCAACTATAATATGCAGCCCGAAAAATGGGACATGGAAAAGTGCATAGCCATGTGCGTGCAAGAGGAGGAAAGAATCAAATCCTCACATGGTGGTGCTATCAACTTTGTGAGGGAAAACAAGAAAAAGAATTACAACAGTAACCCCTTCTCAAAGAACAAGGGCAAAGCCTCTGTACATCAGCCTCAACAGAACAAATTTGCTGTAGACAAAGACCAGTGCCTTCACTGCAAGAAGACGGGACACTACAAGAAGGATTGTCCTGACTATTTAAAGATGATAATGGCTAAGAAAGGTGAGAACATTATTACCTTTATTAATGAATGCCTGTATGTGAAATATTCGAAATCCACTTGGTGGATTGACTCAGGAGCAACTGTTCATGTTGCTAATTCATTACAGGGATTCCGTTCGACGAGGACTACGCAAAGAAAAGAAAGATGCGTTAAAGTCGCAAATGGAGTCGAAGCTGAAGTTGAAGCCGTTGGCGATCTTTCATTAGAATTAGCTAATGGCTCCACTCTTTTACTTAGAGATGTCCTTTTTGTACCCTCTTTACAGAGGAATTTGATTAGTGTGTCAAATTTGGACAAAGATGGTTATGATTGCAATTTTGGAAATGGCAAGTGCGAAATAATGTTTAATAAAGAATGTGTTGGTATTGCCATATTACAGAATGAGCTTTATTTGTTATCATTATGTGATGATGTGAATGTCGTATGCGATAATGAGAACGTTGCGTGCGAGAAAGAGATTGAATCCTCGTCTACGAATGTAAACAGAAAACGAAAGAGAACTCTAGATGAGTCGTCGAAATTATGGCACTGTCGTTTAGGCCATATTTCGAGGGGGAGAATAGAAAGACTAGTAAAGAATGATATTCTTCCTCCATTAGAGTTCTCAGACTTAGAACAATGCAGAGAATGCATTAAAGGAAAATATGTAAAGAAAATTAAAAAAGACGCTAAAAGAAGCACAGGAGTTCTACAAATTATTCACACAGATATTTGTGGTCCTTTTCCTGTGAAAAGTGTGGATGGATATGACTCGTTCATAACATTCATAGATGATTACTCCCGTTATGGATATATTTATCCAATTAAAGAAAGAAATGAAGCCTTGGATAAATTCAAGATATTTAAGGCTGAAATTGAAAACCAACACGATTTAAAGATTAAGATAGTCCGATCAGATCGTGGGGGGGAGTACTACGGTCGACATACCCCATATGGACAAGTTCCTGGACCTTTTGCAAGGTTTTTACAGGAAAATGGAATAGTGGCCCAGTATTCTATGCCGGGCGAACCTCAGCAAAATGGAGTAGCTGAAAGACGCAACCGTACCCTGATGGATATGGTGCGAAGTATGATGAGCTACTCCACACTCCCATTGAGTTTATGGATGGAGGCGTTGAAAACCGCCATTCATATTCTCAACAGAGTGCCTAGTAAGTCGGTGCCCAAAACACCGTACGAGTTGTGGACAGGAAGAGTTCCCTCACTAAACCACTTACGTGTGTGGGGGAGTCCTGCTGAGGCTAAAGTATTTAACCCAAACCTTGGGAAACTTGATCCCAAAACAGTAAGTTGCCATTTCATTGGCTACCCTGAAAAAGTCAAAAGGTTATCGTTTCTACTGTCCAGACAGATATACAAAGTTTGTAGAAACGAGACATGCTGTCTTCTTAAAGGATGAAATGATGAGGGGGAGCATGGTAGCTCGAGAGATTGATCTTGAAGAGAAGCGGGTGTTTGCGCCCACTCCGATGATTCAAGAGCCATTCTTCACACTACCTGCTGTCGCTGCACCGACGGTGCAAGACACCGTGGTGCCAGCACCTGTTATTGTTCCTCCCGTGGCAACAATGAATGAGAATGAAGAACCTATTCTTCAGGATCATATAGAACCTATTGCCACAGATGAGGGGGAGCAACAGCAGCCTCAAACAGTAGATGTACCAAATGAGGAGGCCCCGAGGAGGTCTCAAAGAGTAAGAAGATCAGCTATTTCTGATGATTATCAGATTTATCATACAGAGGAATTTCAAATGGAGGATGATCCCACCTCATTTGAAGATGCCATGAGAAGCGAAAATTCCTCAAAATGGCTTGAGGCCATGGAAGAGGAAATGAGGTCCATGAAGACTAATAAAGTCTGGGACTTGGAAATTATTCCTAAAGGAGCCAAAACAGTAGGCTGTAAATGGGTCTACAAGACTAAACATGACTCCCAAGGGAATGTAGAAAGACATAAAGCGCGACTTGTGGCAAAAGGATTTACGCAAAGAGAAGGGATTGATTACAATGAGACCTTTTCTCCAGTTTCATGTAAAGATTCTTTCAGAATCATAATGGCATTAGTAGCACATTATGATTTAGAGTTACATCAGATGGATGTAAAGACGGCATTTCTTAATGGGGATTTGGAGGAAAATGTTTACATGACACAACCGAAAGGTTTTGTCGTGGAAGGAAATGAAAGAATGGGATGCCGCCTAAAGAAATCGATTTATGGGTTAAAGCAAGCTTCAAGACAGTGGTACTTGAAGTTTGACAGTACAATAAGAAAATTTGGGTTTAAAGAGAATGTAGAGGACAACTGTGTTTATGCAAAGTTTAAAGATGGGAAGTTTATCTTCCTAATCCTGTATGTGGATGATATCCTACTAGCTAGTAGTGATGTTAATCTGCTACTGGAAACAAAGAAGTTTTTGTCCTCAAACTTCGATATGAAAGATCTTGGTGAAGCTTCATTCGTTCTAGGGATCGAAATTCACCGAGATAGAAACAAAGGGGTATTGGGACTGTCACAAAAGGCATACATAGAGAAAGTCTTAAAGAAATTTGGTATGCATAAATGTAGTCCATCACCTGCACCTATAGTCAAGGGCGACAGATATGGGGATTTTCAATGCCCCAGGAACCAGTATGAGATCGATCAAATGAAAGCGGTTCCATATGCTTCAGCTGTCGGAAGCTTACAGTATGCTCAAGTGTGCACACGCCCTGACTTAGCATTTGTTACCCGGGTTACTTGGCAGATTCCAGAGCAATCCTGGAATAGAACATTGGAAATTGATAAAGAAAGTCTTGCGTTATTTGCAAGGAACAAAAGGCCTCATGATGACATACAGAAGATCAGATTCACTCCATATAGTAGGGTATACAGATTCTGATTTTGCGGGAGATGATAGAAAGTCTACATCCGGATATGTATTCACTCTCGCTAAAGGAGCTATATCGTGGAAAAGCTCAAAACAAACCGTCACTACATCGTCCACAATGTATGCCGAGTTTGTAGCATGTTATGAGGCTACGGGGCAGGTGAACTGGCTAAAGAAGTTCATACCCGGTTTAAAAGTGGTTGACGACATCAATAGACCACTTAAGTTGTACTACGATAATGAACCCGCAGTAACGTATGCCCACAACAATAAGTCAAGTGGTGCTGCCAAACACATTGACATAAAGTATTATGTTGTGAAAGATAAAGTTCGGGATCAAATTATAAGTCTTGAGCACATAAGTACCGCAAAGATGTTAGCGGATCCGCTTACCAAAGGCTTACCACCCAACGTGTTCAGAGAACATGTAGCCGGCATGGGTTTAAGGGAAAGCCTATGATTCCTGGACTAAAAGATGGCCCAAAGATTAAAGTAACTGTTTCAGAACAGAGAGGTGTACTGTAACTGTTGAATCTATCGGCGATTGACCGTGACGATGAGACATGTTCTATGCACTAATCTGTGATGGAATGAGTAAAGTCAAAAGTAATTAAAGATAAAGTATAGATTGAGATCAAGGGGGAGAATGTTAGATTGATCTCGTCCATATGGCCCAACGGCCATATGGCACCCCTTGCTCGCGCCCTGATCGGGGGCGCCCAGCCCATAATGGCTGGTGGGCCCCTGTCGCCAGCGCCATATAAAGAGGTGGGGGCCGGGGCGGCACAAATCACGAGGTTGACCGCGCCGCCGTCACCACACCGACAAACCCTAAGACCGATCTGTTGAGGGGGCGCTGAGCCGACGGGAAGCACCACCGCCGCCGTTCACCACCGCCAAGGGGACGCCGCCGCCCGGGACACGCCGCAGAGGAGCCCAGCACCTCTTCCCCGACCGTCGCTGCCCGTGCGCAGATCTTCACCGCCGAACCCGAGATGGCCTCATCCTCCTCCAACGCGTCGGAAGGTTGGTACCCCCTCTCCCTCTCAGTGTAGCACTCGAACCCCATGAGAAAAGGATAGCCCCGACTAGATCTACCCTAGAGATCCCTAAAGAACTACTCCTACAGGAGCTAGTTTGTGCACACCTTTACTATGCAGCCATCTATCAGTCCAAAAGAAAGTGGAAGAACTGTGCCCTATTTGAGTCAACGTTGATGCATAGAACAGGTCTTGGGATGCAACATCATCCGACAGGTGGACGTTGTGCCACAAACGACTAGGCTCAGTGCGTGAAAGCCAATCCCAGCGAGTTCAGAATGCAATGCCGGCAAGCCTGAGATTTGCAATGCCTAGCCCTCCAAACATGTAAGGTCTACAAGTCTGTTGCTAGCTGTGACACCTCGGTCCATGTAGATTTAGGCCCATAATAACCTATATGTATGTGTGCACATGAGGGTATGGATTAGTCCCATCTTACTAATTTAGTTTAAGAAGCACTAACATATAAGCCTAGGGCTTCTAATGGTAGCAACCTTTGGTTAACCATTTTGCGCAAAGCGAGGACGAAAGTGCAAGCAGGTTGTTACGTGTGCGTGGCCTATCCAAAATGGGGTTAGGCCTAAGCCGGCCAGGGGTTCACCGACCTCCAGCCATTACGCCTCCAACTGCTGCCACCCTGAGCTCTGGGCATCACTGGTTTCACTCTCCCCCCTCTTTACTTTTGTACTTTTGATCTAGATACTACTTTTGCCTTGCTCTATTCTTAAGAACGCATGGCTGGGAAGGCTTATGGTGGCCGCTATGTCGGGACTTGGTGGAGTGATGTGCTGAGGAGCATGCACTACTATCCAAGGGCGCACGACGATGCTACGGACTCGCTGCCAATGCGTTTGGGAAGGAATGGAGGCTTACTTGGTGTTGGCTTGCTGCTGAGTTGAGGAAGGCAAGGTTCGGACGACGAGGACGGTCGCGTTGCGGTTTGGTTGGGCCTCCTCTCCTCCTTGCTCCACTTTCTCTTCTCTTCCTCTCGGTTGGCTTGCTGTCGCCGTCCTGACTCCTCTCCTTTGTCTTCTTGTACATCTCTTGCTCCCCTCCTTCGGTTCCCTCTTCCTCACTGTCTCTGTGCGGTGTGGCTGCTTTTTGCTTGACTTGGCTATGGTTGACAGAGAAGGGGAATGGGTAGGAAATAGAGTGGGCTGGCTTCCTACCCCTCGCTTTGGTTTGGCTTTTGGTTGAGAGAAGAGAAATGGAGGTGAGGCTTGTGTGGTTGGTCTGCTTAAGAGGGCATGGCCATTGTTCTCTCTGTGCATTGCCATTTATGCCCTTCCCATTTAGCCTTGGCTGGTTATGTGCCTTATGGACCTTTTGGTTCAAAGGCAGCTCTACACTGTTTGGGGCTTTTTCTCCTGTGGCAGAAAAGTCAGTAAAAGGGTAAGAATGGAATTTCCTGTTGGATGATGAGAACTCAAATGCGAGACGGTGCCAACCGTTCTTGGACGGTCTGGGAACCTCTGTGAGCGCTACTTATTTGGCATTCTAAAAGACGATGAGTTTGACAGCAAAACTCTTCTTATCTCATTTATTCTCCCTTAGATTATTTCATTTCTCGCTTTACTTCTATTTGCATTTTAGCGGTATTGCAGAGTGCTCGAGGCTGAGCTTGACGACGGGCTATTGTCCCGCTAGCGGAGCTCACGAGCTATTGGCCAAGCGGACAGAGTGGGGGCAACACGACCGATCTCAGGAACAGCCGCCTGGGGGGCGGTGACATGATGACCAGTGACGAAGGATGACGGGCCCGGAGGGGACACCGGCGGGGAAGTGTGGCCGTCATGCCCGGAGTGGGCGCAAACTGGGGAGGACGACAGAGACGCTTCCCAACTCTCTTTCCTTACCAATTCGTTGCTCTGTGTGTAATTTCGTTTTTTTGTAAAAAAAAAAACGTTGATCTTCGTTTACGTATTACAGTAATGGCAAACTGGCAAGTTATGGCTCAGCTCGTCAACTTATCTTCTATAGTACCTAGATTCTAGACTAATGATCATGTCGCCATGATAACAACTCGACGAAGCCAAAACTATTATATAGCTTTCAAGAAACACTGTTCGTCGCACGAATTTTCCACATCGGGCGCTTCCATCGAGTCAAAGGTCCACTGAAATAACGAAAATGGACAGCTATGTTTGGATGGGCTTTTTTTGTCTCAGTGCTAGACAAAACGATTAGCCCTGTATTTCTGCAAGTATACGACGACCTCTACAATTCGCACTTTGTCAATAATACTGCTGCCTTCAGATAAGCGGATTGGCGCTGCGACTGCGTGATGTGAACGCATGGCCGCAACGCCCAACTTGCACTGCACAGTTTTTGACACGCAGATGGAGTTTCTGCGTGTTTGGAAATCGCGTGCAATTGGATGGACGCAGCGAGCGGGCACTAGTCGTGGTCCAGACGTCCAAGTTGCCCAGAAAATACGCGATTCTTGCACATGCTTGCGGTCCTGCCCCTTGTGTGAGCCTTGGACTCGATATCGCTTCCTCTCTCTGAAGGAGAACGCTGCATATCCTGACACACAAATAAACAACCATCGTGTCAACTAAATCAATTGTTATCCGATCTCAGTGTTCCATACAGTGACTGTCTTAGTTAACATCCATGGCAGTCAGCCGGGGCATGTGATGGAGGGATTTGCATCGCGTGCCGTCGGTAAATGGTACCTGGCACCAACGTGTCATGCTTACCGTTCTGACTAATCTGATCAGATGGTGAATTACAATACATGAAGGGAGATGGGGGTTTTAAAGATATCAGAAGAATGGTTTTTTGTATTCTATAATTCCCCAAATTTTTATGAGAACAATATGTCACGCCATTTTGTGATTTGGTGTTTATGTAGATGATACCATCAGCGGTGATTGATAAACCACATTTTTACATGTGGCAACCTTTTGAATCAGGAAAACTAGCAAGTTTCCCGCGCAACTAACTACTATAATACATATGCCTTTATTTGTAAACAATCTTGTATTTGTTATACAATTCTAATACTCATGATTGAAAATAGAGTTGTATTTGTTATACAATTATAACAGTTATAACATATATCTGATTAATTTGCACTGTTAATTCAGGAGTTAGATAGTATAGCATGGGATCAAATAACATATTGATTCTTAGTAACCAACCTGATTCAAGTCGTACGTGATAGTCATAGGACAGACTAAAAATTGACTGCATATCTTCATTACATCATATTTCAGTATGTAGCAATGACACAACAACGCCTGTGAATCTGTGATCTTGTCCTCTGTGGTATACCAGGGCGCTGCACGAGAAGGAAGAATTCCCCAAGGGCTCCCGCCAGATCTCCCGCTCCAAGTTCTTCCTGGTGGCGCTCATCTGCAGCTTCGCGTGGTACGCCGTGCCAGGCTACCTCTTCCCAACGCTGACGTCCATCTCATGGATGTGCTGGACCTTCTCCAAGTCCGTGACGGCGCAGCAGCTGGGCTCCGGCATGAAGGGCCTCGGCCTCGGCACCTTCACGCTGGACTGGACCGCCGTCTCCTCCTTCCTCTTCAGCCCGCTCATCTCACCCTTCTTCGCCACCGCCAATATCTTCTTTGGCTTCGCGATCTTCATCTACGTGATTGTGCCCACAGCGTACTGGGGGCTCAACCTGTACAACGCCAAGACGTTCCCCATCTTCTCCTCGCACCTGTTCATGTCCAATGGTACGAAATATGACATCACGGCCATCGTGAACAAGCAGTTCGAGCTGGACTATGAGGCGTACCAGAAGCTCGGTAGGATCAACCTCAGCACCTTCTTCGCACTAGTTTATGGGCTCAGCTTTGCCACCATTGCCTCCACCATCACGCACGTCGGCCTCTTCTACGGGAAGTACGGCTTCTCAACCCTGTGCATGAATAAACAAACATGGGCTGTTATCTATACACTAATAATCCACCAGTTTTAATTATCCTACATCCACCCAACAATTACCTACTCCACAGTCATAACCTTAACTACGTCCACACCACAATATGCACCCAGAAATACACCATCTTAAAAACGTGTGCACCAGATTAACTCTCCTCTATTCTCTCTTCTTACTCAACCATATCCGACGATCACCATTCGATGTATCTGCAGTACCCCTCCCCACCCTCCCTCCTCCCGAACCCGCCCTCCCCACCCTTCTCCTTGGATTTCGCCGCCACTCCCTCCCCCCACCGCCGCCTCCTCCCCCGTCGCCTCCTCCTCCCCCACCCCTCCTCCGCCTCCTCCCCTCCCTCCTCCTCCGCCGCCGCCGGCCTCCCCCACCGAAACCCGTGCGCCTCCGCCCCTCTGATTTCTCTGCTGCCTCCTCCCCCGCTCCTCCGCCGTCGCCGCCTCCTCTCCTCCCCCACCCCTCCGCTCCGCCGCCGCCTCCTCCTCCTCCCCACCCCGCGCCGCCGCCGCCTCCTCCTCCCCACCCCGCGCCGACGCCCACGACCCCTCGCCTGAGCCGCAGCCCTACGACGACCTCGAGGACGACCTCGGCGACGACGGCGGAGGCGCCGACTGGAACCGCGACCGCTCCCCCACGCCCGTGCACGGCGACGACGGCGCCGGCTCCTCCCCCGCGCCTCCACTCCCGCCGCTCCCCCATCTCCGCCTCTCCCCCACGCCTCCACTCCCGCCGCTCCCCCCATCCTCCACCGCGCCGCCACTCCCTCCGCTCCCCCCGTCCTCCACCGCGCCGCCGCTCCCCCATCTCCACCTCTCCCCCGCGCCTCCACTCCCTCCGCTCCCCCCGTCCTCCACCGCGCCTCCCCTCCCTCCGCCTCCCCCATCCTCCACCGCGCCTCCCCCCATCCTCCCCCCATCTCCGCCTCCCCCGCGCCTCCGCTCCCGCCGCTCCCCCGCGCCTCCGCTTCCTCGCCTTCCCCGCGTCTCCGCTCCCACCGCTCCCCGCACCTCCGCTCCCCCATCCTCCCCGATCTCCGCTCCCGCCGCTCCCCTGCGCCTCCTCTCCCTCCCCTATTCCCCCCACGAGGGGCAGATGGCTCGAAACTCTAGACCCTTACTAAGCCCCGGGTGTGGGGTGTCTGCAGGAGGAGGGCGGCCGGCGAGCGGTGGTGCTGGACGCCACCGTCTTCCACCCGCAGGGCGGTGGCCAGCCGGCGGACACCGGCGTCATCTCCGTCGTCGCCAGCGGTGCCGTCGTCGTGGACAACAGCTCCGCCTTCCGGATGGACCCCGAGGTGCCGTTCGTGATCCCGGAGGTCAATCCCGAGGCCATGTCGAACGTCCGGCTGGGGCAGGGGACTATTGTGGCGAACCCTAACTGCTCTACCATCATCTGCCTCATGGCTGCCACGCCACTGCATCGCCACGCCAAGGTATCACATTTTGGCACTTGGGATTACGCAAGTGTCATCTTTAGGAGAATGAATTGTGGTAGAGACCAGAGATAACTACCTGCTTTCTTTAACATTTCATACGTGAAACTAAGAAAGATCTTAGTGGTACTTGAATCCTATAAATGTAGAAATGTACAATCTCTAAGGCTTGGATGCCCAGAACCAAAGATTAATCTCATCTTTGAAATTCTGATGCCTGAAACCAAACAAAAGTGTGATCTTTGAAAGAATTAATATCTGAAATCAAAGGTTATCTTTAGAAGAAGCAGTGCCTGAGACCAAAGATTGGTGCATCTGAACTGAGTTGGTTTAATTGGAAAAGGTAAAAGGTCAGAATGGAATTCGGTAACATTGCACTTGCTTCATTTCCTGCTCACATGTGCTTGACGAGATCATACTAAGCTTGTCAGTAGGGAGTACCCGGCCATAAATTGATCATAGTTAATATTCTTATTTCTGTGCCCTGGTCTGCTTGAGTTCTTAACATCATTTGTAGTGTGTGAGCTAGAATATTTTTATAATCTGCTTACTGCTGCTTGAGGACTACTATGATGTGTATATGCTTAGTTCAGATGTTTTTGTTTAATGTTTTTGTTCAACTGTTGATCAACCCTATGCTTAGTTGCTGCACTAAATCTGTTTTTGTTATTTCTGTTTGCCTGTAATTTTGTTGTGGTGCTTTGTAAAAGCCTCTCACTATAGTTTTTCTTGTTTTATTTTCAGCTCCCCCACTAAAACTGATTGATTTACCTGGTATAGACCAGCGAGTTGTGGACGATTCAATGGTAAGTACTTAAAATATGTTGATTTTACCCGTGGAACCTTGAGGTTAAATCTAACTGATGGTATGATTCTCTGTGGGAGGCGGCTTTGGGATGGAAGTGGTGGGAATAATCATGCTGTTGAACACTACCAACAGACTAAATATCCTCTTGCCGTGAAGCTTGGAACAATTACTGCTGATTTGGAAGCAGCAGGTAATGCTATTCTTGAACTTTTGCATTTTTGGACTTCATTATTTTTATATTTACTACTACCTCCAGGGACGATTGCAGTCAAACCTTTTGATCTCTCACTAATAGTAGCCTTTTGAATATTTTAATTGGTCATGTGAAAATGGTAAGAGTAGATTCAGCATAAAGGTACTTGTGGAATATTGTACTTTAATAACTTTGAAATATATTGTGATAAAAAATAACGGTCAAAGTTGCATTCAGAGGCACAAAAACTCAGAAAGTTGAAAATGTAAACAAATGAGACTGGATGGTGTATTTTGCAACCATTATTGAAGATATGATTTTTTATTAAGTGTCCGAAGGTGTCTGATTTGTTCTTTTAAACTTCTAGAGTTATTTTCTTTACATATGCAGTTCATACCACATAGCTTGTGTGTCTTCATATAAAAGTAATTTGCTGGTATTTTTTTTACCTTTTCATGTAAAGGTCTTGCCTGCATACCCTTTTAAGTTTACCAAAGAGTATTCTTGATGCAACCTTTCCTATCAAGGAGCATGGGTGGCAGAGTTTGCTTTAGTCATTTCTTCATTATTTGTTACAATACCTATTCATACCAGCTTTTCTGTGACAGCTCAGATGTGTACTCATACCCGGAAGATGATAGTGTTGAAGATCCATTGTTAGCTCTGTGTAATATGTTTTTTTAAAAGTGGTAAAATTAGATGGAATTTTTCTCATGGCAAATATATGCTCTAACACCTCATTGTACACTTACTGCATAATTGCATTAAACACCAAGCATAAATCCATATTGGAGTTAGATATTGATATTGCTGGATACTGCACCCATAACTACGTCCACACCACAATATGCACCCCATAATTACACCATCCTAAAAACGTCCGCACCAGATTAACTCTCTCTATTCTCTCTCCTTACTCAACCATATCCGACGGTCATCCCTTCAATGTATCTGCACATCATTGAAGCCCCTCTCCCCTTCTCCTCTCGCATCCCCTGCATCCCCTCTCGCACCCGCCGCCTTCCCCTCTCCCCTTCCCCTCTCGCGCCCGCCCGCCTTCCCCTCTCACGCCCGTGCGCCTCCCTCCGCCCCTCAGGAACGCCGTCGCCGACCGCCTGCCCCTCTCCCCTTCCCCTCTCGCGCCGCCGCCCACCTCCTTCCCCTCTCCCCTTTCCCTCTCGCGCTGCCGCTCGCCTCCTTCCCCTCTCCCCTTCCCCTCTCAACGCCAGCGCGCCTCCCTCCGCCCCTCAGGAACGCCGCCGCCTCCTTCCCCTCTCCCCTTCCCCTCTCCCGACGCCGCCACTCCTCCTCCCCACCCCGCGCCGCAGCCGCAGCCGCCTCCTCCTCCTCCTCTCCCAGTCTCCTGGTCGCCGCCGCCACCATCCCCATCTAGGGTTCCGGTTTCATGTGATCTCTCCGGGTCGGAGCCGGCCACCCCGGCCTTCCCGGCGTGGGTGCGCACGCCGAGCGAGTGCCTCGCGGAGCTGGGCGTCTCGGCGGACCGCGGGCTCAGCGCCGAGGAGGCGGCGGCGCGGCTGCGGCGGTACGGGCCCAACGAGCTGGAGCGGCACGCGGCGCCGTCGGTGTGGAAGCTGGTGCTCGAGTTGGTAGGTTGGTCGTATACATTTAATAACCTGCATATTCAGTTGAATTGTTGAAATTTTAATATGGGTATTGACGTATTGTGAGGTTGTGATGATTTACAAAATGGATATTGTAGAGTTGAGTTCATGGATTGCGGGATTTTGTAGCAAAAAAAACTGTAGGCATTTGAGGTTGAGATATTGGGGATGAATGAATTTATATTGAATATTTAGTACAAATATTTCCAAATTGAGTGAGATTTACTTAATTTGTGAGATCACATGAAGAAATTCATAAATCTCTGGGATGATGCACAAGGGCTTATGTTATTCCTGTCATTGTCAATAGTACTGAGACAGTGGGATCTTTGCTCAAGGATTCACAATATGCATCATTAATATGCTTGTAATTGTAATTAGTTTTGAACTGTATATAACAAGAATGGCATATTAATGGATGGTGTATACATGGGATTACCAAAGCGGTAGTCTTTGTCGAACATTCATAAAATGCTTTTAATGGTTGGCTGGCAAGGGTGCTGGACTGCTGCTCACAACTACGTATTGACGATTTGAATAATGGACAATATGAGCAATTGTGAACACATGTCACTGTTTACAAGTTATTGTTATTAGTGGAATTGTTGCCTCCTTAAGTGTCAAATTGCACGTATTTATTCTTGTGGTGTGATTATGCCTTGTCCTTGCGGAGGATGCACTGCGGTGCCTTATTGTCCTACATGTGTGCGTAATACATACCAATTGAAGCATATATTTTTTTACAAATTGCGGTGCCCATGCTTTGAGAAGCGAATATAATCATTCAGTAAAAACTTTGAGAAGCGAATATAATCATTCAGTAAAATATCATTGCTGTAGAATTCATTTTGAATAGCCAAACACGAATTTTTATGTATCCAATGACAATTTTCTTATGAGGTTTGATCTCACAGTAAGAAATTTTGGTTGTTAGGTGCACATCAGCCATCAGGAACCGTGTCACTAAAGTTCCAACGATTCCTGTCCTTGGTTTGAGCTTTATATGGCTGAAACAGAGACCATGGCATGTGCTAGCATTTGAATTGAATGTGGAATAATTGTATATTGACACACAAAATATATCCACTTAGCTACCTGAAAGCGCAAGTCTGGTCAATTAGATGGTATTTTTTCAATGCTTTTGCCTACATAAATGCCCTGCGAATGGAACTACTTCACATTTTCTTTTTGTACTTTGCGAGTTTGTGGCTTTGTGCTATATTCTGCTTCTGAAATAAATGCATGTAAAATTGTTCTCTATTTTCATTTTTTTGTCCAAAAGATTTTTTTTCTCCATATCACATTCACCGAATGGACTTTCTAGGTGATCACAAAGTTCTGCTCCGAAAGGATTGCCAAGTATGCTTTTGAGTATGCTTACCTCAACAATAGAAAGAAAGTGACAGCAATGCATAAAGCAAACATCATGAAGCTTGCTGATGGCTTGTTCTTGGAGTCTTGCCGTGAGGTTGCAACGAAGTATCCTGGAATTCAATATAATGAAATCATTGTGGACAACTGTTGTATGCAGCTTGTTGGGAAGCCTGAACAATTTGATGTTATGGTATGTGTATGCATTTCTCACCAAATATCACTCTGTTTGTAATGTCACCATATTCTAATTTCTCACCTAGCTGACCTTTTGATGCAGTTTTATCATGTTATAAAAGCGAAGTAAAATGTTTTTTTATGAGTTTTAATCTTGGAGATTCTGCTTTATGTAAACTTATATCGATCCTATGCGGACTCTATCAGTACCAGAGTATTTAGCTGAGTTTCTACAAATGTGATACCATCTTATGTTTGCTTCTTTTGTTGGCAATCTCATATTTTCCTTTGTTCTGCATCATGTTCTGAAGGGCCTTTTCCCTTATTATCCCAAAGTATTTAAATCAAATTTCTTGGATTAACTGTGGAATTTGGACTTACAGAGATTTATGTTGGATCTACTGGGATGCCCACAGAGGCTGCTTTGAAGGTATGATTTGTTAATGCAATGAGATTTATGTTGCATGTTGCTTCTACTAGCGGATTCTAGACTATAATTGGAAAGCTCTTAAGATGACATTGTTTCTGTTAACTTATAATTGTTTGATCATTTTACACTGTTGAGTGGTTGTGTTATACATGTGTCAGGTTTTGGTTGAGAAAATGGGGCTTCCTGGTGGATATACTCCATCTCTGGATTCATCTGATTTGCTAAGTATGTTGATTTCTTTTGTGCAGTCTAAAATATAATCCGAGGGGATTATTAGCTTCCTTTTGCATAGAATCGGGAATAATTAGCTTTCTTTGTTTGTTCAAGGGTGCTGTCAATGGTGGAACAATGCTGCTAAGAGAGTAGCAACTCTGGAATTTGATCGTACCAGAAAATCAATGGGAGTTATTGTGAAAAAAGCAGACTCAGGAAAGAATTTGCTGCTTGTCAAGGTATTCTGAATTCATATCATTTAGTTCTGTTGCAAAATTAGCATATGTTCCTCTTTTGTATCATAAGTGTCCTAATGCACAGCATTAAAATTAGCATATGTTCCTCTTTTGTATCATAAGTGTCCTAATGCACAGCATTAATCTGTTTCTGAAATTTGCTATACTCCTATTTTATTCTTTATAATGCCGGAAACAACATACTTGTGGATTGCTTTGGTCGAACCACAGTTCCTTTTTTTGTACTCCTTTCGTCCTGAAATTAGGGTTGAAGCTTTTTGCATATTATCAATTCTCTTTATCTATAATTGATGTGCCAAAATCCATGGTTCTGTTCAATAGTTGTCAACCAAGTTAGTTTCAACAATTTTACCATTACTTTTGTTTCTAATCGGTGTAACCTGTAGTAAGTTCGGTCATTGTGGGTCTGTGGCTCTGGGCTCATGGTCTGCATTTCATTTCTGTGAAGTAGGTATTAGGTTCCAAGTTATTATTAAATTTTGGTATTAACCCCGTAATGCACACTGCCAACGTAAGCTCTAAGCGTGAGCTACATTGTTTGGTTCTTGTGGACCCCTTTTTTTTTTGAAACGGGATCTTGTGGAGCCCATTGAGAACCTGGAGATGATTTTTTTGGTGTATAGAAACACTTTAGCTACTTTGACATTGATTTCCTGGTCTATTGGACTGACCTGTAAAAGTTTGACGCAAAGGAATGGTCTTTTACTGTAAAGAATAGGCATCTTTAGAATTTTAATCTTAATGTATCATATTATTGATCCTTTACTCTTTGTACTGCGTGCTTGTTGAAATCCTTATCAAAGTTCCATCACTTTGGTGTTACCTAGGACGTAGTACTATTTTTTTTAGTTTGTGATTAATGGTGGGATTTGACCCAAAATTTAGCCTTTTGATGTTTGATTAGGCCCCAAGGATTTGTTTCAAAATTTTGTCTTTTGATTAGATCCTAAAAAGTGGAACATCTATTTAATTCCTCTAAAGTCTAAACTAATTGAGGCCCTTTAAAAAATTGTCAATTTTGCAGGGATTTCGTAAAATAGACCCAGAGCGATGGGAATTTGCTAATGAGTACTTTGTCAAGGGACAGACAGAAGCACCATCTAAAGAATATCCACAGGAGAAAGCCTATCCACAGCCACAGCCATCAACCATGTGCACTGCCTGATAATGAGCGTGCATTATTTGAGGATGAGATTGACAGAGACTTACACGAGAGAAAGCCACCCTCCAGGCTGACCTCTAGAAGTTCAAGCAGCAGCAGTCGGGGGCCATGATCCAGATTGAGGATCTTGAGCGACGAGTGCTTGACATGGAGCAGCGGCAGGCCAAGATGATAACCTTCTTGCAGCAGGCTAGCAAGAACACTCAATTTGTCAATAAGCTTGTTAAGATGGCAGAGGCATCCTCAATCTTCACAGATGCTTTCCACAAGAAGAGAAGGTTACCTGGGTTGGATTACGGCACCGAGACCACAGAAACTACCACAGAATCTACTAGCTTTTATGATGACCATAGCAGCACTTCCATGCAAGATCTTTTGAATCAGAACTTCTCTGATAAGCTTAAGTTGGGACTTTGTCCAGCAATGACACAGAGCAATCTCATCACACTCAGCACTCAAAACTCACATGAAGATAACGGGAGCTCTCATGTCAAGCATCCTGAGTGCGACAGAATGGGGATGGAATGCCTTCCATTGGTGCCACAAGTGATGGAACTCTCTGATACCGGGACGTCCATCTACCACTCCAAGAATTCTTGCTTTACGCCAGCTATAAGTGACGAAGGGCTCTTACCGTGCCATCTGAGTCTCACTCTTGCATCATGCGCAATGGATGTTGACAGAAGCCAGGTATCCTGTGCAAATGGAAGCACTCTAGATCAGGGGAGAGGGAACCCAACTGAGGCAACCACAGCCACCATGGAAAAGGATATGAGCACTGCCGGATGCTTGGACGATAACCAAAAGACATCAGGTGATACTGGTACAGAAGATGCAACAACACCACGAGGGATGCGCGAGTTGCTACTGAGGTTCCTGCAGTCCCCCCTGCAGTGGTGAACGACAAGTTCTGGGAGCAGTTCCTGACCGAGAGACCGGTCTGCTCAGAAACAGAAGAAGCAAGTTCTGGCCTAAGGAGGAATCCTTCCTGGGAGCAAAGGGAAGACAACAAGCAGGCATATGATACAAGGAATGACAGCAATGACATGGAGCAGCTGAAACTTTGATTTACTGTAGCATTATCATTTCTCAAGTGATACATAGTGTAAGATATTTAGAATCAGGAAGCTGAGGTTAAAACTGACATGAATGGGTGTATGATTGAGTACAACATGAAACGGGTGTACATATTTTTTCCAGAATATCTCAGAGATTCATAGTAATGGTTACATTACGAACGTGCATGAGTTGTGCTTTTTGTTGTGCAGTGTTCAGATTTGTTATTCTATTCCGATTGAGATGATCACTTTTCATTTTTTTTGGGTCCAACATCGAATAGGTTACATACATCGCGTTGAGGGCAGTTGCTTGTCTGGCTGCCAAGTGAGCCCAATGCCTTAAAGTTGCTTGAACGATGCACGAGATCCATTTTGTAAGATAATTTATTCAGTGACATCTTAAGGAATGACGATTTGAAAATTACAATCACAAAGATCAAAAATCTGCAAAAATGTCACTCATCCGTCGTCCTTCTTTTCTTTTTTTTCATTTTGTAATGTCCGGTCCTAGCTATCATTCTCCCTTCCCTCATATCTGAAAGGAGACCCCACCTGTCATCCCTTTCTTCATCCCCTGCACTGTGCAGACACATAGCACCCTCCCCTAATCTAATCTCTAATCAAAATTGTAATCAAGTTCCATAGACTGCAAAAAACTCGCAAAATTGCTTGAATGCTGGCCTGACATGGAGTACGATATTTCACATTGCAGCAGTGTAAGATATGTTCTATATACTCCTTTAAAAACTTGTGTTTTATCATTTGTCACTTATAGACTCGGTGTTTGTTTATAGGTTCTACTGCCATACCGTCAAATGAAGCACTACACATTATACATACTAGACATGGGTACCAGAACTGTGTCCATTATGAATTCTCATCCTAAAAATGGAATGTTTAAGGGTTCTGATCCATGCATGCCATATATACACAAATTACATAACATTGCCAATAATTTCAAACTCGCCATGGAATTGGCACATCCTGCGTGGAAAGACGATATTTTTTACTGGCGTCGTAAATTCCCAACATGGGTTCCAAAAACTACGGACTGGTAATAACTTATAATATGTTTCATCTTTATTATCAAATATCATTTGATTTATCTATAACAATTAAACACGTGCTCTTCTCCAGCAACCTGTCAGGCTTCCTTGTATACAGTTTCATGTGGTCGTGAAATGGCGTAAGATTACCAGTTATCAACACTGTGAGCATATAATATTCTCTATGTATATTTTGTAGACTACATAGCAAATTAATAAGTTAACTTATTATCTGCCATGCACAGCGATCACATTCACTGAGGACGAATTTCTTGGTGGACATTTTGAAGAGCAGTGAAAATGAATGTAAAGACATTATCCCTGGAGAACTCCAAGACCTACTTAAGCAAATCAGAAATTAGATGGTTCAGGCGAGACATGACTTATTATTGCATTATAATTGGCCTAGGCTTGTAATTTCATGACCTGAACTTGCTGGTGATATACATGAGTGTTTTCCAGATTATATACATGGTGATATACAATTGCGTGAAACTTAAACTATGAAAAAAAATATCATCATTTGGTTGTTTTCATGTGCATCCCCGAAATGCCGCCGTGGCGTTAGCACAGGCACTATACTAGTTGAAGAAAGGAACTACTTTTTTCGTGGAAGGAGCGCTCCCATGCAATTAAGGAGGAAAAGTTTTAAAAATAGCCGGCCATCAAGGAGCCGGATCAGTTCACACTCACATCAGCCTAGAAAGCAAATAAAAAAGGAGCGAAAGGAATTATAGGAGAGAAAATTTAAGTTGCAATTGTATGAAAATAATAAGAAAATATGATAATTACAATCTTATGATCCCTGCTATGCCTCAAAACAACTTTGAAGGAGGTCTGAAGGACGGCAAATTCAACAGTATGAGCTGAATCAAACTATCATTGGCAATTTGGCATCCCACATCCGTATTTTCATTCATCGTATCAGACAATTCATCAGATGAATCCTTGGGCAGGCTCACGCTTTTCGGGAGTATTGCTAGAATTCCCATCAGTAGTGGCCATGCAGACAGGAATAATTACAGGGCTTCCTGGGATATGGGTCTTTGCAAATTCACTGTCTTGATGCTTGTGCTCCTGCTCGGTTTGCTCAGCCATTAGAACGCTTTCAGGTATGTTGGCAATGGGTAATTCAGCCCCCTGTATCTTAGGCTCCTGCTGGGCGATTTCAGCGTTTTCTTGCACATGAGCCTTTGCGATTTCACCTTCTTGATTTTCCAGCTCTTGTTTACCCATTTCAGTGTTTTCTGGCATGTTGGTCTTTGGGCGTGCACCCTCCTGATGCTTGCACTCCTTCTCAACTGTTTCATAACTTTCCAGAGTGGACGTCTTTGCTGCGCCACCTTCCTGACGCTTGCACTCTTGTTCAGCCTCTTCAGAGTTTTCAGGCAAATTGGTCTTTGCGAGTTCACCCTCGTGATGCTTGCCATCCTGCTCAGCCATCACCCTTTCCTTTGCCTTCGCCCCAACATTAGTTGCAGTGATTGCAACCTTGTTGTAGGCATCAGTTACCCATGCTGCCCCGGTAAGGACATATCTGTTGCTCATGATTGCAGAACCAGCAGTAGACACAGTCTGTTCTGCTGTTGCTAATGCTGACTTGGTCTTGTCTGCAACCTGGTACTTCTGATCCATTTCCTTCATTTTCTCATTTACCACTAAGGTACCAATGCTGAACTTCTGGCTTAGACCCATCCTCCTGTCAATGGAAGAGACTTTAGCAGTTGCAGTAGATGTGAGCTGATGCTTTTCATCAAAAGCCTTTGCTTTTTCAACAGCATCCTTGCCAAGAATAAATCCTTTGGCCAACATGGAACCAATGACATCCTCAGCCTTTCGAAGGGCACATTCCATTCCACCAGCATTTTTAGACTTACAGTACAAAAACAGTATTAGGAGTTCTGGGATTTCTGATAGCAATTTGCAAATCAGAGATATAAAAATAGCATGGTTCTACCTCTAAATCATCTAAAACATCTGCTGGAAGCTGGTAATTAGTCGCCGGTGTGATGATGACAGCCATATCCACTATAGTCGCACCCTGCATCAAGAAATAGAAATTTACACAGTAGTTTGTCAGTGTACATCATTACCAACGAATATACAGAGATGATGTGAAAGAAAATCAAATACATGATGGAAAATGTTATGCACAGTGACCAACAACGAGATTGTACACACTAAGATGTCACAGTTTACTGGCAGAAGACATATATGCTAGCAGGATGTTCAAATAGGGTTGAAGACACAACGTTCAACTTGAGAAGAATCAAGAGCATTTCTGAGAAGAGCAAATTTGAACCCATTGCTCTTTCTCACTTCAAAACAATTAGTGGAATGAGTATTACGGCACACTCATTTGTTTAGGTAGTAAAGTGCATCGTTATCAATAAATAGCAGCAAGGACTGTGTTAACTGATGGAAGAACTCATACCGTAAGAAGCATAGCCCTCTCTGCTCCTTGGTCATCTTTGAAGGTGATGTAGGCAAACTGAGACCGTTCATCACCACTGCAAAGCATTGCTAGGTTAACATAATGCATGTTTCGTATAAACGACAACAGCTGTATCATGTAGATCATGTGGCACTGACCTTGCGTTTTGACATATACGATGTCACCAGAAAAGGAAAAGAACTCCTTAATATCTTGTTCTGATGCTTCAAGTGAGACATTGTGGACCTTTACCGTGCTAACCATGCTTGCCTTGAAAAATGGAATGAACAAAATGACTTAATCAGCACAGTGATTGTAATTTTCCGTTTTTAATTGTCTCCAAAGCTACTAAGCCTAAACAGTGTAGCATATACTTCTTTCTTCAGTAAACAAACAAAGAAAAAAAATAGAGAGTGATCATTTACTTTCTAGACACAACCCACAAATGAACTTTATGCAAAAAAAAAATGCTACTTACTAGAAAACACTATATATGGAATGTGAATGTTCTATTATCATATAGCTAGTTATATTTTAATTGATTGTGTCTTGCAAGATTTCATCAAATTTCATAAACAATACAAGAAACAAGCTTAACAGTCAAAAGAAAGAGCCAGTTTTACATGTATTCTTGGGTCATTGATTTCCGACAAATAGAATTTGAAAATAGAATATTTACTCACACCCGTGAGCATATGCAAGTATGGAATAAACAGATATATACAGAACGAAATGGAAGCATGAAACATCACACTACGTTTCGAATTCTACAAATTGCGTAACTTTCTGATACATACTGTGGTGTAAAAAAGGTAAGATACTCGTGCACATGGTACCGTGTAAACAGTAATTATAGAATACATCTCCAGATAAACTAAACAGCACTTTTTTACTCTGCAACGGTAGGGGGCGGAAGTCCCACCAGTTTACTTTATTCAATCAAATATATACTGCTACAAAGTTTAGAAATAAGGGGGAGGAGGGGAGAAACGTAGAAGAGGTTAAAGGACTCTATGAAGCAGGCGCTTTTTGTCTCCAGAGTTAGATCCATTGTATGCAGAGGGCTCAGTTGTGTTCTTTGTTTTATTTGTACAGCCACAGGGTTAAATGTTAGACATTACTCTGAAATATGTCAAACAACACTATTCTATTTACGGTTCCATTTCCTGATAAGTACTTCCATCACCAACACAAACGATTCGAATGACTAATTGTGCAAATAAAGATCTTTTTATCATATTACGAAATTGCTAATGATTCGAAATGGAGCAAAACTGAAGAAATTGGCAAGCAAAAAATTTCTTCTCAGAATTTACAAGCCTCCAACTAAAACTACGACAAATGAATAGCACATTAGCAGTTGAAGCCATAGTACATTGTGTAAATGGACAAAAATTACATGCATCTGGTAGGAAATCTGAAATGCCTAAATTTACAAATTTGCTGGCTTATGAATTTTAAGCATCCGTCCTCGCAAAAAAAGAAGAACAAATTTTAAGCGTTCAGATTACCAATGCTCATGTTTTCTCTTTCCACCCATGCGAGAACAGCTGAAGAATATTCAGACAAATCCCACAGTAACCCCAAAAGTGTCGGCATACAACAAACGAGATGTGATCATGCAATCGGATGAGTTCTAACAAAGAGTCCAAGAACCTAGAATATGAACCCCTAAAAATCAAGAAACACCCGATCTCAAATGCTCACATTACTTCAGGATTGTAAGAATGAAAAATGAGAAAGGAGAAACTGGGTTCTCACCTCCACGGATGCAATCCAAAAAGCTCTGGACCCCGATCGCTAACTCGAACTGGGAACGGGAAAGAAGAGGGCGACGGAAATGGAGCCGCTGCACGCATTTTGCCGCCGGTTTCGTCGGAGCCGGGGGTGGTGATGCCGAAACTTGGAGGTTGGTGACGTGGCGACGTGAGGGGCCAGGAGCCTGTGGGCCGTATCTATATTTGGGCCTTGAAGCCCTGTGATCGGCCCAACAAAGCTCAGTTAGCCTATTGATGGCAAAATTATCCGTGGAGCCGGTATCCGTGGGTATCCAACCCGAAAATAGTGGGTTTGGATGGCATTTTCTATCCATGGATAGTTCGGGGCGGGTACCGATAAAGTTCGGGTTGGATTTGGAGGGCAAACTTACCCATGGATACCGAAGTGTGTATGACATGTGGGCCCTTCCACCTAGTATATAAGTAAAAATGAGTGAAACCCTAACCCTACCCACCCAATCCCACCCACCCCAGTCCCCAGCCGCCACCTGACCCACGCCATCCCCCTGCGCGCCGCCGCCCGCGCCGTCCCCCCGTTCCACCGCCGCGCCGCGCAGATCCCCCCACGCCGCCGCCGCCCGCGCCGTCCCCCCGCGCCACCGCGCCCGCGCCGTCCCCCCGCGCAGATCCCCCCGCATCGTCCCCCGCGCCGTCCCCCCGCGCGCCGCCGCAGGCCGTCCCCGCGCCACCGCCGCCCGCGCAGATCCCCCGCGCCGC